>JAQGDQ010000084.1:295000-689680 GCA_030141605.1 Tubiluchus corallicola
TGAAGTGTGCTACGAATGCTCTGACTATTTTTTCAAACTTTATGCAATGTTATCTAAATTTGTTTCAAACTTTATGCAACGTTATCTAAATTTGTTTCAAACCAGCTAACATCAAAATGGCTGCGCCTAAAACAGACATCGTGGAAGTCTAAGTTTATGTATTTTATACAACGTTACTGTTAATGCAAACCCTGTATGCAGTAAGACAGCATGTAAGTGATATTTTGTTTCAAGACGAGTTTTTCTACCTTTGTATAAGTAAAGACTTCTCTTGGGCATATCAAGCAAGTCATATGTCGACTCTGGCTTCACTTAGAGGCGAGCATTAATGATGAGTGGGTTACGGTCTTGCCACCCACATCCAGCAAGTCTTGCCGCCTAACCACAAGCTGACACTCTGCGAGAAGTGTCGAAAGTAACTCACCAACACGTTCACACTAGTTAGCAAATCAACAGTCAAAGAGTTTGCAATAACTAGCCAACGGTAATTCAGAAACTAGTTCACACTTGCGAGTTTGCTGTCAGAGAGAAAACTCGCTAGTTTGAGCGCCCCCTAACACTGCTAGCAAACAAAATCGATTCGATTGATTGTAGGCCTCATATGATCTCCAATCTCTATCAAAAACTATGTGACAAGCAATGGCAGCTCGTAGATAAAATTAGTGGGATGCTACTTCAGAAAATTTTTAACCATTGTTTTAATACCGTGTAAAACGAAACAAACATAGGTAATTTATTTGTCATTTTAAACAAACAAATATACAAACATTAATATATAAACTACAGAAAATCTTAAACAATTTTTTTTATTACGAATAGCCTAAATCGCCGCAGTTCAAGAATATGCTGGTACACTGTTTTTAAGCACGTGGCAACTGACAACAAACTCTGTGAGCGACAGTACTTTTTCTATCTAGCAGCAGACTCTAGCAGTGCAGCGTGCTGGGTCTTTTCTCAGACATTAGCGCATAACACACCACTGTGCTTGGCTGTGAAGCAAACGTGCTTTGGTTCTGTACAAATATAAAGAGAAAGACTTATTATATTGAATGTTATCAATAATATTGAGTGAAAATAGAGGGTGCTGCAGTTCCACAGTACCTATACACGAGCCGCCACGTTTACCAAGTATCTTTGCTCATAATCACTACAAAACTCCTCTCTTTTTCCACTAAACGAACGATTAAATCCAATACTGAAGACGAAAGTTATAAAACAAAAATGGCAACTCTTAATAAACACCCTCCTAATTAGTGCGGAAACAATTCAAAGGAATTTAATTTCCAGGCAAGCAAAGTAAACGCTGCAATTAGAGCGTTCTGGGAAAAACTAACAATATTTAATGAGGAGGAGTAATTATTAATTGATTACAGCGCCAAAGATATTGGGTAGAATTCGTGATTTATTTAGTATCGACCGTGTCACGCGGCGTAGTGAGTTGCATTATTAAGTTCTCACAGTTTTCTATGAACTAAGTAAACTTGACTTTGTCTCTGTAAGTTTCATCAATTATTAGTTTGTAAAGGGTTAAATTCATAATACAATATAAATTTTAACTCACGCACACATATGTATATATAATTACATACATAACTCAGGCAAAATTTATCCTGGTTTTATCGTAAATTTTAGCAAAAGTTCTTGTTCTTATATATTTGCAAGTAAATCGTGCATGTAGAAAAGTTTGTCATTTTTAACACTTTCCTAATAGAGTAATCTAAATAATCCCAGTGAATAAATTCTGTTATTATAGACTTTACTTATTATAAATAATTGCTAAGATGTTTTATAAGCAAGTTTGTGGTACATGTATTAAGGACATAGTTATAATTTACCGTGTTGTATATATTATTTGATAATAATTCTTTCACGTAAGTTATTTTTGAAAAAAAATAGTATGTTCCCTTTCAATATTTTAAAGAGCAGATTGTTTTGACCTACAGTTTAAGATTGGGTCAAGTTTTGCTTTAAGTTAGTAGGCTACTCTTGACCCCCAGGCGTCAGAGAAGATCTTAAAACCCATTTATTGTTACTTCCTGAAACAAAGAAGACACTTGTCAAACCGTAGAAGTAATCAATTCATGTCCGAAAGCTACTAAGTAAAATATTATGGCAGCACAATCACTACTGTTCACTTTTCCGTAAGTACGGTTTGTGGACTCTAAGACAGTTGTGTTGTAGTTCTACAAAAGTGTGTTATCAAAATAAAATTGTTGTGAAAAAAAATGAGTTTTTCTTCAATGCCTCTGTTACGAAGAAGTTGTTCCATGTAATTCTCATGGTGCTAAAAACGTTTGAAAATCTGTTACTGTATGCTGTAAATACTCAAGCAAAACACCTAGTCACCTAGCGCTTGAACTGCAGTTGGTGATGACCTTGTTCCTCCTGTGAAAAGCAACTTCAAAAGCAAACCACTGGTCAAGTGATTAAATGTTAAACTTCTAGAAACAACGAGGTTAATTGTAGCGGACGAAGGGGTGACAGATTCAAAACAAAACTGCATTGTTAAGCTATTAATGCATATGATAAACATACTGTACCTGCTTACAAACAAAACTGTACTTAACATGACTGTTTCTACGTAGATTACAGTGCGCAAAATCCAGGTAAACATTATTATGAGTACGTGAATGGAACTATTAAGTCAATTATGCGGAGTTATTTGAGTAAAGTGGCGCTTGTTTTATATACATTTGAATAGAAGGTTTTTGAGTCAATTAAGAGACTGATTCTATTCACCGTGAGTCTAATGAACGGCGCCTACTGTATGAGACCTTTGTGTTGCAGGTCTAACAAAAGTTTGTTATCAAAATGAAATTGTTGTGTGATAAAATGAGTCTTTCTTCAATGCCACCGTTACGTTCTTTGCCTATACTGATTATTTTATTGCTGTTAAAGCGACAATTAACAATTACAGCTGGACAAAATATGGAACTTCTTGTCGACCGGTCGTCTATTAGTCACTGGCTCACACTGAATGGACAACAAAACGACACAGACGCATCATGTGTTCGGACACTTCCAGCGGTCATCCCAAGTATTTTTTCAAACGTTCCATCTGTCATGAATTTTGGCTTGTATGGGCAAATAGTTCAGGAATTGCCAAGCTATTTGAAGAAAAAACTCAAATGGAAATTTAGTGCAAAGGGTGGCACTGCAGATATACAATACTTAAAAAGGATGCTACTGCTTTCGAATTTCCAATTCACAGACAGTCCTGACTGGATCGCTTACACTAGCATGTTGTACAATAAAACGATGCCGGTCCTCCACGAAGGAGGGAAATTTAACCAGCTCCCAGGCTCCCAGAAGGAAGCCATGCAAAAAGACACTTTATGGAGAAACATGAAAACTCTGATCTCAAAACACGGACAAGAAGAATTCGATTTTGTCCCACAGACTTTCATATTACCAGAAGAATTGTTTGAATTTTATGAGTACTATGGCAACCAGAAAAATCCAGGATTGTGGATTTATAAACCGTGGAACAGAGGGAGAGGCATCGGTATTGAAGTCATCAACTCGACGATCCAGTTACCAAACGCAGAAATAGTAATACAAGATTATATATCAAAGCCATATCTTCTCGATGGCTTTAAGGTCGATTTGAGAGTATTTGTTTACGTTTCATCGCTAGATCCGTTAAGGATTTATATACACGAGCTCGGAGCTATCAGAATTGCTACGGAAAAATATTCCACTAATTCACTATATGACAAATTCATTCATATTACCAATGTGTTCATTCAAAAGAAAAGTCCAAAATATGACTTTTCAAAACACATGCAAAGTTTGCAAGATCTTTGGCGTTACTTAAAACAGAAGGGCATCGATACTAAGCTTATTTGGCAACAAATCCAAGATTTAGTTGTAAAACAGTTTATTGCTGGTGAAAAAGTTTTGTACAATATGATGAACGCCCACGGTAAGAGCCCTTATTGTTGCAATGAACTATTTGGACACGATATTATCTTAGATGACCAACTGAAACCATGGTTGATGGAAGCTAACACCTTTACTGCATTTGGAGATGATAATATCGGAGAGATGTTGCGAGACCGACTCAATTTAGCTGGATATCGTTTGCCAGAAACACCGAGAATTCGTATTAGCAAAACTGAGAGTAATTTCTCGAACACTTTTGAGCACATCGTAGGACCCACGTTACCAAAGCCATTATCTAGTTCAACTCTCAAGCCACACGAACATTTAAAGCGTCTCCACTTTACAACTAACGCATCAGAAGAGGAAATAGAATCTCACATTCTAGACGATCTTACACCAGCTGATGTACGTGAACTAGTAGAAGCAGAGGATGAGTACCAGAGACGAGGAGGTTTCCAGCGAATCTTTCCAAGTCCGAGATCTCATAAATACCTTAGATATTTTGAGCAAAGGCGTTACAGTAATTTACTACTCGATGCCTGGACAAGGAAGTATCATAAGAATCCCAGTAAAGGATGGGAAATATTGGAAAAGTTATGCAAAAACATCAGCAATGCTTGTGATTCATGAATTTAATACACGGCTGTATAGTTAACTCTCTGATAAGTTATTTTTACATTTTTTCTTTCCCCATTCTTGCAACTTATTAGGGAAAACAACTTTATCCTGAAAAAACTGAAATCACATTCTGATTTGGTGTGTAAATGTTCAGTGAAATTTAGGTTTTAGCACCAATCTTTATACCCCATATTGTCTTTGATACACCATATCCCATATGCATTTTATACCCATCTTAATAGTAATGTCAGTATAAATTACCCTATTTCTAAAACCTATTTATTATTATTTATAATGATAACTATATATTTATTAAGACCTATTTATTGATGTTATTTCAAAACATATTGTACTGCAGGGCTGTGGTGTGAAATGAAATGTAATGCTGGCAAGGAATACAGTAGACTTCTCAGGTGTGCATGTGAACGTGGCTTTATCTAGCACAAACTCGTATTCTTACCTTGTGTTAGTAAAAGCCACTAGTCACGTGCACACCAGAGCTTATAAAAAGGGAAGGTCTGCTGTAGACCCTTGTCAGTGGTCGTGTCTTTCATTGCAGCTCTGTTCACATTTCACAGGCTTGCCGCTAACTCCGTTCTTCTAGGTAAGCTGTTTGTTCCTTATTGGGGGTGTAATATGTAGTAATAAAATTGTCATTTAGACTCTATTGTTTGGGTGTTTTGGGTTTGGTGCTGAAGGACTTAATTGAGACATACCGCACGGTGTGGGCGGTGTTGCCATCCGTCCTGCCTCCGTTAAAAGCGGACAGCAGTCCAATATGTACATGTATTTACGATGGAAACATCTTGAAAAAGGATGATATTATAGGCGTTTAACCATCAGACATGGATTGACCTTGAAAATCCTATATTTCGACACTAAAGTTATTATCCGGTCTGCTCTTATAGCTAAGAAAATAGTTCTTAAAAGCTAGCAACAGCCATATTGTTAGCCATCTTGAAAATTGCAATGGATTGATTTCATAACCAAAATTAATCACTTTAACGAGCTCTGGCTGTGCGTATCATGCTTTTGAGTCAAAACGAACGCTTTTCCTCTTTTCTGCTAAACTAAATACCCATTTCTCTTGGTCAAATGGCGGCCATCTTTTTCGATGTCATAATTTCTGATGTTCAAATTTAGAGCCTTTCTGGCTCAAATTTCGGCGTATTTTGGATATGTTATTTTTTTAACCAAATACTACAAGGAAACACCAAAAACCATTTTCTTGGGTTTCTTATGGTAAGTCAATAAACTGACCGTACTATAAGCAACTGTGTATTATAAAATGTAGACTGTCATATTTTACTGTTTTTACTGTATCTGACTGTTGTGTTTTGTTTCTCTCGGAAGGCTCGCAAAGAAAACCAGAAAACACTTCGTCAAATTAAACTAGTTTATTAAGCGAGAATTCTACAATGCAAAAGTATGAAGGAACGCGAAATGTTTACAGTAAACGTGAAGATCAGGAAACGTTTGAGTGTATCTGAAAATACATGTATACAAGAGAATGTGTATGTGTACGTCCGTGCGAATCTGCGTGTGTGTGTGTCTCAGCGGCCTGCTTCGCCTTATATCGGGTGCCAGGGAACATTCTAGACGTTTCTTTCTAGAACATTCTACAAGGTAAGACGATTATTCTAACGGAACATTCTACAATGTTCTATTTAATTCTAATAGATGCCAGCGATCTCCACAACACTGACCCAACATATCGAATGACCTATGTAGACGACCTTTTTAGCTCTAAGCTGTCTGCGTGTTTATGAGGCCAGCAACGCCTTCACTAGTCACTTATTCCGTGATGATATACGTCTTGCACCTTATGATTGCAGTTTTGCAATTAGACATACTAATTGACTTCTGTTCGTATCTAGCTAACTTGCTTGACATGCATGGTTATCGATGGTAAAGTGTGCAAACATTGGATTAGTATTTTATTGAACAATTCTCTTCTCAATTACTGAATCGCATTACGAAAGGCTTATTGAAACAACTACATTAAACTTACTTTTTAATAGAGGAACTAAATTATTTCGGTATAGAATAGGCGAACAAAATACAGATTGCTGTCATTGTAATAAAGCAACTCCTCAAACACCAGAACACGTTATATTTGACTGTGATTTGGTAGACCATCAATTTCGAATGAATATAAGACAAATTCTGCCCTCAGCCAACATAAGCGAGATTTATCTAAAAAGAGATAAAGATGTGTGCCAGGCATATGTAAATATTGTTAGAGATGTTGTGCGGAAAAAATTGTTACAAAGTAATTCAAATTATATTCACAGAAAAACAGGTACTGAGTTAATCGTTATATAAGTTATAGTGTAAACTATGTATATATTTTAAATTTATTCTTAATTGGCATTATGTATAATCTTGTCATCGTAAATAGTTACATTTTGTAAACGCACCTCTGCAAATAGAGGGGAAACAATGTATTCATTGTTTAATAAAAGACTTATAATAATAATAATGAAACGCTTACGATTGTCTAGATTATGTATTTACTATTTTACTTCTGACTCTGCGTGGTGATGAAGATGTGAAAGGGCAGCTAAAAGAGCATTTTTCAAGGGAAATATTTTTTGATTGTTTCTAAATTCTCTGTGATAAGCCTTTTCACAGTTTCGTTGTGCGCACGCGCAGTTGATGTCGGTCAAAGGTTATGTGTACCACAGCAACGCGTCTGTACACAGCCGTCACGTGACATGTGGGTAAAACAAATCTGTCTGCCGCATTAGTTCAGTAACTTCAATTGTTTTATGTGGACTTATGTATTTTATCATATTAGTAGACAAGAGATATGTTGATCTATTACACTGTAAAGACGTAATTACGTTTTAGTATAACTGAGTCGCTCTTGGTCAAAGTTTAAGTGTACCACAGCAACGTGTCTTAACTACAACCGCCACGTGACATGTGTAAAGCAGAGTCGCTTAGCGCATCAGTTCAGTAAGTTCAGTTGTTTTACGTTGGCTTTACTTAATTATGCACTAGTCTGTGCATAAAGTAATTTACTAGCAAGATCTTGCCTTGGGAATAAGAAAAAATGAACTAATAATTGGGAAATAAGCTAAAATTTTAGCCAGCTGTTAAAACTATTACGATCACAATAGCATGGGCTGCGAGGCATTGTCAAGTGTACGCAAATACGTTGTCTGGTACACTTAACCTTTGACCTTTTCACAATCGTCATTAATTGTTTGAACTGCGAAAAGGCTTAATGTTCAAAGCATATGGACGTACCTTTTAGTCCAACTTTTTCCAGTGCAACCTAAAATTGTTAAAAAAAATTCTCACAACAAAGGTGAAAAATTCTTTAGTCTTAGTATCCCCAGCTTGATGCTTTTACATGGAAGAAAAATGGATCATTTATATGTGAATTAACAGGGTTACCGTATTTATTCGAGTATAGCGCGCAAAATTTTCTACCTAAAAAAAGACGTCAAAGTTTGGGTGCCCGTTATAAATGAGGGCTGGGGGGAGGCGCAACTGAGGAAATAATCAATAATATTTGCGTCATCAGCAGACTTTGTCAGACGGTGCTACGTCTAGACTGTTTGTCGGACGGTGCCTGGCCCATGGAAATCCAGCAGCTAGCCGAGAATTCACTATACCAGAGACGAATGTTAGAGACTGGAGTTGTTCAACAACGTTTGTCACTTGCAATGCTTGGTCTGAGCCGAGAAATAGTGAAACCGATTTTTAATCGAAATTAGGAGTGCTCGTTATACTCGAATAAATACGGTACCTAATAATATAATAGCCAGTCTCGTGTCTGTTCTACATAACAAAACAACAGAAGCAACAACGACGAGGACGAGGACGAGGACAAGGACGACTACAACGACAACGACAACGACAACGACAATGACAACAGCAACAACAACAACAACAGCAGCAACAACAACAACAGCAACAACAGCTGTCTATTGTGTTGTGTTTGGATTGCATGTTTTTAATGGAGTGACGTTGTACAAAAACTTGTAAATTTAAACTCCCTCAACGACAGTTAGGCGCAGCCATTTTGACAGTAAATTGTTTCAAAGAAGTTTAGATACCATTTCGTAAATTTTGAAAAAATAATCAGAGCATTCCTAGCACTCTTCACTAACTAAGAAAAAGTGGAAATGATTTTATCTTCTCAGTAAGATCAACAATGTGTTTTTTGGTGAATCAGTGGTGCACACTGGGATGGTGGTACAGTGACGTTTTACCTGCTGACGGTTTTACCTGCTGCTGAATTTTCTTTTAAAGTTTACATTAAGTTTCAAAACGGGTAGGCGAACTGCTAAGTAACTTGCATGAAAATTTTTTACGGCATAATTTAAAATTCTTGTCCTTTAAATCAGGGATTCAAATCAAAAACTCCATACACCAAGTTGAATGTTTCTATTTTTCTAACCCATCACTGTTCATAAGAAAATTCATAATTTTTGTTCAAAACATCTTCTAAATACTTGAAAACAAGAAGGACACCGTGTTTTTTTTCATTTCTAAATGCAATTTTAATGTGAGAACAAAATCGTTCATAAGTCGGCAACTAGCTTTTCCTGATATTCACACAATTATCCTGAATCTCCATTTCATGAGGATCATTTTGATACCAAGTTCATCACTCTATGTTATTTCTAAGGTGAGATAATCCATGTTGAAGTTGAGCTGCAGGCTGCGCAGTGAAAAACATAATCTTGAGAAAATCGCTGTTAAAGTTCGCCATCGCGTCTCTACAAAACACTTAGCAACCGCACAAAATGTTGGTTGCTATGGACTTTGCAAGAGCAAATTGAAGTTACGTTTAAATCCAGTAGATGGCTCTTCCTGACCAAGATCTGGTCTTGTCAACAGAAAAAACCTGAAGCAAAATGGGTTCTTCCACGAGCTACAACGGGGAGAAAATACAAGTTTTATCCACAGTTGCAGAAAAGTAGGTAAGGAGTTATAAAATTAGATTTTTAGTATTTTTCAGCATTTTCTTGATAATTTGATGCCAGAATACAAAACTCCAATATATTTAGCATTTGTTTTCATAAAAAAAATGTAAAAAAAATCGACTTTTAAGCAAATTTTTGGTGCGTTCTACTTTGGAGCATGATAACATAGTTTTTTAAAAAAACTAGTTATTAAAACTAGTTAGTTAAAACTATGCCGAATTATGGACGGAAGCATTATTGGTTATGTCACAGCATCGCTGCAGGTTAGCTAAAGTTTTTTAGCCGCATTGCACAGATTTTCTTTATGAAGCTTAATCAACCAAAACAAGTAATTAGGCTAATCTTCTCGCGGAGTTATTGTGGACAGCTAGATTAATTAAATCGAGAAATACGGGCAATCTTTGACGGAATGTTCATTTCACTGCCATTTCGACAAACGAAGTAAATTAGCGTAATTTTATCCTAGTATTCAATTTGATCAATTTGATCAATTTGATCACGTATGATCAATTTGAAAGCCAGGATAGGATAAATTACTGTTGATTTGCCTCGGGGGGGGGGAAGCTCATGTACCGCCCTGGACGCCTCAAGCACTTAGGTACCCGTTACTGCATAAAAGATCTAAGAGAGACCCTTTTACATTGAAATATTGGATCCGTAAACTGGAAATGTAGAGAAGCCATTGAAATATTGGATCCGTAAAATGTAATTGTAGAGAAGCCATTGAAATATTGGATCCGTAAACTGGAAATGTACAGAAGCCATTGAAATATTGGATCCATAACTGGAAATGTAGAGAAGCCATTGAAATATTGGATCCGTAAACTGGAAATGTACAGTGGCCATTGAAAGATTGGATCCGTAAACTGGAATTGTAGAGAAGCCATTGAAATATTGGTTCCGTAAACTGGAAATGTACAGAAGCCATTGAAAGTTTGGATCCGTAAACTGGAATTGTAGTGAAGCCATTGAAATGTTGGATCCGTAAATTGGAAATCTCGAGAAGCCACTGAAGTATTGGATCCTTAAACTGGAAATGTAGAGAAGCCATTTAAATATTGGATCCGTAAAGTGGAAATGTAGCGAGAAATCATTGAAATATTGGATCCGTAAACTGGAAATGTAGAGAAGTCCATTGAAATATTGGATCCGTAAACTGGAAATGTAGAGAAGCCATTGAAAGATTGGATCCGTAAACTGGAATTGTAGTGAAGCCATTGAAATGTTGGATCCGTAAATTGGAAATCTAGAGAAGCCACTGAAGTATTGGATCCTTAAACTGGAAATGTAGAGAAGCCATTGAAATATTGGATCCGTAAACTGGAAATGTACAGTGGCCATTGAAAGATTGGATCCGTAAACTGGAATTGTAGAGAAGCCATTGAAATATTGGTTCCGTAAACTGGAAATGTACAGAAGCCATTGAAAGATTGGATCCGTAAACTGGAATTGTAGTGAAGCCATTGAAATGTTGGACCCGTAAATTGGAAATCTAGAGAAGCCACTGAAGTATTGGATCCTTAAACTGGAAATGTAGAGAAGCCATTGAAATATTGGATCCGTAAAGTGGAAATGTAGAGAAGCCTTTAACAATTTTACAAAATCACCTTAAACCAGGTGTGTGTGTGTGTGTGCGTGCGTGCGTGCGTGCGTGTGTGTGTGTGTGTGCACGTGTGTGTGTACGTGTGTGTGAATGTACGTGTGCGTGTATGTGTGTGTATGTGTGTGTGTGTGCGTGCGTGCGCGCGCGTGTGTGTATATTTATACTACTAACCCTGCAGTTTAAAGACTGCAATTACAACTTTGAAACCTGCATGAAACTTTTGCACGTCAAGAGCAAAACGAAGACCTAATCGAGTCTGTAATGGTTATTTACTGCTGTTTGAGTAGAGAGAAAGTTCTTATCGTTCCCATTAGTGCTAGAAAATAAGTATAGAGTAACTGTCCTTGAGTGTTGTGAGTTAACTAGATTCTCTGTGTTCGCAGCGTGCAGTTTTCCAATTGGCATCATTTAGCTGTAAAGTGACGTTTACCATACCAAACATGGGGGCGTTACCATACATCGGGTGCGTTACCATATATCGGGGGACACAGAAAAAAATTGTCAAAGTTTAGGCTGCAATGATGTTAGAAGCAATTAAGTTACAAACTTGAAGTTTTCTAGCAGAATTTTGCAATACTTTCCCTTTTGGCTCCCAAATTTACTGGTTTATAATTTTAGTAGTTTTTGAGTTACGACCGATAAAATTTTTCCATGTTTAAAATTTACACGCCTGTACAATTGCATTTAGATGACAGGAAAAGGGGTACCTGTAGTAGGTTCCAGAAAAATTATATAACTTTACAGCAATTTTATGAGCATATCGTACTTGCGTTGAAAGGATTAATACATTGTTTTCATTTTAAATCTTCCGCAATACTGTTCTGACGGCGCCATTACGTGACGTCATATACACACAGCGTAAATCAGAGAAAAAAAGGAAATGATAAATTATGTCCCAAAAATCTTTCCGTGCAAATCATTACTACTTAGCGTTTCGCTTGCCTCCTAGAAAGACTTATGTAACTAGAAAAGAGAATTGTTAATTATTTAAAATGTTTTCACCAATTGGTAAAATGTCGCTGACTCACCATCTCCAGGGTGCGCCACTCACTAACCAAAAACGTATTAAAAACGTATTTTTAATCGTATTTACAAGATACAGCAATCTAACAAAATTTACTCAGTTTGTGACGTGTGCGCTACGAATGCTCTTATTGTCTTTCAAACTTTACTCAGTGTTATCTAAACTTGTTTCAAACGACTTATCATCAAAATGGCTACGTCTAACGGTCATCGAGCGAGTTTAAATTTACAGGTTATATACAGAGATACTACCGATGCAATCCATTGAGGCAAAAAGGCAGTGTGTAAGTAATACAAAATTTTAAATCGAATTTCTTAGCTTTATGTTTATAGAGATTTTCTTCTGCTTAAAGAGAAGATTTATTTACTTCGGTGGAAAAGAGCCACATTGATACATAAAGCACTCACTAGATGGCAGTAAAACAATAAAAAATCAAACAGTTACGTCATGGTTTTCATTACAATAGATAGCGAACAGATAAAGAATTATTATCATGATGAAAAGTGTGACTGTGAAATTCCCAAAAGAGATAAAGAACAACAGCCACACAGAGCACTTTGATGTTGAGGAACTGAAGGCAAAAATTGATTGAGCGCTGAGACCAAAGATAATGAGAAGCTGTATCGAGCGCTGAGACCAAAGACATGAGAAACTGTATCGAGCGCTGAAACCAAAGACATGAGAAACTGTATCGAGCGCTGAGACCAAAGACATGAGGAACTGTATCGAGCGCTGAGACCAAAGACATGAGAAACTGTATCGAGCGCTGAGACCAAAGACATGAGGAACTGTATCGAGCGCTGAGACCAAAGACATGAGAAACTGTATCGAGCGCTGAGACCAAAGACATGAGAAACTGTATCGAGCGCTGAGACCAAAGACATGAGGAACTGTATCGAGCGCTGAGACCAAAGACATGAGAAACTGTATCGAGCGCTGAAACCAAAGACATGAGAAACTGTATCGAGCGCTGAGACCAAAGACATGAGAAACTGTATCGAGCGCTGAGACCAAAGACATGAGGAACTGTATCGAGCGCTGAGACCAAAGACATGAGAAACTGTATCAGCTGTTAGATGAAACTTTTTTGCTCAGTTTGTATTGAAAGTCGTGGACATATAGAGCCCTGGCTGGAACAAGAGGAAAGCAAAACATATCGACCTTTAATTTTTTTAACTTCTTTTAACAAAAACAACAACAACGACGACGACAACGATGACGACGACAACAACAACAACAACAACAACAGCAGCAGCAATGAGCACAACAACAACAACAACAACAACAACAACAGAAAAAGAAACAACAACAACAGCAACCACAACAACAGCAGCAACAACAACGATGACGACGACAACGACAACAGCAACAACAGCAGCAGCAACAGCAACCACAACAACAGCAACCACAACAACAACAACGACAACAACGATGACGACGACGACGACAACAACAACAACAACAGCAACAACAACAGCAATAATAATAACAACAACAACAACAACAACAATAACAACAACAACGAGAACAACAATCAGAATTGTCATCAATACTATTTGCTGCTGTCTACTGCTGGTACTGCTGCTGCTGCCTCCGCTCGTACTACAGCTACTTAGCTACTTAGCTTACTGTTTCTTGTGATACGTTAGTCAAACAAACGTAATTTGCCATAAAGACATTTGTTGGAAATATTATCTATACACCACAATTACGTAGATACTACCATTTCATCAAAATTAGCAGCAGCAGTGCTGACACAATTTTAAACACCACTGCTAGCAACCTACATTCGTTTATGTTCATTTGATTTACGGTGGTTAATTTTCAATAAGCTGGGTCTTGGAATAACCTTTGAATAATGTTTGCTCGCGGTCTGCCGGTGTCAACTAAGTTAAGCCTGTAATTTATTTTGTAATTGTAATTAATTCCATGAGAAATTTCATGAGTTTTGTTAATGTGAGAAATAATAAAATGTTTAGAATGCTCTGCCTGATGAAGTGATTCATCAAGTGGTGGTGGTGGCGATGGTGGTGACGGCGATGGCGACGACGACGGCGGTGGTAGTGGGGATGCTGGTGATGCTGCTCAAACGAAAAAAAAATGAAGCTTGAAAAATTCGTCTTGAAATCTTCTATGACCTACGTTGCATACAGAGCTTGCGTAAGCAGTAACGCTGTAAATTTAAACTCCCGCGATGACCGTAAGGCGCAGCCATTTTAAAGGCAAGTTTTTTGAAACAAGTTTTGATAACATTATGTAAACTCTGAAGAAATAATTAGAGCATGCGTAGTACAGTTTTGCTAATTAAGCAAAAGTTTAAATTACACAAGCCTTCCAAACGGTTAATACTAAGTAACGTAACTTTGCATGAAAAGTTGTTCGGGACATGCTTTAAAATTCTTTACACTTCCTCTTTAAACTTGAATGCAAAGTCAATTGCCGCTGCAGAGTCAACTTTTTCGAACAACCTAGATGAAAACTGCAAGAGGTCTGAAGTGCCCTCAACAAAAAATCGGCCACAATCGGCTTTGGTGCTTTTGAGATATACGCCATCTTGGATTGCTGCGTGCGCTCGTACATCCAAAATGGCGCATACTGAAACCAGGTCTAAGATCATAAAGCAAGATGGCGCATACAGGGTCCAAAAATCAATCAATTATATACCCAATATTTGGCCCCATTAGGCGCCATCTTGGATTTATGCGTGTGCTTGTAAGTCCAAGATGGCGCCTACTGGAGCAGCAATCAGTTATATAACCGATTGTTCGTCCCAGTAGGCGTCATCTTGGATTTACGTGTATCTCAAAAGCATCAAAGGCGATTTTGTAAGAACTTGAGACCACGTTCTAGTTACAGAGTCTGAAGAAAAAAGTGTATTCCAACTTGTTCTAGGTCCCCCTTACTAGGAGCCATCTTTACCCACCTGTATATTTTAGTAATGACTCACACGTTTCAAATTTCTGACTAATAACTGCAACGTGCCGTCTGGTACTGTAATGTTATTGTAAATAATCTTACACTTAAACAATATATATTTTCAAAAGCCAAATAGGTAATAATTAAGCAGAGCAGAAAACAAATTGATGCAGTAACTTAAATACTAATTATGTATTTAACAAAAGACAAATAGGTAATAAATAAGCAGACCTGAAGAAAAGAAATTGATACAGTAACTTAAGAACTAATTATGTATTTGCAAAAACCAAATAGGTAATAATTAAGCAGACCAGTAAACAAATTGATACAGTAACAATTAGCTAAGTATTTGAAAATAAAGTTACAGGAACTGAACTGCATTGTACATTAAGAGAAGGCTTGTTAGGGTACATAAATAAACTTTCTTTTATTAATAAGTCCCAGTTATTTGTAGCTCTTCTTATAAGTTATTTATTGGGATATTCTCATACTTATCATGGCTGCCCTTGCCTATATTGATGAACACGTGCCATATAATTAATAATTAAACGCGTGCTACTAATAATCTATACATAAAATGCATGTCCCAATCTTTACAGACAGTCCACCACCCAATAGCAA
Organism: Tubiluchus corallicola; assembly: GCA_030141605.1. Classification (NCBI taxonomy): domain Eukaryota; kingdom Metazoa; phylum Priapulida; class Priapulimorpha; order Priapulimorphida; family Tubiluchidae; genus Tubiluchus; species Tubiluchus corallicola. The sequence continues at coordinate 310,611 of JAQGDQ010000084.1, forward strand.
TTTATTAATATCGCATCAACGCATCTTGTGACGGCTTCAGGCTAAATTCTCTTATACCTTCAACGAAAAAGCAATAACCCGGTCTAATTACATTCTCTAATCTCAATTAATCCGAGCAGGTAATCATTATTGAACTGGAAGACCTCCTTTCTTTGTAAAATCATAATTACTGGATTGACCACGAGTGTGCATGAATCTCTCTCTCTCTCTCTCTTTCTCTTTCTCTCTCCCTCTCTCTCTTTCTTTTTCTCTCGCACCCCTCTCTCTCTCCCTCCCCCCCTCTCTCTCTCTCTCTCTCTCTCTCTCTTTCTCTCACGTGCGCTCTCTCCCTCTCTCTCTTTTCCTCTCTCTCTCTCTCTTTCTCTCTCTCTCTCTCTCTTTCTCTCACGTGCGCTCTCTCCCTTCCCTTGATTCTTTCGTTCTCTCTATCTTCCCCTGTTTCTCTCTTTCTCTGTTTCTCTCTTTCTCTTTCTCTCTCCCCTCTCCCTCTCCCCCTCTCTCTTTCTGTCTTTCTCTCTTTCCTTCTCTCCTTCTCTCTCTTTCTGTCTTTCTCTCTTTCCTTCTCTCTCTCCCTCTCCCTTTCTCTCTCCCTTTCCCTCTCTCGTTCTCTTTCTCTCTCTCTCTCTCTCTCTCTCTCTCTCTCTCTCTCTCTCTCTCTCTCTCTCTCTCTCTCTCTCTCTCTCTCTCTCTCTCTCTCTCTCTCTGTCTCTCTCTCTCTCTCTGTCTCTCTCTCTCTCTCTCTCTCTCTCTCTCTCTCTCTCTCTCTCTCTCTCTCTCTCTCTCTCTCTCTTCTCTCTCTCTCTCTCTCTCTCTCTCTCTCTCTCTCTCATGGTACAATCACATCAAATAAACAAGCAGATCAACAAGCAAAATAACATTAATTAACAAATTAGCTGAAAAATACAAAATACAGGTGAGAGTAACATATGTTCGTATGGCACACAACTCATTCCTGTCAAAAAAATCAAAACAACGTTCTAAAGCCTATATAACTTCTTTAAAGGAAAGGTCAAGCTTTCCTACGAGGTTGGGCTTATTTCAATGTTCGTGAAAAATGTTAAAAGGTCTAGTAATAATAGTGCAATAAGCGCCTCGTGTAACGAGTAAAATCACTTTAAAACCGCGATCATGCTTGGACGCTCCTATTTCAATGTCCCGTTTCTTCTTCCAATGACGTCATTCGTTTTGAAGAAAAGTAGCGCGCTGTCAATCTGCATCAAAAGTATAATACGTTTTTAGGTACGTAGCTAATTTTGTAATATTATTTTCGTGAATATTAGGCAAACCGCAGCAATTTCAGTTAGTTTAAGCAGCGCGCGCTTACTGGAACTCACGATTCGCTTACGAAAATTCACGAAATCTACCAGTTACGTCATATTTGTCAAATGAATGGCGGCGACCACCAGCCTGAAAATTTCTATTCAAAGGTTGTGAATTTTAAATTTACGCTTTATAGGCAGTTCTTTTGCAAATTTCTTTGTTAAGTTACGACAATAAAATAAACCAAAATACTGAGTGCTTTTGAAAAAGGCGTTATCTATTCTTCATGAAAATGTATTTTTAACTCCACTAGACCTTCTTTCGTACAGATAGCAGAAGGCTAGAAAAACTATCTTGTAGTATTTTACTAGGACAAGGTAACTTCAAAGATTTTCTTTTTAATATTGGATACATACATGAAAATGTCTGTGTATGCTCAGACGAAGCACAAACAGTTGAACATTTGCTTTTTAATTGTACTCTGGTCGACGAAAATAAAAGATTAGCGCTCGGAAATATCCTACAATCTCAGAACAATAGTAAAATTTATACCTCTCGTGACCAAAACCTGCTAGATGCTTTCACTGAGTTAGTTTGTGATCCGTCTTTGCAAACTTTAGTATAAATTATTAAACTTTGCGTAACAGAACAAATCTGTAGACATCTAATATTTCTGTTTCTAGTCACTTTTATATTATACAGGTCGTTTTGTGTAAACTGGTGCTATTTGATTATAGTTGTTCTTATATATTATTTTGAGGTACGAAATCCGTGATTTAAAAATCTTACGAATGTAGCAGCAATTTTATTTAGAAAGTTTTTTAACCATACCCTGCAAACAGAGAGCCGCTGTGTGTATTTTATGCAAATATTTGTATATGTGAATAATGTTAAATTTTAAATAAAGAATTAATAATAATAATAATAATATTAATAATGAGTGCTTGTTTTTCCCTTTAATGAAATTTACAGTCCGCATTTGATACTTGCTAGCCTAACATTACTTCTTACATCTAATGTACAGGAAAAAACTTTAATAGAAAGAAAATTTTCATTTGTGTAAAAAGTTTCCTACTCGCTACAAATAGATTATAACCTATCATAGAAGAGGCATGAAATCGAGAATTATGTGCAAAGAAATTGGCTACATGATTTTCACTATATGAGCAACTAACAACTTTGAGGTTGTTTAAGTGGGGGATCAATATGACATATAAGAGGAAGACAGTATCTGTGTGATCGAAACGGCAAATTCAAAAGTTTTCAGTTTTCTCACTGCAACATTCCAAGCTGTACTTAGAAATCTTAATTATCGAGTTTTCAGCTTTGACTTCCGTAGTAACTGTGACAGTAGCTACGCCAGACAAGTGATTTCAAATCTGTGTATAAGTACGAAAGATTATCGATAATGCAATTAGCTAATTAACGGTAATTAACGGTATATAAAATGACTGCGTCATTATTAGAAATGTCATCATCATCTTGTAAATCAAAAGTTAAAATGTGACCCAAGTGAGTAACCTGATTGCAAAAAGGCAATGGCCTGTTTTTAAGTAAAATTCGAGGTCTGTTTTACTTTACATTTACCACTTCTAAAAATAATACATTTGCACGTCGTTCGTCTGCTTTTTTTGCGCAACTGTCTTTGCGCATTCTTTGAAAATTAAATTCAAAGATGTTTTATTGTACATTCACTGCAGCCTCGTGGAATCCAAACAGATAGTAAATAAATAAATAAATAAGTAAATATATGTACAAATAAATGAACTTAAAGGACAAGAAAAGGGGTACCTGAAGTAGGTTTCAGAAAAATCGCCTTAAAAATTGACAAGATACAGCAATCTAAAATTTTACTCATTTAGTGACGTGAGCGCCACGAATGCTCTGATTACTTTACTCAGTGTTATCTAAACTTGTTTCAAAATGGCTACGTCTAACGGTCACGGAGGGAGTTTAAATTTACAGGTTGTATACAGAGTTACTACCGACGCAATTCATTGAGGCAAAAAGGCAGTATGTAAGTGATACAAAATTTCAAATCGCATTTTTAAGCTTTGTGTTTATGGAGGATTTTCTTGTGCTTAAAGAGAAGATTTATTTTACTTCGGTTGGAAAAGAGCCACATTGATACATAAAGCACTCACTAGATGGCAGGAAAACAATAAAAAATGAAACAGCATGGTTTTTGTCACAATAAATAGCGATTTCTTGTCCTTTAATAACTTGCAGTTAGTACACTGACAACCGTGTGGCATGTATGAAGCCCATTAAAGATGGGAGATGCCTCTCCCTGCTATTACTCTGTCAGAAGAGCTGATGCTGATGAGAGGAATGAGACAAAATTCAGAGCGGGTGGATTATTAGATCTGTTTATGGAAGGGAAAACTGTTCTCTTGTTATTTCAGCTGTCAAAGGGAAAATTAATGTATAAAGACAATAATACTAATGCGCCCAGTATGTCAAAATAAATACACAGGGTCAAAAAAATGTAGTTATTTCGGCACTTTTCCAAGCGGGATGGTCAGGAAATAAATGCTTCCAGGCGTCCCAGAAACGTGTTGGGGTTCCACGGGAAAGATTGTGCTGGTCAGAGTATTTTCTTCAACAATTCGAAACAGAATTATGCTTTCTTGTTATTCATGTGGGTTTCTAGCAAAAATTCTGTAACAATTTTCAACGGTTTTATAACACGTTTGTACAAAGTTTACAGTTCTCACAAGAAATTAGTTTGTGAAGCGGATTATTGTTAATGGTTATGGTCACGATTAGGATTACGGTTGAGATAAGGATTGGCGTTAGGGGTAGGAAGGAAAGAATAGGGTCAGGGTTAGTGTTTGAGGTTAGCGTTTAGGTTTAGCTTTAGGGTTGGGGTTGAGTTAGAGTTAGCGTTAGGGTTGGGTTAGAGTAAAGGTTGTGGTTAGGGTTGGGTTAGAGTTAGAGTTAGGGTTGGGTTAGAGTAAAGGTTGTGGTTAGGGTTGGGCTAGAGTTAGAGTTAGGGTTAGGGTTGGGTTAGAGTTTTGGTTAGGGTTGGGTTAGAGTAGGGTTAGGGTTGGGTTAGAGTTGGGGTTATGGTTGGGTTAGAGTTAGGGTTAGGGTTGGGTTAGAGTTGGGCTAGAGTTAGGGTTGGGTTAGAGTTAGGGTTTAGGTTGGGTTAGAGTTAGGGTTAGGGTTGGGTTAGAGTTAGGGTTAGGTTTGGTTAGGTTAGAGTTAGGGTTAGGGGCGGGTTAGAGTTAGGGTTAGGGTTAGGGTTGGGTTAGAGTGAGAGTTAGGATTGGGTTAGAGTTAGGGTTAACGTTATGATATTTGAATTGTGTGGAGAATTGTAAACTTCTTCCGAACGGTTTGGATACTTAAAGGAAAGGTTAACTCTTCGGAGAAGAAAGGTTTATTTTAATGTTAAAAGGGTTTAGTAATACAAGTGTGTTGCGTGTCTCGTGTAATCAGTAAAATCATTTTAAAGTCACGATCATTTCGCTTCAGCGCTCCCATTTTGAACACCCATCCTTCCACCAATGACGTCATTCGTCGACTGGAAAAAAGCAGCACGCTGTCTATTTCCATATATTTTCATGTATATCAGGTAAGCTGCAAAAATTTGAATTAAATAAAGCAGCGCCCTCTGCGTTGCGCCTGCAAAAAGTATGGAAGTTCACCAGTTACGTCATAACTTACAAGTGAAAGGGGCTGCCATTGCCTCTGAAAATTGTCATAATGCGGCAGTATAAATTAACATTGTTGACAGATTTTGTAAATATTTTGTTATAATTTAAGTTTAAGTGATAACAGTTAAATAAACCCAACATACTAAATGAGTTGTTCTTTCCTTTAATCGCATTTCATGACAGGCATTCTTCTCATACACTGAACAGAAAGATCAGTAATTAACAGCAACTGTGTTTTGCAAACAACCGGGTAAAATTACATAGTACCTGCCTGCACAGGTAAACAACATAGTTACCTGGTGGATTATTCACAACAATTAAATTACATAGTATCTGCCTGCACAGGTAAACAGCATAGTTACCTGGTGGATTATTCACAACAATTAAATTACAGTATCTGCCTGCACAGGTAAACAACATAGTTACCTGGTGGATTATTCACAACAATTAAATTACATAGTACCTGCCTGCACAGGTAAACAACATAGTTACCTGGTGGATTATTCACAACAATTAAATTACATAGTATCTACCTTTACAGGTAAACAACATAGTTACCTGGTGGATTATTCACAACAATTAAATTACAGTATCTGCCTGAACAGGTAAACAACATAGTTACCTGGTGGATTATTCACAACAATTAAATTACATAGTATCTACCTTTACAGGTAAACAACATAGTTACCTGGTGGATTATTCACAACAATTAAATTACAGTATCTGCCTGCACAGGTAAACAACATAGTTACCTGGTGGATTATTCACAACAATTAAATTACATAGTATCTACCTGCACAGGTAAACAACATAGTTACCTGGTGGATTTTTCACAACAATTAAATTATATTGTATCTACCTGCACAGGTAAACAACATAGTTACCTGGTGGATTATTCACAACAATTAAATTACATAGTATCTACCTTTACAGGTAAACAACATAGTTACCTTGTGGATTATTCAAAACAATTAAATTACATAGTACCTGCCTGCACAGGTAAACAACATAGTTACCTGGTGGATTATTCACAACAATTAAATTACATAGTATCTACCTGCACAGGTAAACAACATAGTTACCTTGTGGATTATTCACAACAATTAAATTACATAGTATCTACCTGCACAGGTAAACAACATAGTTACCTGGTGGATTATTTACAACAATTTTCTTTTCTACCTCGTTACCAACAAGAAACACCCCGCTAATTGATCCTACGTAGTGATTACTGAGTGTCTGCCTCTTACTAATTGATAAAATATGACAAGTGTTCAACAGAAATCAATTTGGCGCTGTTTGCGGCTGGTCAGGCGACTTCCACGGTGACGTCATTCGCACCTTGTTTACCGACCGCCAGACAAACCAATAATAACGAGCCAAGCAAGAAAAACAGGTCAAGCGAATTAGAATGTAACTCTAACCTTCCACTTAAAGCACAAGAAAATCCTTCACTTACTGAAGATTAAAAAATTTGTCTTGAAATTTTATACCACGTTGGTACTGCTTTTTGTACGCAGGAGTTGCGTCGGTAGCAACGCTGTATGAAGCTTATAAATTTAAACTCAGTCGATGACTGTTAGACGCAGCTATTTTGACGATAAGTCATTTGAAACAAGTTTAGATATCATTGTGTAAAGTTTGAAAAAATAATCAGAGCATTCGTAGCGCTCACGTCACTAACAACGTAAAATTTTAAAATACTGTATCTTGTCAATAAGATTAAAATATCTTTGGTTAGTGAGTGGTGCACCCTGGAGGCGAGTAAATGACGTTTTACCAATTAGTCAAAACATTTTAAAATAATCAATAATTTTCTTTTCAAGTTATATAAGCCTTGAGCAGTTAAGTGAAATGCTAAGTAATATAACTTTGCATGGAAAGTTTTTTGGGACATTTCTTTTTCTTCCCCTGATTTACGTCGTGTGTATATGACGTCATATAATGGCGCGGTCGGAACCGTATTGTGGGAGATTTAAAATGAAAACAAACAAAAAATCTTTTCAACGCGAGTACTATATACGCATAAAATTGCTATAAACTAATATTTTAAGACGATTTTTTGTGAAACCTACTTCAAGTACCCATTTTCTTGTCCTTTAACAGTTCATCGACGTAACAATATTAGATCGTTATAAAAACGCAGGTACACGTCCTTATTGGCGCGTTCAGACAAGGGAGCTTTCTGTTTGCCTGCTTTCCCTCTGACCGCAAACACGCAAGCGTGACTTCAAGGAAGCTGTAAAGAAAGGGTGGAAATTTGAAGAAAAATTTGACACTTTAAAAGGGAAGAAGCGCTAAATGTCTGAAGTTCCTAAATTACCTTTTCTTTAGTAACCAAAACCGAAAAACTTTGAATAAAAAAAGAAACCTATTTATATGTTGACCACTGTACTTACTTGTGTTTAATAATTGCCAAAAAAAGAGAGACGAATAATTTAATACTAACATATATATTTTACAATATTTACATACACAAAACAACAGTGAAAACAAACAAACAATATTAAACAGTGCAATTATCGATGTAAACTAATTAACATAATAATCAATAATTAAGCCGCCTAAACGGGGGGGGCGAGAATGTGAGTGCTCTCTACGACACAGTATCTACACATTACAAATGAGTTCGTTTGTCAGAAGACTTAACATTTGATATTCATTATATCTAAAAATAGGTTAGGGAGAAGTTTAAGATCACCTATGCCATGTTACCTTTACAAGGTCAAAACTACCTATGAATGCGGCTTCAGTAATTGTCTGAAATCACGACTGTTTTTCACTTGCAACAAAGCAAGAAATTGCAAACAAGAAACCGACTACTTCTTGACATCATGAAAAGTTATACAACTGTACTATACAAATACATTCACACGTGTGGGTAAAAACGGGGACATTACGCCGAAGTTAAATGAAGCCGCATTCGTTTTTTAAAAACACACGTAGAATTTGCTTTTGTTAATTGATTGGAAATACTATTCCACAATACGATACCTAGATGTTTAATTGAGTGTTTTATGACTTTGGCGCTGGCGCAGACGCAGTCGTACACTTGACATAGACACAAATACAGACATAGACATACACGTAGGCGTAAACGTAGACGCAAACGTAGACATAGGCATGGTCTCATAGACACAGGCATAGACATAGACATAGACACAGACACAGACATATACACAGACACAGACATTGACATAGACACAAATACAGACATAGACATACACGTAGGCGTAGGCGTAGGCGTAGGCGTAGACGTAGACGCAAACGTAGACATAGGCATGGTCATAGACACAGACATAGACATAGACACAGACACAGACATATACACAGACGCAGACATACACGTAGACGTAGATGTAGACGTAGACGCATACGTAGACATAGGCATAGACATAGACATAGGCATAGACGTACACGTAGACGTAGGCGTAGGCGTAGGCGCAAGCGCAGACGCAGACACTGACACTGGAGCAGGCGCAGTCGTAGACTTGACATAGACACAAACACAGACATACACGTAGGCGTAGGCGTAGACGTAGACGCAAACGTAGACATAGGCATGGACATAGACACAGACATAGACACAGACACAGACATATACACAGGCACAGACATAGACACAGACATATACGCAAACACAGCCATAGACACAGGCATACACGTAGACGTAGACGTAGACGTAGACGTAGACGTAGACGTAAACGCAGACGTTGACGTAGACGTAGACATAGGCATAGACATAGACATAGACACAGACATAGAACATTTATTTTCTCTATTTTCAAAAATAGTTTTACAGCAAACGTTTTAGTTAAATATTAAATAATTGTAATCATGGAGCAGGCAGGGAGGGACCAAAGGGTCGCCTAGTCTCCTGCCCTTTCATAAATTCATAACAGCCAATATGCATTCTCCAGTTCAGGTCATAGATTTAAACGCGTGGCATTTAAATCTATGGTTTAGGTACACTCACATACTTAACAACTTTCCTCCTTTCAACTGAATTTAACGACTGGAAATCTTTGATAAGATCCCAGCAAAATGCAAAGCAAGAACTTAACGTGATCTAGTGGCAGATTAGAGATTACTGAGCCACTGGGAGAAAGCTTCTGTCAGTCAGGAAACGAAAACGGTCAGTAAACAATAAGCCTTTTTCACAGTTTTCTCTGCGCGCACGCGCAATTGCTGCAGGCCAAAGGTTAACTGTATCATAGCAACGTCTCTTAACGTGTGTGCAAAGCAAAGCAAGGCCGTCTGCCGCATCCGTTCAGTTACTTCAGTTGTTTCACGAGAACTTTCATTAATTATGCATTAATCTGTGCGTGGAGTGATTTACTAGCAGGATATTGTTTGGGAACAAGAAAAATGAACTAGGTAAGGTTCCTAAGCTAAAACTGTTACTATTACAACGTCGTCAAGTGTACACAAATGCGTTGTCTGGTAAACTTAACTTTTGACCTTTTCACGATCATCATCAATCGCTGGAACTCGGTGAAAAGGCTTATTTTTCAAGCTGCAGGAAAGTACACGATCTATTCAAACAATATCTAAAATACTTATCAACAAAGACACTGATTCTATTCTACAGTAGGAAATTTATTTACTGGTGACAATCCGTTCACAACAATTGCAAATAATTCCAAAAAATAAAGCTAGATTACTTATATGGAAATGTTACTTGAAAATATTAAAATAATAACTATAAGTATACATGTGTACAAAATTTTTACTCTCTCATTTGCGCTCGGAGAGAGATTTCTCTACTGTTTTCTTTTTGACAGTAACTCGCAAGTGTGAACTGCTTTGCGAGTTACTGTCGGCAGGAAGTCTGCGACTGTTGCTGCGAGATGATTTACAAACTAGTGTGAACGCATCCTCGAGTTACTTATCACAGTGAATAGATAAGCGAGTGTGAGCTCGCACTTACTGTTGGAGAGTAACTCGCAGCAAGTTTTGCTCTCTGGTCTGAACACGCTTGCGAGTTACTTGGCTAGTTACCTTGCGAGCTAGACTGAATGCGCCATTAAGAAGTTTTTCTCTGGCATGACTTGAGATAGAATTCTTATCTTAAAACTCAAAAAATTAAAATTTTCTAGCTCATTTCTCACCCAGCCATCACTAAAGCACAAGAAACACAAATAAATGGTACTTAAAGTTATAAAAAGCTCGTCTTGGCATGCTGCCTTATTGCACAGAGAGCTTGCATTAGCAGTATCGCCTTATAATATGTAAATTTAAACTAAGGCGATGACCTTTAAGCGCAGCCGTTTTGACGACAAGTAGCTTGAAACAAGTTCAGATAACATTGCGTAAAGTTTAGAAAATAATCAAAGCATTCGAAGCACACACGTCACAAACTAAGCAAAAGTGTAAATTAATTTATCTCGCTAATAAGAGAATACTTAACACGTTTTTGGTGAACCAATGGCGTATTTTGTTGAAAATGAGATATTGAAACAGTGACGTTTTACCAATTATCAAGAACCTTTTAAACTAATAAGAACCTTCTTTCTCAACAAGGTAAGCGCAGAGCAAAGTAACATACCTTCGTAAGAAAAATTTCTTGAGACACACTTTAAAATACTCTTTTCTCCCCTTTCAAGAATATTAGAGACATTTTGTCAATTATCAAATATTTTTTGTAAAGTTCAATCTTCATTAATTTCATCAGCATGTCTTTAACTAGTGGCGGACTCAAAAAATTAAAATTTCCTAGCTCATTTCTCACCCAGCCATCACTAAAGCACAAGAAACACAAATAAATGGTACTTAAAGTTATAAATAGCTCGTCTTGGCATGCTGCCTTATTGCACAGAGAGCTTGCATTAGCAGTATCGCCTTATAATATGTAAATTTAAACTAAGGCGATGACCTTTAAGCGCAGCCGTTTTGACGACAAGTAGCTTGAAACAAGTTCAGATAACATTGCGTAAAGTTTAGAAAATAATCAAAGCATTCGAAGCACACACGTCACAAACTAAGCAAAAGTGTAAATTAATTTATCTCGCTAATAAGAGAATACTTAACACGTTTTTGGTGAACCAATGGCGTATTTTGTTGCACAATGAGATATTGAAACAGTGACGTTTTACCAATTATCAAGAACCTTTTAAACTAATAAGAACCTTCTTTCTCAACAAGGTAAGCGCAGAGCAAAGTAACATACCTTCGTAAGAAAAATTTCTTGAGACACACTTTAAAATACTCTTTTCTCCCCTTTCAAGAATATTAGAGACATTTTGTCAATTATCAAATATTTTTTGTAAAGTTCAATCTTCATTAATTTCATCAGCATGTCTTTAACTAGTGGCGGCTACTAGTGTATAGATACTGTGGAACTGCAACACCGCCTGTTTTCACTCATTATTATCGTCTTTTTTCTTTATAGTTGTGCAAAACCAGAGCTTGTGAGGGTAGTACTGTTTGCTTCACAGTCCAGCATAGTTTGGCTGTTGTGCGCATGCGGCTATGTGCACATGTCTGAGATAACACGTTGTACGCTGCACGTTGCACTGCTAGCGGCTGCTGCCAGGTAGAGAAAGTACTGTCACTCACACAGTTTGTTGTCAGTTGTTACATGCTTAATAACTGCGTACCGGCGTATTCTTGAACTGCCTCAATTTAGGCTATTCGTAAGCAAAAGATTTTTGTGTTTACAGTTTTATCAAGTTTATATGTAAACTTTCATGTGCTTGTTTGTTTATAATTACAGTTACAGTAGTACCTCTGTTTTCGACCATAATTCGTTCTCAAAGTGTTTAAGAACCGAATCATTTATTCCCATAAGAAATAATGCAAAAGCAAATAATCCGTTCTCAAGCACCAAATGAAGTAGATATGATATAATTGATAAGAAAAACATCATATAATTACTTTGAAAGAAAAACATAATTGTTCCTGCATGAAAAAGCGGAGAAAAATAAGCGTAGAAAGCACTTAGCGATGTTAGGCGATTTAAATATTGTGCGTGACTACTCTCAGGTGCGGTCGCTTACGCTCGGCTCTACTCGGCTCGCCGCGCATGCGTTCATCACGTGTTTGGCGTGTTTGTTCGAGTACCGAAATTCTGGTCGAGAGCTGAGACAATTCACCTCGAATTTTCTGGTCGAAAACCGATTTGTTCGAGTATGGAGACGTTCGACAGCGGAGGTATGATTGTACAAATTACAACATTAAAATTACATATGTTTGTTACATTTTACACAGTATTAAAACATGGGCTAAAAATTTTCTGAAGCAGCACTGCCACTAATAATTGTGACCACCCGCAATTTTCTTTGTGAATTCGTTGAACTGATTTTTGTCATTTTCAGCAAATTCTTATAATACCGAGCAAAAGTCTATAAAGCTCTACAAAGCATACGAACTTGAAAGGTTTCTTGCAAGCGAAACTTGATTAATAAGCTTTCAGCAAAGGTTAATGTCGGTAAGAAATATAAAATTTAATAAGTTTACAGGTTTATACAGGTATAAGTTGAGGAAAGAGGGTTATAGAACAAAAGCGACACTGTAATAGCTCACATTTGACATCCTCTGTGCAGCATAGGAATTAAATAATTAACACACCTGTATAGGTGTTACAAAGAAGTGATTAATACTGGTTTACTAATCTTTCCAACAATAAACCTTACAGGGGGGGGGGAACTTAACCAGTGTGTTCTTCAAAACAGAACAAGCATTAAATGAAGCTCGCGTTAATTTTGCGAGAAACGGTTTTATCTTACCAGTTTGTAAAGGGATGTAAAAGGGTTAAATGCACAATACGATATAAATTTTAGCTCACGCATACGTGTGTATATACATTTATATACGTATATCTATAACTCAGGTAAAATTTATCCAGGTTTTATCTTAAATTTTAGCAAAAATATTTGTTTTTGTATATTTGTAAGTCAATCGTGCATGTAGAAAAGTTTGTAATTTTTAATACCTTCCTAATAGTGTAATCTAAACAATCCCAGTAAATAAATTCTGTTATTATGGCCCTTAATTGTTATAAAAAATTGCTAAAATGTTTTATAACCACGTTTGCGGTCGTGTATTAAGGACATAATTATAATTTACCGTGTTGTTTATATATTCTTATATAATGATACAGCGCAGAATTATCGGTCTGAAAATAAGGGCTTTGCATGTATATATGTATATATATATATTGCGCAAATAAAGATTTATCATCATCGTCGTCATCGTCGTCATCATCATCATCATCATCATCATCATCATCATTTATCATTCATCATTCATCATTATCATCATCGTTGTCATCGTCGTCATCATCATTATCATCGTCGTCGTCATCATCATCATCGTCATCGTCGTCCTCATCATCATCATCCAGCAATAAAGTTCAAGGTCTGCTCGTGTGTGAACAAGCTTTAACTGACTACAGCAAATCTCCATGATCTCGTAGGTTTCCACGATTTAGGAATAATCAGGGGAGGATTATAAACTTTTGGGTTCCCTGGGTTAATGAAATTGTGGTGCTCCCTCAGATGGAGCCACCCTATTATTTGCTCGCACTTTCGCGAGTATTTCTACTTGTGATATATTTTAGCAACATTTGTATAGCTGGGGCCTCATATTTCAAATAAAGGGCTTCAAGGAGGATCCTTATCTCAAATAAAGGCTTTCAAACAAGATAAAACCTTCGTGTCTCAGAAAAAAAGCCTCAAACAGGGATCCTTTATCTCAAATGAGGAGACACTTTAAAATTGGATTACTCAATTTCATCTTGATGAAGTATGCACAGTCTTCGTACAGGCGTATGAAGCATCTGTAAACGATGGAAAACACCAAATTTTGTTCACAATTCAGTCAACTGCAAGTGTTGATAAGTGTTTTGCAGTGTTTACAATATCTAAAATATTGTTTTGCTACATAAAAAAGCTTTTGGGTGAATTGCATAATTATTGTGAGTCCCGGTTTTAAATACGCCCGACTGGTGTACATCTTTAAGGCCATTGGGCTGGATGTTGCACGGTGATGCCATCTCGCAACGAAAATGATACGAAAACGATTTACACTTCCTTTAAAGTTAAAATCTTATTTAAGTTACATGAATTATTCACCAATTCAAGGTATGCCTCCCCAGCTTGAGGGGCTCTAGGCTGCAGCCTATACTAGCCTGTAGAGTATTCCCGCCCTGGGAATAATTGTATATCTCTAGAGCTACATGTGAGGAGAGATAAGCTGGGTCTAGATATTTGGATTTTTTACAATCGTTACATAAATTTACCTACATTTCTTCAAGTCTGAACTTATTAATCCGACTAAGCTTGGTAAAGTGTGACACAAAAGCCTGCATACTTGACTCACTTAAATATTGTTAAAGAATATAAATAGAGAATCGATAATTAAGAATTGTTAATAGTGAATTTTTAATATAGAATCGTTAATTAAGAATTGTTAATAAAGAATTGCTAATGTAGAACTGTTAATTAATAATCGTTATTAAGGAATCGTTAATTAAGAATTGTTAATATAGAATTATTAGTTAACACTCATTAATAACAAATTGTTAATTAAGAATTCTTAATAAAGTATCGTTAATAAAGAATTGTTAATATAGAATTGTTAATTAGGAATTATTAATAAAGAATTGATAATAAAGAATCGTTAATCAAGAATTGTTAAAAGAGAATCGCTAATAAAGAAATAAAGAATTGTTATTAAAGAAATGTTAATAAAAAATTGCTAATAAAGAATGGTTAATTAAGAATTCTTAAAAAAGAATTGTTAATAAAGAAATGTTAATAACGAATAGTTAATAAAGAATTGTCATCAAAGAATTGTTAATGAAGAAACGTTAGTGAAAACTCTTAATAAAGAATCGTTAATTAAGAATTTTTGATAAGGAATTGTTAATAAAGAAACGTTAATAAAGAATTGCTAATAAAGAGTCGTTAATACAGAATTGTCATTAAAGAATTGTTAATGAAGAAACATCAAAACAAATATTGTTAATACAAAATATGGCTTATGAAGAAGCCAATTGGACCTTAAACCCCATAACCTCCCTGTCATGCTCTTAATGATTTCAGCAATCAATGGCAAATTATTGCCTATAAAACAACATTCGTAGTAAGCTCAATTCATTCTTGATCATGCGCAGGGCTGGATTACTCTATACACCAGCATAGGCAGCAGCCTAAGGCTCCTCGAGCTTGGTGGTGGAGGTGGAGGTGGTGGTCATACTTCGCATTGTTGAATAATTCATATAATTTAAAACAAAATTTCAACTTTAGAAACGGACACCAGAAAATCCCAAAACCCAATTTTAGCGTGGCTCCTCATTTGAGAGATAGGATCCCTGTTTGAGGCCCCTTATTTGAGACAAAGAGCCCTTGTTTGAGGTCCTTTATTTGAGATAAGAGCTCCTCCTTGAAACCCTTTACTTGAAATATGCCCCCTCCAGCTATGCAAATGTTGCTATAAGATATCACGAGTAAAGAATATTCCAGACGAGCGCGAGCAAATTAGAGGAATGGCTTCATTTGAGGGGCGCCATAATTTCATTAGCCTAGCGACCCCAAAAGGTCATAAACCGGCCCAGATCAAGCGTATGCAAAAATCAAGCCTGACATCTAGAAAATACATTAACAGTACTAAAAATAGGTTTGACTTTTACAACACAGAGACATTCGCCCTTGGGCTGATATTTTGTGATTGTTATAAATTGTTTGTATTTAAATATAATAAATTTGACGTATATTTATTCGTAGATAATTTATATACCAGATCATGCCTTTTCGTGTGTCACGTGCAGTTTCTTGAGTTGTTTTATTTCAATTTCATGTTTTACGACTATCCGAAAAATCATTTCCGTTCAGTTTTAACAGCAAATGGTTATAAGGTTTCCCTCGATTCAGAGATATCATAAATTGTTTGCATTCCTTCATAAGTTTCATTAATATAGCATGGCCGGACCAAATCTTAAACTGTAGGTCAAAACGATCTGCGCTTTAAAATACTGAAAGAAAACGTACTATTTTTCAAAAATGACTTACCTGAAAGAATTATTACCACACAAACTCAATTTCACGTTCGCGTCACTAGTTCTTCGCTGTTACAGGCATTTCGCCATTCGCTAGTTAGACGGGCACTACCGTCTGCATTTCGGAAATACATTGCACAAAAACAGGTGCTGTACCTCTCAGTTCAGATTTGTTAGTTTATGAGGAACTGCACACGTTCAGCAGCTTATGCGTGAGCACAGCGGTAAATTTGAAATTTAAATTTTTATCTTGAAACTTGCCTAGTTTTAGTACAACACACTGAATATCTTATAGTAGTACTGTATTTCAATTTTTGCTTTCTCAAACACGTGCAACACATTCGTGGAATATTTTTGCTGTTGAAAATTATGTTAGTTTGTGATGTCATCAATAGTTGGGCTGGCCTGCCGTTATTTAAGATTTTAACCTATTATTTAAGTATCAGAAACGCTTTTGCAGTATTAACTGCGTTAAAATGTATACATTTTATTGGACTTGAAAATGGGGTAGTTTATGAAAAATCATCCTGTCTTCGTTTAACTCAAACAAAATATCTGCCCTTTAATGGAGCAATGATAAATTTCCCAAATCAATACTTAAAAGTCACTTTTTCAGTCTATTCATTGGTTGATGTATAATTAAGTAGCTTTCCGTCCAATAATAATTTCCTGTTTTGTGCAAAAATTGGAATAATGAACAGCAGATTTATCTTAAAGGGCACGTAATTAATCAAATAATTGAATTGCTGGATTTTTTGTGATAATTTGCTTTTAACAGCAGTCGAAATACTTTTTCTTCCTAAAACCACAAGGAAAGGTTTGTCATAAATAAAGTTTAAAAAAATCGTGTTGACGTTTTGTACCACTTACCTACTGTCTTATTGCATACAGGGCTTGCGCTGGCGGTAATGCTGTATGAAACATGTAAATTTAAACTCCCGCAATGAGCATTAGACGCAGCCACTTTAATTGTAGGTCGTTTGAAATAAGTTTAGATAACAGTAAAGTACTCGGTAAAGTATGAAAAAATAATCAGAACATTTGTAGCACACACTAATTTAACTAAGCAAAAGTTTAAATTACTTTATATTGTCAATAAGATCAATACTGTGTTTTGGGTTAACCAGTGGTACACACTGGGTAGGTGGACCAGTGACATTCTACCAGTTGTCCTGAACATTTTAAATTATTAAGAATTTTCTTTTTCAATTGCATGTCTTTCAAACAGATAAACGTAATACCAAGTAATGTGACTTTATGTGAAAGGTTTTGAGGAATATACTTTAAAATTCCTCTATCTTTATCTTTAATTAAATAGCTTACTTACTGTAAAAGCAATACCAATATAATAAATCTAATCTAGTCTAAAGAAAAAATATCAGTAATACGTCATCTGCACAGCTAATTCGTTGAGTTTTCACTATAGATAGGTCACCAAATGAGTTAAACAGAAAAACATGAAGCTAAACATTGATATTTATCGCTCTCGGATGGTACAAGGTTTGGATATAAACATGAACCAGCTGTAGCTAACTTTCAATAACTTTTGCAGTCCGCCACAAGCCGACTATTTCTCACGAAAATATGGTGCAAAATTTCTAAAACGTTTTCGCTGATTGAGAGAAGAATTCTACATAAGTATAGTAAGTCCTCGCTTAACGACTCCTCACTTAGCGATGTTTCATTTAATGACGCATTTTGATGGAACGGGTTAGCGTCGTTCAGCGAGGACTCACTGTACTTATAATGGGCTCCCTCCTCCTACACTCGTCAATTATTTAACTACTATTCAGCAAATCCATAACTATTTTACTCGTAGAAGTATTGGTAACTTTTATCCTCCTCCTGTCAAACACACTACTGGCGGTTACCGAAATATACTTCTATCCAACAATGGGCTCAAATTCCTCCTTGGGCAAATGAATTTCAACGTTTTAAAACATATATATTTGATTTGCTAACCTGCTAGTTGACATTTTTAAGTACTTTTAATCTTGTTTGTCTGTATTGTTGTCATTAATTGCTTTTATAACTGAATATTGTTTTTACTGTAAGCTATTTTGTATGTATTTCTCTGTCTGCACCAAGCATGTGTTTGCACAGTCTCGGAGTGAGTCTCGAAAACTTAAGCTCCTACTCCACTCGAGGCTGATTTGTATAATTTTCAAACTGTAGGTATATGTTTTTATTATTGTAATATGATTATCATTATGTGATGTACAGGTTGTGATGTACAGTACAAACACACGTGTTTTTACCCTTAACGTATCGTTTAGCCTCTGACAGAGATACACGTGTTTTTACCCCTTACGTATCGTTTAGCCCCTGACAAAGACACACGTCTTTTTACCCTTAACGTATCGTTTAGCCTCTGACAAAGACACACGTCTTTTTACCTTTACGTATCATTTAGCCTCTGACAAAGACACACGTCTTTTTACCTTTACATATCGTTCAGCCTCTGACAGAGACACACGTGTTTTTACCTTTACATATCGTTCAGCCTCTGACAGAGACACACGTGTTTTTACCCTTCACGTATCGTTCAGCCTCTGACAGAGACACACGTGTTTCTACCTTTACACATCGTTTAGCCCCTGACAAAGATACACTTGTTTTTACTCTTTACGTATCGTTTAGCCCCTGACAGAGACACACGTGTTTTTACCCTTTACGTATTCTGAGACGTAATGTTTTTCCCAAAAGAGGCCTACACTTGTCACTTTGTAATTAACTATGTTAGCATTAAACAACTTCGCAAAACATCGGGAAAGTTTACGACGCCGGAGACAAAACTGTAAGCGACAAGTTGAATTACCCTGACTCGCTGACGCCTTTTGTTGGACAACAAATGTATATGCCTTTGACATACACACGATTTTTAGGATAGTGAAAGAAAAGAAATTGTAGCGGCACAAGCCGACGTACGATGAACATTCCGGCAACTTCCGCCTCCATTTTTTATATATTAGCACCCTCCCCGCCCAGGCCCCAAAGGGAGTTTTGCTTGTTGAACAAAATAATTGCCCGGCAATCTCAACAACTCTAAACACACTTCGAAAACAGAAAATCATTATTATATTGTACAAGAAAGTTAATTTAACATGTTAAACGACTACAAACGTCCTCTCTAAAGTCTATTAAACGTTTTACCAATTGATTGGAATTGTGTATTGAATTGTATAACCTGGATTATTTTGAATTTTGGAATTTGAAATTAAACACCAGTTATTGGGCAATCATACTTTTGTATAACTAACAGGATGATGTACATTGATTGTTGTTTCTGGTATCGTTTCTGTACTCTGTGAGCTTTGTATATTTCAATTTTAAGTGTTAACTAATGAATTACTTGTGTTTTTGAACTAACTATCTATGTAACTATATTCTTGATAACTAGTTGTATATATCTGTTCTTAACTAAAATCTATTTGTTGCACAGTGGAAAAACTCCGATCAGTAAATATTATTGTATGTCAATCCAGTTCAAATAAAGTTTATAATAAGTTATTTATTAACGATTTACAATCCATACAATTACAATTACAATTACGAGTTACAAAACATTACATAAACAATGCAATAAATTACAATGAAGTAAAACTACACAGACAAAATCCCGCACATGGGGTATAATCGTCAACACAATACATAATAAAAGAATAATAACAATGACGATGATGATGATGATGATGATGATATCTCTTATATATTAATATTCTTGGTATATATATTTATATATAAGATTCGAGGCTACAGCTTCGACGACGGCACCATTTGCGGCGATCTATACATCAAACGAAAGATCTCGATCTAGTGTCGTGCCATTGATACTTTATTTTTCGAATCGGGCTCACCGGGAGGAACGGGGGGCGAAAAACCTCCAAAAATGGCCCTTTTTCGGCCGTTTTTTGCAAAAGTTATACGGCTGAGATGTAGAGAACGGGAATGGGCCGAGGGAGGTACTGGGCATGGATAGATAGCCCGTTCAGCGGTGGGTGTAGCAGGCCTATTTAGAATTCGCGAGAGGACCACGGCGCCCCGCAACGGGCGTTTTCCCGGACCCAACTCGCGATTTTTTCGAAATTTTGACCAAACAGCCTGCGGAAAAAACGTCCTAGCGTCGCCCGGTGGGACTCTCGGAAGGAGATATACAGCTCATCAGAAAGAGGAATAACAGGGCTACACGATGATGTGGGCTATATTTTAGGGCAGGTCCACCGAGAGGAGTATCGACGAGTTAATTACGTGTTCTATTTTCGACAATTTTCGTCTTAGAAAACTGTGCAGACGCATTCCATTGTGCTGACGTCATCCATTGTACTCTGCCTATAACTTTAATTCAGTAAACGCTGCCTGCTGTACTCTGTCTATAACTTTAATTCAGTAAAAGCTACAGGCTTTGCGTTAGTTAAACAAACAGTAGGCATGATGTTACGGGCATTGCGTTATACATGAGGACTAGGTAGCATGTTCGCGTATTATTGATTACACATGGTTTTTTACGCAAAATCTTTTGCGGGGCCTTTGCTAGTTATTATTATTGTTATTATTATTATTATTATTATTATTATTATCATCATCATCATCATCATCATCATCATCATCATCATCATCATCATCATCATCATCATCATCATCATCATCACCATCATCATCATCATCATCATCATCATCATCATCATTATCATCAACTTTATTTGAACTAGATTGACATACAATAATATTTACTGATCGGAGTTTTTCCACTGTGCAACAAATAGATTTTAGTTAAGAACAGATATATACAACTGGTTATCAAGAATATAGTTACATAGATAGTTAGTACAAAAACACAAGTAATTCATTAGTTAACACTTAAAATCATCATCATCATCATCATCATCATCATCATCATCATTATATTATATTATATTATATTATATTATATTATATTATATTATATTATATTATATTATATTATATTATATTATATTATATTATATTATATTATATTATATTATATTATATATTATATTATATTATATTATATTATATTATATTATATTATATTATATTATATTATATTATATTATATTATATTATATTATATTATATTATATTATATTATATTATATTATATATTATATTATATTATATTATATTATATTATATTATATTATATTATATTATATTATATTATATTATATTATATTATATTATATTATATTATATTATATTATATTATATTATATTATATTATATTATATTATATTATATTATATTATATTATATATGTACTAAACAACTTCATATCTGTTATATTACCGCCGTTGATGGTAAGATCGTACCTTAATTCAATTTTAATTCTTTTATTTCTGATCTTCTTTCGACCCCCAACAAACGTGAATACATTTACCTACCTAAATTATAGCTATGACGTTACAAATCACGTGTTTTACCTCCTGTATTATTTCAGTTTGAATGGCATGTAAAAAGAAATCACTAAACATCACGCGCGAAAATTTCAAATTCACAGTAAGGTTCGCGTAATTGTTTGCATAAAGAGCGTCCGTTTGCGAGCCACGGAGGCGTCGAATCTCAACTAGAATGCGTTTTCGTTGGCTTCCCTTCTGTTAGCAGACGCGCATCTGTGTCGCTAACAACTTACTGAGATCAACCGTTGGCTTCCTTTGAATTGCTGTCATAACCAGGAAAGCAACGAGCAGTAATATCTCAGGTATTTGTTCATATCTTCGCTCAGAACTCTGGCTTAATGCTAACACATGAGACACGAGGAGATATCTTACGTAGAATAATTTGCACCCGGGTATCTTTAGAATGGCTAATAATATGTACAATCTGAAGTTGTTAAAGGAAAGGTCAAGTCTTCTAGGAGATTAGGATCATTTCAATGTTCACAAAAAATGTTAGAAGGATTTAGTAAGAAAACTGCAATAAGCGCCTCGTGTAACTATACTGCAAATGTACTGTAAAAGTATATTGTAAATGTACTTGCTGTTTCCTTCAACTTTTTTTGAAATAATCAGTCGTAATCAAATCCATATTTAAAATTCAAAGCAAAACCGAAAAAAACAGCGAATTCTGACAGAAACTAAAAGAAATGCGTGAAGACTGCAAATATTAAATATATAGCTGACGTACTGTAAACCGGCTATCCATATGACATCGTATGATATGTACAATATATATATATACATATATATATATATACAAGATTCCGCCAAAACACCACGAAACTGAGAGAAAGAGGGCCAAAATTTAACAATTTCACTCTAGTACACAGACGTAATCGCGCCAATCTTTAATACTAAACTTTATTTAAAGTCGGCTTTAATTGAACAGACAACACAAGTCTGCCATGAGCTTTCTATCACCGACTTAAACATCAAATTACACCTTTATAACAGATATTGTTATTATCTCACTTTTATCCTAAATACCACGCACACGACAGGCAACAGAAGGTAGCATTTTTAAATGTCTTTGGTATGATCCAGCTACAGTATCGAAATCATGACTTCCCAGACAGAAGCGGACGTGTTACCACTAGACTATACCATCTGGTCTTGCCTGTAAAACAAATAGAACCATTGACAAAATAAGCGTTTTCACAGTAGCAACGATTGATGATGATCGTGAAAAGATCAAAGGTTAAGTGTACCAGACAACATATTTGTGTACACTTGACAACGCCTCGTAGCTCATGCTATTTTAATACTAACAGTTCTGACAGCTAACTAGAACCTCACCTAGTTAATTTTTTGTTGTTCCCAAGCAAGACCCTGCTAGTAAATCACTCTACACACAGACTAATGCATAATTAAGTAAAGTCCACGAAAAACAATTGAAATTACTGAACTGATGCGCCAGACGGCTTTGCTTTTCACACATGTCACGTGACGGTTGTAGTTTAGACGCGTTGCTATGGTGCAATTAACCGTAGACCTGCAGCAACTGCGCGTGCGCACAATGAAACAGTGAAAAGGTTTATTAGAAGACAGTGTTAAAATCAGAACAAATCAGGTAATTTTTCGATTTCTTCTTCGCATAAACATTGATAAGGCAATTTAGTGTACTTCAGCAATCTCAGGCATTTATAAATTTTTCATTATAAGAGTAAAAGCGTCGATGACAAAACTAACTCTATACGACTTTCTGTCAATGTTTATAAATCCAATATTCATCTAAAATATTGATTTTCTGATTGCTATCTGAACCAATCTAGGAAAAATACGTAATTTCCGCCAGCTGAGCTATTAAACGTTATTTTGTAGGGCTTCCTTTGATCAAGCGTGACCAAACAGAATTCTGGGAAATTTGAAATTTTCACCTACCGCTGAGGTAAGTTAGCAAAAGAGTTATTCAGCTGTGGCGGTTCGTGTATAGGTACTGTGGGGCTGCAACACCCCCCCCCCCCTGTTTTCACTCAGTTTTATCAATAGTATTCAAGGTAATAAGTCTTTCTTTAGTTGTTTTTTATACTTGTATGGAATCAGAGCACGTGAGGGTAGTACTGTTTGCGGTTTTGGGGTGTTGTGCGCATGCGGCTATGCGCACATGTCTGACATAAGACGCTGCACTCTAGGTAGAAAGAATACTGTCACTCATGCAGTGCTTAAAAACCGCGTACCGGCATATTCTTCAACTGCAACAACTCGGGCTATTAGTAAGCAAAGTACGTTTAGGATTTTATCAAATTTATGTATAAATTTTCTTACGTTTGTTTGTTTAAAATGATAACATTAAAATTACATATGTTTGTTCGCTTTACACAGTATTAAAACAATGGCTGACAATTATCTGAAGCAGCATCCCCACTAGATTTAGAACTGCCACTGTCAGAATGAATTAAAATTTACGTTCGCCAAGGGCATAAGAACAGCCGGGGTGTTTCAGAACCAAAAGTGCAGTTGATATATGCTGATTCGTGCATATTGGAATGTTCAAAAATCAAGTTATACGCAAGAAAATTTCGAGCTGTGCAAATGTAATGTATTTTACGTCATTATGATGTCATAATGCAGAGGGTTATTACGGACAAAACAACATGTTTTATTCAAAGCATCCAACCTGTTGAAATTCAAGGGAAGAAAAGGCAATTTTAAAGTAAATCCCAAAAAAAAAATAATAATAATAATAATGATAAATAATGATTATGATAATGATAATGATAATAATAACAATAACGATAGACAACGGCAACGACAACAACAACCACAACCGCAACCACCACAACCACAACCACCACCATCACCACCACCACGACGACGATGAACACGACAACAACAATAAATATAATGTTACATTGGTTAATATTATGCTTTCCTGTTTGAAAGACTTGTGTAACTTAAAGAGAAGATTTTTAGTAATTTAAAACGTTCGCGCCATCTGGTAAAACGTTAATGACTCATCTTCCCAGTGTGCACCATTGATTCACCAAAGAACGTATTTTTAATTTTAC
Organism: Tubiluchus corallicola; assembly: GCA_030141605.1. Classification (NCBI taxonomy): domain Eukaryota; kingdom Metazoa; phylum Priapulida; class Priapulimorpha; order Priapulimorphida; family Tubiluchidae; genus Tubiluchus; species Tubiluchus corallicola. The sequence continues at coordinate 334,996 of JAQGDQ010000084.1, forward strand.
TAGCAAGACACAGAACTTGTTTCACACGACTTACCATTCAAAACGGTCATCGTGGGAGTTTAAATTGCAAGTTTTATACTGCGTTGCTGCTAACACAAGCTCTGTGAACAATGTTTTTTAGCCTTGTGTAAATAAAGTGTTTTCCTGTGCTTTAAACGTGTTTTTCATAACACGCACCATCAGTCCCATTTGTGTCTGCAATTCTAAACTGCACGGATATCCAGCAGTTGTTCTGTGCTATTCAAAGAGATTCAGTGTGTTATACTAAAACTAGACAGGTTTTAAAATAAAAATTCAAATTTAGAATTTCCCGCTGTCCTCACGCATGAACTGTCGAACGTGTGTAGTGCGTAACAAACTAACACATGTAGACTGAGAGGTACAGCCCCTGTTTTTTGTGCAATGCGTTTTCAAAATGCAGGCGGTACAGCCCGTCTAACTCGCGAATGATGAAATGCATGTAACAGCGAAGAACTAGTGGGGTAAGTGGTGTAAGAACGTAAGTGATTTTTGAAAAAAATGGTATGTTTTTTCTGTCAATATTTTAAAGAATAGATTGTTTTGACCTGCAGTTTTATATTGGACTCCTGTTTTGCTTTATTCTTTTTTGCGTGTCGTTTTTTATGCTGTTCGGCACAGGCCAGGCCAAAACCAACATTAAAAAACAATGTCTTAATTTAATGTCTTATACTGAGATTGTAATGCCGTAACCCAGACCTATCAATTTTCATTCATTAAGCAATGTCTCACATGCATTTAAATTCGTTCACATGTGCACACGCATCAACTTTCAGTTCTCACACATTCCACAACTTCCCGTGCAAATTTGCAAATCTCATGGCTTCCTCGTTTGCAAATCCACAACACAGTTAGTAGTACAATAATGTATAGAATTCGTCGTCTCATGATGTAAAGCGTGCACTATTATTGAAAATTAATCACTTTTGGATGCTAATGACCTTCTTCGTGTGCACAAAAGAACACATTTATAATAATAATAATAATAATAATAATAATAATAATAATAATAATAATAATAATAATAATAATAATAATAATAATAATAATAATAATAATAATAATAATAATAATAATAATAATAACAATAATAATTCCTATAATAATAACAACAACAATAATAATAATAATAATAATAATAATAACAACAACAATAACAATGACAATGACAACGACAACGACAACGACAACGACTACGACTACGACTACGACTACGACAACGACAACGACAACGACTACGACAACGACAATAACAATAGCAACAGCAACAGCAGCAGCAGCAGCAACAACAACAACAACAACAATAATAATAATAATAATAATAATAATAATAATAATAATAATAATAATAATAAACGCTTATTTTACAAACATAAACACGCGTACAATTAACAAATCACACAGTTAAATAAACAACGCATATAGTAACACGTCTCTACAAATACAGGACTCTTTTTAAGCGAAGTTGATTAAAAAAATCCATAATATATAACAGACACATCTACATATATATCACAGTGCTGACTGAATACATTAATTCTTAGCAAAAGTAATTCGTACTTCTTAATTTAGAATCGAGTATTGTTGAAATGTTGGGGAGATCTGGTGGAGAGAGGTTGTTGTGGAGTTGGGGGGGGGGGAGGGGGTGTTGTGCATTTATAAGCAGCTCTTCTACATTTAGGAAATACAACGTTCATGGAAAAACTATGAGAATCAACAGATAAATCAATAAGGCTGATAATTATCCAAACTTTGATTAATTTAACATGAATTACATGGAATAATCTTCTAATGAGAAACTGCGACGGCAGAACGTGGAAGCTGAGACTCCCCAACGTGATGCTCCTGCTAGTAATCTATTTACTAATTGACCTGGCGTGCTTAACTTCAGTTGCACACGCCATAACCGCTAACTTTTCCACACAGTCTGAATTCATGCTATAAATAGCCAAATTTGAAATTTCTGTGACATCGTTGGGGTAATATAATGTATAACGACACGTATGTTATTGTTGAGACGATTCTAATGGATATGAGTAAACATGTTCCAGAAACAAACGCTTTAATGAGTGAACGATTTTAGTGTGAATAGGTTAAGTAGACCGACCTACAGCAACTGCGCGTTCGCATAACGAAACTTTGAAAATTTTATTTTTATTGAGTAATAATATCGTATGTTTGACATTGATTACGACAAGAAAGTAACAAGAAAAACCGTTTGCAGAACTGAAATTGATTGTATCAGCCTGGTGCTTCTGCCTTTATACATCTTGCTGGTTCATTATCAACATTCACGTCTTTCACACAGTCCATAGAGTAAAGGTGTTTGTTCAGAAGAAACTTGTGTAAACAACTTTGCAGATGGTAATTGAACGTGACGTTTACTAACTTAAACAGAGTCCCAATTAATGCAACACTTTCCCAGCATCAGTAATGTGGGCGTCATTAATTTACGCTGAAAGTAAGATGCTGAAAATGACTGTAAATGCGTGGCGGTTCACTGTAATCTTAACCAAAAGTGTTTTATTATTACAATTATTATTATTATTATTATTATTTTTATTATTATTATTATTATTATTATTATTATTATTATCATCATCATCATCATCATCATCATCATCATCATCATCATCATCATCATCATCATCATCATCATCATCATCATCATCATCATTATTATTATTATTATTAGCGTTGGGCAACAATTAAAAATCCTTAACAATTAACATATAATTGTTAAACAGAAATTTACGTATTTAAATGAAGAGATTAATTTAATCGGTACTAGTTTTGGATTTACGAAAGAGTAGTGCAATGTAGTTTGGAGAACTTTTTTTCACTTCAAGATTACCTTGATTAATTGCATTATTAATCCAAAGTTTTTTTATTGTTACATAACAAACGTGACCCGTTTTTCACTCAAAATCAAAATGCTATTTATATTTTATGCAAGATTGACCCTATTCTGTCGCCCACTAATTTATAGTACACGTATTTTCTTTATTCTGGATTACTTGGTTAAATAGCAAATTTCATAATTTCAAAAATTAATAATGTTTCCTAAATTAAACTGACAACATTAATTTTCATGCCCTCGAGTGTCTAATGATCATTTTATCTATATTCGGTGAAGTATAGCAGATTAGATGACTTTGTAGTCTTTTCTCTATCCTTCCTCTAGTTTTATATATATCTATTGCAACCATTCTTCAAAACTTATTAGTGATTTTGTTGTTAATAATGTTCTATTGTAAGTGTTATGAAGAGATACATAAATTGAAATTGAACTGAATCGTTGTCTGGAAGACTTGACCTTTGACCTTTTCGCGATCATTATCAATCGGTGGAACTGTGAAAAAGGCTTATTCTCTTAATAACCGGACCCAATCTTAAACTGTGACTCAAAAGAATCTACCATATAAAATATTGAAAGGAAACATACTGTTTTTTCAAAAATGACTTACGTGAAAGAATTATTACCACACAAACACAATTCCACATTCGCGCCACTAGTTCTTCGCTGTTACATGCATTTCGTCATTCGCTAGTTAGACGGGCACAAGCACCTGCATTTCGAAACTTGCCTAGTTTTAGTACAACACACTGAATACTTACAGTAGTACTGTACTTCAATTTTCGCTTTCTCAAACACGTGTACAACACGCTCGTGAAATAGTTTTTGCTGTTGTAAATTACGTTAGTTTGTGATGTCATCAATAGTTTAGCTCGCCCGCTACTTAATTAAATTCTTAATCTATTATTTAATTATCAGATATGCTTTTGCAGTATTAATTGTGTTAAAATCTATACTTTTTATCGGACTTGAAAATGGTTTAGTATATGAAAAATAATCCTGTCTTCCTTCCAAGACAAAACTCTATGTGCAAAAAGGAAAAAAACATGAACAAATTTGATTTGAATCACGTTTAACATTTTAGACTAGGTCTATTTGCTACCTTTGATGTGATTCCTTTTCTTCAACATAAGAGTTGTGTGATTTAACGGCTTATTTAAATCTCTCAACTAACGGCTTAAAAATATTTTTGAAATGTCACTGATAGAATAAACCATCAAATATAAAGGACACATGGAGAGTTTAACTGGATGATAGTGAAGATTGTAGAACTGCAAGAAGCCTTGTAGAGTAGGAATGGTAGGATGGTAGACAGTCTTCCCAATTCTTAGCGTTCAGTTGCCATGACTCTCGTGGCCATAGAAAAGACATATCAACTTTTTAACACTCACACAATTCCGTGTTTTCGAACCGCTGGACGATGGTACTCTTAGGCTTTGCATTCAATTATGCACGAAATTTCCACGTGGTATTACCAAACATGTGAAGCGAGATATGATGAGAGAGCGAGAGGGGGGAGGGAGGGAGAGAGGAGAGAGAAAGAGAGAGGGAGAGAGAGAAACAAGGAAAACAAGGGAAAGAGAGAGACAGAAAGAGAGAGAGAGAGAGAGAACGAGAAGAGAGCGCGAGAGAGAGTGAGAGAGAGAGAAAGAAGGAAAACAAGGAAGAGAGGGAGAGAGAGAAGGGAAACAAGGGAGAGAAAGAGAGAAGAGAGCGCGAGAGAGAAGGAAGAGAGAGAGAGAAAAGAGAGCGAGAGAGAAGGGAGAGAGAGAAGAGAGCTAAGGAGAGAGTGAGAGAGAGGGAGAAAGAAGGAAAACAAGGAAGAGAGAGAGAAGAGAAAGCGAGAGAGAAGGAAGAGAGAGAGAGAGAAGAGAGAGAGAGATAAGGAAGAGAGAGAGACAGAGAGAGACAGACAGAAAGATAGAAGGAGAGAGAGGGAGAGAGAGGGAGAGAGAGAGGGCGAGAGAGAGGAGAGAGAGGGGGAGAGCGAGAGGGAGAGAGAGGGGAGAGAGAGAGAGAAGGAAGAGAGAGAGGGGGGAGAGAGAGAGAGAGAGAGAGAGAGAGAGAGAGAGAGAGAGAGAGAGAGATAGAGAGAGAGAGAGAGAGAGAGAGAGAGAGAGAGAGAGAGAGAGAGAGAGAGAGAGAGAGAGAGAGAGAGAGAGAGAGAGAGAGAGAGAGAGATTTCTGGCAGCTCGATTGACATCTGTAAGTTACGTTTAACTTTGCTAAAGTTTCTGTTTGAAGTTGTCCCTTGCTATAAAGATCTTCTACTTAATATAAATATCTCTAACAGAACCACACTGAGCTGTTTCTGTGTTGGAATGACTGCCTGGTTAGTTTTTGTAGTAAAGAGGGAGTAATCAATTTACTCAGTTTAATCAGGTTAGGTCTCCTGGTCACTACAGCAGTAGAGCAAAATTCGGCGCTAATTTTCTAGGGTCATTAAATATGCCTTTTCACAGTTCTAGGCATTAATGATGATCGTGGAAAGGTCAAAGGTTACGTGTACCAGACAACGCATTTGTGTACACTTGACAACGCCTTGCAGTCAAGCTATTGCAATACTAGCAGTTTTAACAGCTAGCTAGAAAGTTACCTAGTTCATTTTTTCTTGTTCCCAAGCAAGATCCTGCTAGTAAGTCACTCTACACGCAGACTAATGCATAATTAAGTAAAGTCTGCGCAAAACAACTGAATTTACTGAACTGATACGGGAGATGGCATTGCTTTACACACACGTCAAGTGACAGTTGTAGTTGAGACGCTTTGCTGTGGTACACTTAACCTTTGACCTACAGCAACTGCGCGTGCGCAAAACGAAACCGTGAAAAGGCTTATTAATCATTGTAAGCGTGATCACGATTCCTCTTTTTGCGTAAAAAATGATTTATGAATGCTCAAAATTGTTTCACTAATTTTGAAAAATCGTTTATTAATATTAAGAAATCATTTACGAATATTAAAAAAATGACTTATTGATACTCAAAATCCACTTACTGGTATTCGAAAATAAGCATTAAATTTCACTTTGGCGTTCCATATGTAGTAGAATTCTGTTGCTTGTGCTCACAATGTGCTCGAAGCCTCGACAGTATCAAGTTAATTCCAATTCAGTTTATTTATCTTACATGTCTAACTCACAAATGTTGGAAAAACAGTTAATGATAAATATTAAAATGGAATGTCAACAACATCAACTTTTAATGCAAACGAGAATCGTAAAACATCCAGGAAATCTAAATTACATCAACTCAAATATTGGCTAAATGCAGAAAGCTAAAAGCTTCTGCAGGAACAATGATAATAATTGCGTAGATACAGCTGAATGGTTTGGGCGCATTTATAATGTGGCTCGCTAGGGGGCTAAGGTTCCCTTTGAGATGGGAAACGTGTTGCCTTCTCACAGAGGATGTGATCAGGGTCGTCGAGAGCCATTGTGAGCCCACGGGGCAGCAGGCATTAAAGCAAAATCGGACCCAATCTTAAACTGTCGATCAAAAAAATCAACTCATTAAAATATTGAAAGGAAACATACAATTTCTTTTCAAAAATGACTTTTGTAAAAGAATTATTACCGCGGAAACACAATTTCGCGTTCGCGTCACTAGTTCTTCGCTGTTACATGCATTTCGCCTTTCACTAGTTAAGTGGTATTTATGTAGAATGCGGATGCGGATGTGGATGCGTTTAGGGGTGCGGATTAGATGAAATCGGTTTATATTGTCTTCAACACACCCGTTTATGCACCCTACGTATGCGCTATTCTTTTTCTGCAGCTATCCCGCAGGTGGAGAACGCGTACGCATGATACATAAACACCACTTTAGACGGGCATTAGCGCCTGCAGTTTCAAAACGCGTTACACGAAAAAACAGGTGCTGTACCTCTCAGTTTAGATGTGTTAATTTGTGACAAACTGTTCAAGTTCGACTGCTCATGGGTGAGCACAGCAGCAAATTTGAATTTGAATTTTTATCTAAAAATTTGCCTAGTTTTAGTACAACACGCTGAATATCTTACAGTAGCACCGTACTTCAATTTTCGCTTTCACAGACACGTGCAACATGCTCGCGGAATATTTTTGCGTTGAAAATTATATTAGTTTGTGATGTCATCAATAGTTGGGCTCGCCTGTCGTTAATGAAGTTTTAAATCTATTATTTAATTATCAGATACTATTGCAGTATTAATTGCGTTAAAATGTGTACTTTTTATCGAACTTGAAAATAGGATAATGTATGAAAAATCATCCTGTCTTCCTTTAACTCCACTTTTACTCTATCTTTACTACGTTACCATGACGCACTTGCCAACATCTTCTGTAATTTTCTGAATCTAAATTATATTTACCGCAGCAGAATGTGTTTACCTTATTAATTTAGCGCGCATTTGATGCACGCCTGCCAATGTGTGTCCATTAACGATCTTATTACGTTCTCTAAACATAGCAAATATTCGAAACAAAACGGAAATGTCTATATTCACTATACGAGCTCAGTATGTACATCCGAATGTTTTACTGGTTAAGCATTGCGTCCCATGGTTTCTTTATTGACACGTCGATTTCTTTAACAACAGCACAATAATACATGCTGTGTACCTAGAGGTTTCCTTGTTGAAGCTGTTAATGCATACATGTCTATAATTCTCCACACAAAAACCTTGCTGCAGTATGAATAAGTGTTATATCGTATAATAAAACAATAATATTGCCCGTAATATTACGTAATATTTTATTATCCTAGCCGTGATACGACTTCTTTAACACCTATATGCTAGACATTCGAGAATTACACTCCAAATGTTGAGAAATTGATAGTTCGCAATAAGCTTTTTCACAGTTCCAGCGATTGATGATGATCGTGAAAAGGTCAAAGGTTAAGTGTACTAGACAACGCATTTGTGTACACTTGACAATGCCTCGCAGCCCAAGTAATAGTAACAGTTTTAACTAGCTACTGTAATAGTAGCAGTTTTAACAGCTATTGTAATAGTAACAGTTTTAACAGCTATTGTAATAGTAACAGTTTTAACAGCTATTGTAATAGCAACAGTTTTAGCAGCTAGCTAGAATCTTACCTAGTTCATTTTTTCTTGTTCCCAAGCAAAATTCTGCTAGTAAATTACTTTTAGCACAGACTGGTGCATAATTAAGTAAAGTCAACGTAAAACAACTGAACTTACTGAACTGATGCGCTAAGCGACTTTGCTTTACACATGTCACGTGGCGGTTGTAGTTAAGACACGTTGCTGTGGTACACTTAACCTTTGACTTACAGCAACTCAGTTGTACTAAAACGTAGTTAAGTCTTTATAATGTAATAAATCAATATATCTTTTGTGTACTAATATGATTTAATACCATTACTTTCACATCGCCAATGCAAATATCATTATGTAAAAATCATATAAATTACTTCTAATAATTATGCGCATATTTTAATTCATCTGTTCTATCTAGGTAACAATACATCAAAATAAAAAGATGCTTATATATTACCGAAAACTACTGTTTTCATACCGTGATTGTAAGTATCATTGATAAAAACCATGTTCAATTTAATTCAATTCAAATTTTTATTTCGGTAACTTATTTCGATAACACACGTAAATTATTTCTAATAATTAAGCACATACTTTAATTCATCTGTTCTTCGTTTCTATTTAATTTACGTCAAATTAGAAAGATGCTTTGACACAAACAACTTCACGAAATCACATCTGGGTCGGTAACTTTGAGATAATATTTGAACTTGGGGCAAATTATGAACCAGTCTAGCTCTCCCGCCTTTTTCTCCAATATTAAAATCAAAACCACTAAAGTTTTCGACATCCATATTGGTTGAATCATCAGCATAGTGAGAACGAACCGAGTTCGAATCCGAGTGGGAAAACTTTCCAACCGATATTATAATTCCTTACATACCTACTCCTGCGTCTTCTACGAAATTTCACAGTTTATTCTAAAAACCGTGAGGTTTAAGACTGTATTATGGACTTTACGAAATGGCAAGCCCCGAAGGAGCATTGACTTAATAAAGAAATATGGCAGAAGGTAATGGTCACTGGTCTCCAATGACCACAAGAGCATTCTCGAACATGTGTTTGAACAGGAGTACTCCAGTTTCCCATTAGCAATTACTGGAGTTGCACCTGGAATCATAATCATATCTACAAAGCCTAGGGATTCTCATGGTTCTCGTTTCAAAATGATTAAAGGAAAGAACAACTCATTCTGCATGTTGGGTTTATTTTACTGTTATCACTTAAACTTAGAAAAATATAACAAAGAAATTTGCGAAAAACTTTCTAGAAAGCATAGATTTAAAATACACTACCTGTGAATAGAAATTTTCAGACGTGGTGGTTGCCACCATTCACTTGAAAATTATGACGTAGCTGGGAAACATTGTGACTTTTCGTAAGCACCTCATGGCTGCTTATGTTAATTCAAACTTCTACAGCTTACCTAATGTTCACGCAAAAATATTACAAAATTAGCTGTTTAATTTTTTCGTTATACTTTTGACGAAGATTGACAATGCGCTACTTTTCTTCAAGACGAATGACGTCATTGGAAGAAGAATGGGCGTTGAAAATGGGAGCGTCCAAGCATGAAGTGATCGCGACTTTAAAGTGATTTTACTAATTACACGAGGCGCTTTTTTTCGCGAACATTGAAATAAGCCTAACGTCCTAGAAAGCTTGTGTTTTCCTTTAATAGATCTTCAAGCAAACACCTGGAACAGCTGACAAAAAGAGGAGCTTTTGAAAATCTAGAGGCAGCAGTTGAAAAAGATAACAAAACTCGGACGCGGATTAGACACAAAAGTCACTTTCAGCTTTTGTGATTCAAAATTTGCAAACACAAATGTTGAATCAGCGAAGGACGCAATTTTGAAGTTCAAATCAGCACGACGGCGAAGTTTCTGTCACATCTGAACGAAAAATACGACATAGACTCACGTGTCTAGAACTCATGAAGTCGTTATGTTCGAAGATTAATTTCAACAAATAAAGTGAAATGGTTAGCTGTCAAATGCATTACACCCACCCCCCCTCCCCTCTAAAACCAAGGACAATCCAGGTCGTCCTGTCTTTCATCGTTGTAGACTTCCATGTGTCGTAGTAACAGTAAAATTGTTGATTGGTGACAGTCGAACCACAACTGTTACAAGTACTTATAGTTAAAACAACAACTAATAACTGTAACATGCCGTCTGGTACTGCCTTGTAAATAATCTTATAGTTAAAACAGCATAACTTTATTAAAACTTTTACTTTACATAGTTAAAAATAATGCCAAACGTTTCGACAGACTATTGTTGTCATCATCAGTGGTAAATTTACAAACAAACAACCAGTTTATATAGGCAGAGCATATTGTGCACTAATTAAGTAATTAACAGAAGCCAAATAGGTAATGAATACGTAAACCGACCAGCAGCTAGTCGTAAACGTTTGGCATGATTTTAATTTTTAACTTTTAATGGAAAAATTTTAATGAAACTGTGTTGTTTTTAACTATAAATGTTTTTATGTGCCAGTGATAAAAATAGGCTTGTTACAAGTATTTCAAAAGGTTATTCATCTTGTACGTCTCTTTTGCGAACACAGTGGTGCTTCTCCCTCCTGGGCATCTCCCTCTTTGTGTCAGGAGAAAGTGAGATGCCGTAAAAGCAAGTCTTTCTTTATGAAACATTAACACAGAATTCGTGCTTTCTTATGTTGCTCTAACCGATGATTCATTGTATTGATGTACTTAGATCCAGATCATGCGCTTAGATCCAGAGGATGTACTTAGATCGAGATGATGTACTTAGTTCCATATGATGTACTTAGATCCAGATGGTGTACTTAGATCTAGATAATGTACTTAGATCCAGATCATGTACTCAGATCCAAACGGTGGCAGCTATAGCTTTAGTTTTTAAAGGAAGACAGGATGATTTTTCATATACTACCCCATTTTCAAGTCCAATAAAAAGTATACATTTTAACACAATTAATACTGCAGAAGTGTTTCAGATAATTAAATGATAGATTAAAATCTTAATTAACGGCGGGCGAGCCCAACTATTGATGACATCACAAACTAACAAAATTTTCAACATCAAAAATATTTCATGAGCGTGTTGCAGATGTTTGCGAACGAGAAATTTGAGGTACAATGCTACCGTACAGAATTCAGTGTAATATGCAAAAACTCCGCGAATTTTAAGTTAAAACATTTAAATTTCAAGTCTACAGCTGTGCTCATGCTTTGAGCTTTCGAAAATGTGCGCCACATCACAACTGAACACATCTGACCTGAGAGGTACAGCGCCTGTTTTTGTGCTACGCATATCCGAGATTCAGGCGCTAATGCCCGACTAACTGGCAAATGGTGAAATGCATGTAACAGCGAAGAACTAACCGCCAGAAAGCGAAATTAAGTTTCTGCTTCATAATAATAATAAGGTAATAATTAATAGTAATTTCAGGACATAGCCCAGGGATAACACCTTAAGTAACTCAACCCTTATTTCCAAGGTGGTACTGGTTATTATTACCTGCATGCTACTTCAATAAACAAGAACGTTATAAATAAGTACGTTATAAACTTGTACATTATAAACAAGTACATTATGAACAAGTACGTTACAGACTTGTGCGTTATAAACAACGATGTTATAAACTTTACATTACAAAAAAGTACGTTATAAACTTGTACGTTACAAACAAGTATGTTATAAACGTGTAATTTATAAACAAGTACGCTACGAACAATTACGTTATAAACAAGTATGCTACAAACAATTACGTTATAAGCAAGTACGTTATAAACTTGTAAGTTACAAAAAAGTACGCTGCAAACAATTATGTTATAAACAAGTCCGTTATAAACAAGTACGTTACAAACAAATACGTTATAAACAGCACGTTATAAACAAGTACGTTATAAACAAGTACAATTCTTCACGTAAGTTATTTTTTAAAAAACAAGATGTTCTCTTTCAATTTTTCGTAGAATAGATTGTTTTGGGCTGTAAGTTAAGATTGGGTCAGGTTTTCCTTTAAGCATTGTGCTTAGTTCGCTCTTGTCCAGAACCAAACTTCCATAAATCGAAACCTTCGCTCGATAATCTTGCAAGTTGCAACTCTTTTGGGACTTCTCATCAAATTACGGTTATGTTAATACGATCTGCGAATGAAGCGACACTGATACTCCTCCGTTTCACCCACTTCCGGGTCCCTGAAGAGTTTGAGAGTTTGCGTTGCCGGTGGCAGGTTGTCATGTAAATGTATTCTTATACAAGATTAATCGTGGTAATCTAAATTTGCTCTCTGCCTGTATACATATGAAAGCTTGTGCTTTGATTGCAAGTCACTTCATACAGGCTTTAGAATAAAATATGATGAACGGATAAGATCTGGGACTGCATTTAATACATTTTATCATTCAATGTAGGGGAGACCGGGGATGATTGTAACACCGCGTATTTTCCCTTGTAAATACGTAAACGCTTAGTTACTGTGTTATAGACTGGTACCTAGACAAAGCACACAAAATCCTCTACAAATGTTGTCATTAACGTTGTAATGGATTACTTGTAAATATATAAAAGCTTAATTATTATTATTATTATTATTTATAAAATTATGTACAAAATACATTACCTCTATTTGTAGGAATATGTTTAAAATTTGTAAAAGCATTTAAAACGTATTAAACCTATTCACACATATATATATTATTATAGAATCTAACGCATGAGACACAATGAACGACAACGATTATATACAATAGACATAGTTACAGATTATAACCCATCACAACGTGCATACATAATAAAAAATAACTAACATATTTTAATACATAGTAACAAAACCTACACGCATTACACACAATGACAAACAGCGAGTACAATTATAATAAACATAATTACCAATTCTCATGCAAATTCACATAATCATAAATAAAAATAAAACGCCTAGCGAGTGTGTTATAGACTAGTACCTAGACAAAGTACACAAAATCCTTTACAAGTGTGATCATTAACATTGTAAGGGATTACGTAACAACAAGTCCCTTGCTCGGGTTATGTTGTAACACAGCCTAGGACAAAATGAAACAGTGGTAGTTATATTTAGTTATCTGGCCTGATTTTGACAGTGAACCTAGACTCAGTAGTACGCTTAATAACAGAAACAAGCCAATGCACAAGTACATGGCAGCCATTTCAGAACAGTGAAATTTCATTCATATTGTACTGAAAAACTACTGATCAAGTTTTTAACAACTAAATTATTCAACATAATGTCTAGCAATAAATCTTAATTCTGATAAAGAAATGTTGATCAAAATCAATGATAATTGCTGATAAGTGATGGCTTAGTAGGTGGAATCGTTAGAATCGCAATTGTGGCATGTATAAAATGGCCCTGTTGAACTATGGCGTTAACACTAGCCCCAAGTGGACTTTTGTACAGACTAACCATGATTTAAAAAATATTTCAGTGCTTTAAAAAAACTTGTTATAGCATAGATGATTGTGTAAACACGAGTTCAGAATGAAGAATGCTCTAAAATATTGAAAACTACAATAGCTTATTTTAAATCAAAGTTTAGATTAAATAATAATTACCTCGGACACTCAAATTTCGTTAAACTTTCAAAGCTACGTGCGGCTCAGTGAATCTACTAAGATTGGCAATGGCGCCTTTTTGTCATGTGCGCGTGGCCGACAAATAGAAGGCGGTACCGTGATAACCATGATCATGAACTGTTGTGTTAGTTTCATGACGTCATATGATGTACAGCCCATTTTCGTGACATCACACACTTAAGCAGTAACACTTATGCCAATGTGCTTGATGCGCAGGGGAAGACGCCTGCCTTTGCACAAACTGTGGTTAGTTTCTGACGTAAGCAATAGCTATGTTCGGTTGCCGTTGATTAACTTTCCAAGCTAATTATTCAAATATAGGCTGCATAAGATTATGGATATCCATAAAATAAGACCAAAAATCCATAAAATAAAATTTGAAAAATGCATAAAATAAGAAATGCATAAAATAAAAAAACATTTTTTTGTGATTTTTTTGTACAAAATAAGGCAATCAAAACTGAATACAGGCATTGGATCGGAAACTTCAGCCTAGAGGGCATTCTACATTCGTACCAAATAGATGAATTATTTGAACTGAAGTGATGAATTACAAGGCATTGTCTCGTAAAATTTGATTAAACTTGAAGTGATATGAAACCGATAAAATTAAAACGAAACTGATAAAATTAAAACTAAGTCCTGCGTGTTTAAAAACACGTTTCAAGCACTCCTGTTTTTACTTTTTAATTGATTTCCCCCTGCGCATCTCGTTCCAGGTATAGTCTATTTCTTATTTTATTGATATCCATAAAATAAAATTTCAAAAATCCATAAAATAAGCTATTTTATTTATTTTATACATATCCATAATCTTATGCACCCTGATTATATAAGGAACAATTGTTAACTTTTATAGGCTAGAAAATGTATATTTTGGACAGTAAATTAAAATGAGATTGAGTCTAAACAATCGTCCGGTCTTCCTTTAATAAAATTTGAAAATATCGTACTTTAATTAGTAGATCAAATAATCAAGAAGAGCAAAGATTTACTTTCAGCTGTTAAAACGGCCTCGTACTCAGTTCTCCACTCATTACTGACATGCTTGTAGCAGACAGGTCGCCCAAAAGTCATTGTTACATAGTCTTCGCAAGATCCTTTAGACAATGGTAACGCAAATGTAGACTGTTTGACCAAACCCGTGTTACAACCAGCTCTGGTCTCCCCTACATAAGCAACGCGCATGCGCTCTGCAATAACCAAGCAGTTCTTTGTGATTATTGCAGTCGGTTTGTTCTTGCATGAAATTGCACTTGTCACACGTCGTAATAGATTATGTAAAAATGCAAACTGAACAACTGTTCTATTCATTTTAATCTTTCTGTTCCATTACGTTGCATTCTATTACGCTACGGTTGGTTTCATCTTCTAAAGCTTTACGATGCCCGGGTAGAGAAGCCAGTTGACAGTCACTTTATAAATAGCCAACGGCAATATTTCGATGGACAAGGGGGCGGAAAAGATAAACTACTTCACGCAGATGGAGTTCAAGTGAAGAAGCCAATCAAGGGTCCGCCCGGGAGGCACTTTTCAGAAAGCACCACTTTCATCAAGTGCATCGAAAAAAATTATTCGGTGGCAACAGTAAAAAAGTCAAAACACCTGACAATGTATTTTTCCATGAAATGTAAAGCAAAGCAGCCTGCCGCATCAGTTCAGTAACTTCAGTTGTTTTACGTGGGCTTTACTTAATTATGCATTAGTATGTGCGTATGGTGATTTAAAAAGAAGACAAACAAAAATTCCTTTCAACGCGAGTACGATATACGCATAAAATTGCTATAAAGTAATATAATTTTTTCTGAAACCTACTTGAGGTACCCCTTTTCTTGCCCTTTAAGTCGACTGTGACGTTTTGAAGAAGCCTCTATATGCATTGTAGATTTTTTAGTATGCAGGAAGAATGTACTTCTTTGCAACCATTTTTTCAGTAATGCTTTACTGTTTAACTTTTTTTTATTTTATTTCAGACATTTAAAGCCCATAAGACAAGAATAAAATAAGGCACAAGTAAAAACCCACAGAGATAGTACGTTACAGAAACATAGTACACATGTATAAGAAAGGGTTAGTTAGAATGGGACACATATGGGTGTATACCACGTGGTATATGATTATGCTATCTTTGTCACGACTTAAAAATGTTCGATTTAAAAATTGTATCAGCATTGTACAACAAGTTATTGATAACAGTATTCTGACTCAAAAACAGCCTACTTCTGAGACTAAACACAGCATATGCATGGTGTGTGGGTGCGCGCGTGCGTGCGTGTAGAGGAAAAGCGCAAAAAAACCGTTTTGTCCTTACCCCCCCTATTTAGCTGCCGCCTCTTCTCTTACGTCAACAATGCTCCTCTAAATTTCAACATAACTGCCCCCCACCACCTCGGCTGAAACAAAACTGTCTCAATGCATACATTCGTAAAGAATGATCGCGTTTAGCTGACATTTAGTTCCCATGAATTTTACATGGCAGCTAAAGTAGTGCCATTCTCCAGAGTACTTGAAACAGGCTCTTAATGGATCAAAGACACAACGTCAGCACCTGTTTCTTGTTTTAGTACCCGGTGGCCTATAAATAATGTGCAATTAGGTTGACGTGAATCATGTCCCCTGTGAAAGTGTTAGTAAAACTTGTAACCGTGTACCAGCAAATCCTTGAACTGCAACAATTTAAGCTATTAGTAAGCAAATATTTCTTGTTTACGATTTTATCAAGTTTACGTATAAATTTTTGCATGATTATTTGTTCGAAATTACAATTACAAATTACAACATTAAAATTACATAATATGTTTGTTTCGTTTTACACAGTATTAAAAAAATGCTTAAAGTTGTTCTGAAGCAGCACTGCCACTAATTTTAACTACGGGGCCGTATCAAAAACTGCACAGGTCCTAATGTTCTTTTACAATCATCACAATATTTATTCCATCAAGAAACAAACAAACAAACAGTCAGGATATCCTAAGTCTTGATCTCGACCGACCAAATTCCGATTCTACCCGACACAATAATAAACAACAACATCTGATAACATTATTTTAATGATTTCACTTATTTACAATGAGCTGATCTGCAGCCCTACAAATTCACTGTTAATATTATGGTATAATTTCTAAATAAATATTTAACAATCATAATAAATAAACGGAGACAATTGTCCAATTTAGGCCTTATTAGCAATCATCACATTCAGCTCTGATGTGTAAACTCACACGCAAAGTACTTTTATTTACAAGGTATTAAGATTTAGAAGTACAATTACATACTAAAGATTACTCACACAATTGAACATAAAGAATATTCAAGTCGTTGTATGTTTTAATTAGCTTAACGAAGATAATCGTTTATACAAGACGAACAGAATTATCAGCTAGGTGCGTAAATTAAAAAAAATCATTTAAATCATGTAGCATTAATAATTAATAAACCTATAATTAATAATTAATTAATATCGTCAGGTTAAAAAAGAAATCATTATGGTTCAATTCATAAATCACAATGACTAAAAGTGGCAAATTATTTTGTTATGCATTTCTTCCATACTTAAGGGTTGTTTATGAAGCTAAATGTCAAAATTTAAAACAGTAAACTTTGTGTAACTCAAAATCCCATAAATCAAATTTTCGCCTAACTCAAAGAATTTCAGCGGAATGGAAGAAATTCTTCTTTCTTCCCCCAAAAACAACATCGTTTAACTCAAAATTTTGCCTAACTTACATAAAAAATTATGGTCCATTCGATCAAAATACTTCGCCTAAGTCAAAAATGCAATTTATACTCCAGAAAACAAAGTTTTGTACAACTCAAAAACAGTATCGTCTTCTGGGAAAATTCGGATGTCTTGCAAGTCCTTATAATTTGTTATTCTTCATGTAATTGTCATCAAATCTTGTCGTTTATGTATAGAAGGGTTGACTTTCTACCTTCTATTTAGCTCACTGTCTGGAGGAGGGGTTTAGAGTTTCTATGCTAGAAAATGGTCAACATTGTCTAACTCAAAGTTTTTTCGGTCCGGTTGGATATGAGTTATGTGGAGTTTACTGTAGTTTAACATCAAATCAATGCTGGATTTTCTTATTAAGTATAAGCACCAATAACCCTGTTGTGGTCAGAATATGCAGACTGACCATCAGTAGAGAAGATTAAGCTATAGCTAGTCTGTCAAAATCCACACAGAGAAAAAATCAAAGTATAATATGCCCAACAATTAATTAGAATGATTAACGGCATAACCCTAACATTATAAGTTTAATTACACGGTTTGAATTTGTGCTTGCATAGTAAAATCGTCCATAAGTCGAAAATTAAGCTTTTCTAGTTATTCACATATCCTGAATCTCTATTCCATGAGGATCATTTTGATACCAAATTCATCCCTGTATGTACTTTCTAAGCTGAGATAATCCACGTTGAAGTTGAGGTGCAGGCTGTGTACTGAAAACATAATCTTGAGAAAATCACGGTTAAAGTCAGCCATTGTTTTTTGTCGCATCTCTACAAAACACTTAGCAAATATACAAATGTTAGTTGCTACAGACTTTCCAAGAACACGTTGAGGTTATGTTTAAATCCAGTAGATGGCTCTTCCTGACAAAGATCTGGGTCAACAGAAAAAACCTGAAGCAAAATGACAGCTTCCAGGAGCTACAATCAGAGTTTGAAAATAGGAGTTTTTTACAAATGCAATACTAGTTTCTAGAGAGGAAAGTGGGCAAGGGGTAATAAAATTAAATTTTTAGTGCTTTTCGAACACTTTTTTGATAATTTGATGCTAGAATACAAAAGTCCAATTCTACTTTGAAGCATCATAATGGAGTTTAACTATGCCGACTTATGGACGGTTTTGGTTTGCAAGCTCGAATTTAAATAATAAAATAGCATGTTTAGTCCATGAATGAAAGATAGTAATTGTGGCTTTTTTACAATTAGGCCCATAATTTCAACAAATTAATTCTACAAATTCTCCATTCCAGTTGAAAGTACTAAGAATATACTGTCATTTCTTCCCAGTTGCACAAAAATATGCACAGACATTTTCCTAAAGAAAATTCACATCATGACATCAACAATGCAGAGACATCATTGTTCTAAGGAAGTTCACATTGTGACATCAACAATGCAGAGACTTCACTTTGCTAAATAAGGGAGCTCAACACCATTAAATGGAGTTTTCACTTAATACAAAAATCAATAATGCATACATGACACTAACGCTTGAAAGGGGGCGGGTAAACCGTAGATAATATTATGGCAAGCAGAAGATAGCATTATTCTTATACCAATGTCATATATATGAAGAACGTGTAGTTTTCATTGTACTTATTATACTTTTTTATCGGCTAGCCGTTGGATGGCGCAGCGTGTCACATGTTCGCAACCCATGGGAAGAGTGGATTCTCCAATTATAGTGTTTTTCTCCGTGGTTAAATGCAGAGAACTGTTATGGTACATTCAAACCTAGAGACAAGTTGGGAGAGAAATTGCTAATCCGTTCACACATGCAACAAGTTGCAAGAGAAGTTGCCAAGCTGTTGACACTGGCAACAAGTTGCGAGAGAGGTTGCCAAGCTGTTCACACATTGCAACGTTACTCTCAGAGAGAAGCTGTGCAACAAGTTGCAAGAGAAGTCACTAAGTCTGAATGCACCGTTAGGCGAGAGAAGTCTCTAAGTCTGAACGTGCCATATGACGTCGCAAAACCGCATATGCAGGTATTGTTTAGCTGAGGTGATTGCTTTCAATTCTCGTATTATCATTATGACCATCACACAGTTTGACGTGTAAAATTCTTATCTGCAAACTTCTTCATTCGGTAATTTCAGTGTTCTGATTGGCTAGCAAATCAGCCGTCATAATATATAGAGAGTCACAGACACTCATGCTGCATACAGTTGTAGCTCACCCAGTGATTACTACACAGTTCTGAATAATACAGAGTTCAGTGACGTTTTAGATGTAATGAAAGATGGTCCGAGCGCGAGAATGCCCGTTGACATAGATTACATTTGAACGGTTTTTGCCCAGTGTGTTTTCGGTAATGACGAGTCAGTTCATCTGATCGGGCGAATCGCCATGTGCATCCCTCCCACGAACAGTGATATGGTTTCTCACCTGTAAAAAATCAATAATGATCAGTCTAAGAAGCATAACATGCATTGAATGGCTTCAAATATCTGCTTTATGTGTACCAAAGCGGTTTAATCTATTGGCATTAAATGACTTCAAATATCCGCTTTATGTGTACCAAAGTGGTTTAATCTATTGACATAATTTCTCCTCTCATAAGAATCCACACATCGGACTCGCACTCACCACCATTGTGTACCTGTTGACAAGAAGAAAACCTGGAAGGCAAATATGCTTCAAGAAGGGTAGAGCTTAATGTCACTCTGGTACAGTGTTGTGTCAATTTAATTTCTGCATACCCAGTTTTAACTTTTTATACATCTGTATAAGAATAATTTTACTACAATTCCATCTGACCCGAAATTTATCTAACTGCATTTAAAGGAAACCACAACTCAGTTAGCATGTCAGATACATGTCAGTGTTGCACTGTTATCATTTAAACAAAGAAAAATTTGAAAAACTATCCATAAAGCACAACGTTAATTTATACTACTGCTGTAAAGAAGTTTTGAAACGTTGTTCGTTGAAGTAGACATTGTTCGCTTGAAAATTATGACGTAACCGAGCGGACTTCGTACGCTCATCCCTAAATGCGCGTTGCTTAAACTAATTCAAATTTCTGCAGGTTACCTCACACAATATACCACAGAATCAATTTTTTTATAAACTAATAACAGAAATTGACAGCTCCAGTCGACGAGGTGGAAAAATGGAGATTGAAAATGTGAGCGCCCCAGGCGTGAAATGATTGCAACTTTAAAGCGATATTACTAATCATAAGAGATATGCGTTGCTTCTTACACCTTCATTACTAAATCCTCCAGTATTTTCCCCAAAACATTGAAATGAGCCAACTTCTCAGAAGGAAGAAATTCCTTTGAGATCACAATCACAACGTGAACCAACAACATACATTTGTTTTACGTGTTTGTTTTACTAACATTTTCACCGTTACGTGTGATCATGACATTTTCATGTTTGAAACTTAGATATTCTGCACAAATAGTGCAGGAAAACAGATGCAAAATTAAGCTAGCAAAAGTAAAATACTAAACAGAATCATAATTGCTCTTACTGTCACTGTCACTGTTGTCACCGTCAAAACTGTGCATAACAACAGCTAACAAAGTGTTTAAAATCTCACTGGCTATAAGAGTTACTAACCTTCAGTTTTAATAGTAACAACGTATAAAAGAAACAAATTTATTCTAAAAATAATGCTGTATGTTTTTCTCTCTAGAGTATAAATACAGCTAACAACAAAGGTACTCAAATTGCTGAAACTTTAGTTTAAAAGAAAAATGTGTTAGTTTGACTGAGACTTGAACCAGGAACACTAGTAATTAACTGGCCAGATGCAGTTCTTCCGACAATCACCCATCCACCTGCTAACCAGGCCCGACCTTGCTTAAACTTCACTTCATTTTTCATTTATTTATTAAATACATCCACAACGATCATTACAGCATAGCACTTCCAAAGAATTTAACGAGATATTTATTATTATGTACACAAGATGCCAAGCTGCAAATGGCCCATGAGGTACTCAAGAAGTAATAAGTTGTTGAGAGCACCCCAAATGAATGTGGATTCAGTGAAGTAGAAAAGAGCAGTAAAGGAATAGAAACGAAAAGTTAATCAAGAATAGAAAGAGAAAGATGTGTATGAAGTGGTATCTGTATGAAGTAATGCGAACTACAGAAATATAGAAATCGACATAGCCAGCAATGTGGTGGATTCCAACAGGAACAGCAGGGTAATTAGTCTATATGAACTAACACGAATTATGGAAACCGACATGGCTAGCAACGTGATGGATTCCGACAGGGACAACAGCGTAATTAGTCAAATTGATTTATTCTATGTAATTAGAAAAGATATCACTTTCAAAAATTTCTTTTGAAGTTTTTTGTAGCCAAGCAGCGAGTTAATACACCCATATAAAGACAAACTCTAATTACCCGTGCGCGTAAAGACAAACTCTAGTTACCCGTGTGCATAAGACAAACTCTAGTTACCCGTGTGCATAAAGACAAACTCTAATTACCTGTGTGCATAAAGACAAACTCTAATTACCTGTGTGCATAAAGACAAACTCTAATTACCTGTGTGCATAAAGACAAACTCTAATTACCTGTGTGCGTAAAGACAAACTCTAATTACATGTGTGCGTAAAGACAAACTCTAATTACCTGTGTGCATAAAGACAAACTCTAATTACCTGTGTGCATAAAGACAAACTCTAATTACCTGTGTGCATAAAGACAAACTCTAATTACCTGTGTGCATAAAGACAAACTCTAATTACCTGTGTGCATAAAGACAAACTCTAATTACCTGTGTGCATAAAGTCAAACTCTAATTACTTGTGTGCGTAAAGACAAACTCTAATTACTTGTGTGCGTAAAGACAAACTCTAATCACCTGTGTGTGTTCGTTTGTGTGCTTTCAGGTGCGAGCTTTTCGTGTAAATTTTATGGCAGCCTTCATAGTCACACGAATGGGTTCTCTTTTTCTTAGAATCGTACGACAACAGCTGCTCCGGAGCGGGCGGAGGCAAAGAATGATGAAACTTGAGTGTCATCGACGGCGACCGCTTTTGAAAATGAATCACAGGGTTCTGTATGACTGGTGGGCCAACCGCAACCCACTTGCCAGAGTTCCTGTAGAAAATAAAACAAAACATTAGTTCTAAATCTTCTAGTTTACATATATTTACTTATTTATTAGTGCCAAAAACAGTTACCAAGCATGACATACATACAATTTCAATTAGGAAATATGGCAACAAATCAAACACATAAATATTAACTCTTTCAGAACCGTGAGCGTTTGCTACATTTTGCATGGGTTCATGAAAAACTGCTTTCGGTTACGTTACATTTGATCACTTCTGCAGGTTTTTACTCCTCACACAATGGATTTTCATGGACAATTATGTTTGAAATGCATTTGCTTATGTTAGACAAATTAAAATTTGATTTTTGATGAAAAAATTCAAAGAAAGCTTTCAATAACTACAGTGTTTGCACTATAACAATGTACAGTGTCACTTTGTGTGAAATCAGCTAATGAAAAAAATTTAAACCAACCAGACACAACACTCTGATAAACTGTGGCCTCAGTTCTACTCTATTTTTAAGGAGAAATTTCTATTATCAAATTAAATCACCTATAAATGTTTAAACACATTGTATGAATGAATAACTGAGATTCTCCTAAGTAGAACATTACCTAATTTATAATCATTTAGCTATGTCAGTGCTCATACAGTAACAGAAAAGTCACAGGTGTTATAAGACATGGTGCAGTCCTGAACGAGTTAATAAGAACAAATATATTCTAAAATCGTTCATATAAGATCATATTATGACTAAAAATTGGTTTAAAAGAAAAATGTAATTTTAGTTTGTAAACTCCAAATCCAAGACCGGTAATTCACTAATTAATTTATGCCAATTTCATAAGAAAATATAAATTACTTTAAGCAAAACGACAAGCCTACATAATCCAAACAACGTGTCATAATGAAAAGCCCTTAGTGCCAATATATAACCAGGGTTCCCACAGAATTTTAAAATAAATTTTCCCAACTTTTCTCTAACCAAATGTTGATTTTCCATGACCAAGATAAGCAGAAATTGCATTACCAGTATACATATTCAAACATTTTTGTGCATGGACATTCATACATATACTGATATATGTACGATGTGTCGGCCAATCATTATTTTTGCAACAGAAATCAAAACTGGGAGCCTGCCATGGCAAAAATTTATTTGAACACGAATCGATGAAAAATACGTTTGGAAAACTATCAGTTCACGGTGGTTATTTTTGCAACGCTTTCCAATTTTCCTGACTTTTTGCCTCATTTTCATCATTTTCCCTGATTTTTTACCAAATTATCTTTTCCCCTGACTTTTCCTTGACTTTCCAGGATAGCCTCTATCTTCAAGGATCTTCAAGGATCAAGAATTAGGGGTTAGCAATACAGCTTTCTTGTTCCCAAGCAAGATCCTGCTAAGTAAATCACTCTATGCACAGACTAATGCATAGTTAAGTAAAGTTCACGTAAAACAACTGAAGTTACTAAAGCAATGTAGCAGACGGTTTTGCTTTACCCACATGGCACGTGACAGTTGTGTTCAAACGCGTTGCTGTGGTACACTTAACCTTTGACCTACAGCAACTGCGCGTGCGCACAATTAAATTGTGAAAAGGCTTACTGATTCTACATGGATGCCTGTACTAATCCACTCAGCTATGTGACCGTTACTCTTCAGATATCAATAAGCAGTTTACCTTTGACTATTCATGGCTGCCTCCTTAATACGTTGAAGTGACAGTAAAGAAGTATTAAGTGCCATCTTTTGACAGCCACCGGAGTTAATAGATTTCACTTCATTGGTTTCCAAATCTGTAAATGCAAAATTTGGAAAAAAAGACATTTAATCGTGGAATAGTTAACGGATAAGAAAAGGGGTAAAAGAAGCTTTCAGAAAAATCGCATTAAAAAATTATATTATTTTGCAGCAATTTTATACGTGTATCGTACTCGTGTTGAAAGGATTTTTTGTTTGTTTTCATTTTAAATCTCCGACAATACTGTTCTGACCGCGTCATTACAAGACAGCATACACGCAGAATGTAAATCAAGGGAAGAAAAGGAAATGTTAAACTATGTCTCAAAAAAATTTCCATACAAAGTTATATTAGTTAGCATTTCGCTTACCTGCTGAAAAGACTTATGTAACCAGAAAAGAAAATTATTAATTAATAAAAATGTTTTAACCAATTGGTAAAATGTCGTTGACTCACTCTAGGGTGCACCACTCACTAACCAAAAACGTATTTTTAATCATATTGATAAAGTACAGTAATTTTAAATTTTACTTCATTTACGTAGCAGCATGAGTGCTACGAATGCTCTGGTTATTTTTTCAAACTTTACTTAATGTTACCTAAAATTGTTTCAAACGACCTACCATTAAAATGGCTGCACCTAATGGTCATCGCGGGAGTTTAAATTTACAAGTTTTATACAACATTATTGCTGATGCAACTCCTATATGCAAAAAGGCAGAACGCAAATGGTATAAAATTTCAAGACGAATTTTTTAAGCTTTGCGTAAGTGGAGGGTTTTCTTGTGCTTTAAAAAATACTAGAAAGTAGAAATAAATGTTTCATATAGAAAATTCTCTTGTTTGCTGATAAGATTTCGAAACCTAGTGAAACGTGGATTTTGACTTCTTCTTAGGATATAATGGAAATGAAGTACAAGTTTAAACTCTTGAAATTATAAATTCAACAAACTATAATCAGACCTGCCAACGCTCATGCATTATGCATGTCACATGCATTTTAAGGCTTTTCACACCTGCACATGCACCAAATGTCAGTTTTCGCACATTTCGCAACTTCACACGCAACTTTGCCATCAATACCAAGCACAGAACAATTAGTAATACTACGCAATATTGTGTCTGATGATGTATATTATTGGAACTGCACTTTATTGAATTACACTAAACAATATTACAATTTATTAATAATTAATTATTAATAATATTTTTTCACATGAACAAAAGAACATATTTATATACAAAGCATTTTGAACTGCAACAACATCGTAACAAAGCTCAGTAGTACCAAAAAGTTGCTATTTTCGCTTCAGTTTTTTTGATAACTTTTGATATTGATACTAAAAAAGCAAAAATTTTGGGGCCATAATTTGCCCCGCCCACCATGTCAGGGGGGAGACAATCCCATGGGTTTTCTATGTTTCGCATTCATTTTTACATCAAACGGTTTGAATAGCGAAGCTAGGTTTCACAAAACAGCCTACTGTTGGTAATGTCTGACAAAAGTGGATGTAACAAAGTGGTATCTCTTTTTCAATCTTGGTGATAGGTAATTGGGAAAGGATAAATGTCACGTTCAAAAACACTCGTTTTTATGCAGTTCAAGCTACTGTCTTAGACGTATTTGGAAAGAAACGGGCATGTTTCGACATATATTTTTAATAATAATAATAAGAAGAACAACAACAATAATAATAATAATAATAATAATAACAACAACAACAACAACAACAACAACACCAACAACAACACCAACACCAACGACAAAGACAACAACAATAATAATAATCTTTATTTAAAGTTGGCTTTTGGATGAGCAAATAAAATAAGCTCAAAAAGCTATTATTGCCGATTGTAAATAACAAATCTACAACTACGTAACAGAGATTATTATTACCCCACTTTTACCCTAAATACCATGCGCCAGGCAGGGCAACAGCAGGTACCATTTTTAAAGTTTTTGGTATGAGCCAGTCCTCTTTACTTATATAAAGTAAAAAACATTCAATGCACATTACCAAGTTCTAAGAAAAAGCATAATCTACAAAACAATTTTGAAACAAAGAAATGTTGAAATCTGTTCTGATAACTAGAAATACTTTCAACTATAAATGTTTCTGAGTGTCTGTAATAAAAAACTGGGTTGGATTATTTACACATAATTTTAACTCATCTTTTGAACACAAAAAAGCAAATAGCTTATAACGTACAAGTATCATATGGTTTACTAAGTAAGCTCTGTACTTTGTTAATTCCTCATAATATTCGAATTTATAATTTGTCAACAAATGAATTCGTTTACCTGCTTCTTCATGGAATTCAACACTGTTAATATTCAAGTGTTTGTACAGAAATTTATATATCTAACTAAGGGCTTCTAATCATTGTATGTTTACGTTGTTTACATAGTAATATTAATGTCTTTCTCAACATTATGATATGTATGGATCTATGCTAGTAGTCATACTGTAATGCTTTTACTGTTTGTCTACTGTCTGCACTCTACGTTTCATTGGTGAGAACATTTATCAGTTAAACATTTATTTGTTAAAAACCGTCTAAGTCGTATTGCAATACTTCTTATTCAATAAAATGTGTTTAAACTAACTGATGTACCAGTATTCCACACAAATATTTTCTCTCCCTAGCATACCTTTCACGGGAAGGTCAGTATCCTCCGTTTTCTCTACCTTCCCTTTTCTAACAGACAAATCTACTGGTTCATCCTGTAAAGAGAACTCATTCATTTCGTTGGAGTCGTCTTCAAAAAGCTGAAATAATAACAAACTTATGCAGGTCAGATGCAAACAAATCCACTAATCAGTATCAAACAAACTCACAAGCCAGCGTAGCAATTACATGTGGGAAAATGCAAACATTAGATAAGCATTATAGCCACACCTTCCCTACAGGAAATTTGCTAAATCAGAGACGGAACTAGAAAAGGATCCACTAACAAGGAACAACATACGATTTTTAGGATAAAGGTTGCATCCCTAAATAAAACTTATATGTGGAAATGTATGTAAACGCTTATCAGAAGAAAAAGGGATAAGCAATAACATTCTGCAATAATTAGCCGGTCAACATAGGACACCTCTGACATGGATCTGCCCCACGATTATTGAGTTGACTTTATGATGGCAGCCGCGCCTAACTTCACGCCTAGCCAGATACATGATACTCACCTCCTGTTTCATAACACTGTCGTTGGGTGTGGCCCGTTCAGATTTCAGCTCAAGAAAGGACGTGTTGAGTTCGTTCATTATGCTGTTTGGTAAAGCTTCAACTGCACCCTTCGTATGAGGCATTATAACCTGTCTTTGCGTGATAGGCATTATAATATCCATGATGTCACACCTGTATGAATATTTATACGTTACAGATGTCTACCCATATTATTCACTTTAATCCTTTCTCCAGAAACTTATTACTAGTTTAAAGGAAAGCACAAGTCAAACGCAATGTTGGGTTTATTTCACTGTTATCACATAGATTTAGAGAAATGTAACAAAGAAATTTGCAAAGAAACTTTCTATAAAGCACAAATTAAGAATATACTGCCTCTGAATAGAAATTTTCGGGCGTGGTGGATGCCGCCTTTCGCTTGAAAATTATGATTTAACTGGGGGACTTCGTGACTTTCCGTAAATGCGCTGCTTAAACTAGTTTAGACTTCTGCAGCTCACCTAATATTCACGCAAAAAGATAGATTAGCTATCTATTTTTTTGTAAAAACTTCTTATACTTTTGACAAAGATTGACAGTACGCTACTTTTCTTCAAGATGAATGACGTCATTGGTGAAAGAATGGGTATTGAAAACGGGAGCACCCAAGCATGAAGTGATAGTAACTTTATAGTGATTTTACTAGTTACACTACGTGCTTATTGCAGTTTTACTACTAAATCCTTCCAACACTTTTTGCGAACATTGAAATAAGCCTGACCTCCTAGAAGACTTGACTTTTCCTTTATTGGTAATAAAAAAGTAATCTTCACATATAGGTCAGCCAGAGCATTCAGATTTCAAAGAAAATCATTCTACCGCCACAAACTAATTTAAATTCTGTCTTTCAGCGATTTTTTTTGGTAAATTTAATTCTGGATTCACACCTTACACAGGTTAACTTTTAAACCATAAACACTTTGGCAAGTGACCTGAATGTTGGTATCCACAAAGTAATTTACATATTACAGCAATGGCAGTGCAGTTATCCAGTTAATCCAGCGATAAACCGAAGTGTTAAACTCCAATGCAACACACTGTCGTATACACTTTAGCTTATGGATATTTTTTTTATTTCTGCACCTAACTAAGTCCAATAAGATTTGGAAATTATTATCAACACATCAAATTAATGTTGCACTGTGTGCTTTACTGAATTACCGGCAGATTTTAAAAGAAAAAGGGATGATTTTTAGACAACATCTCATTTGACCAGCGGTCTAATATGTTCATTTTATTACTTACGATAACTATCGAAAAGGCTCTTACAGCAAAAGAGGCCAATTACTGTTATAATTTATATAAAGGTAGGCGAGTAAAGTATCAATGATGACATCACAAATGGGAAAAATCCAGGAGAAAATCGGTGGCAAAATTTAATAACTTATTTGAACTAGTGGAAACGTAATCCACATTACCAGGCAACGTAGTAGATAACTGCACTGTTGCCACACTGTTATGTGAACATATCTCCTATCTACAAATTCTTTTCACACGCATTTTTTGATATGTTTTATACGCATACACAAGACTGGAAAGTAAGAAGCAGGCAAAAATAAATAGTAGGCCAACAGCACTGCAAAAAATAGTTACACATCATACTCCATGAATGCAAATTATATATATATGGTACGTAAGATGATGCCTTAAAAATAAATTTTTCAAGATCTATAATTTTTCAAAATCAATAAACAATTTTTTAAACAACACTGGCATAATGTACCAATTTTCAATTTATCTGAGTTATTTCAATTTATCTGAATTAACATAAACTACAGTATTGTTACAGATTCAGCAGATGATCATACACAAAATAGGTATTGCCAATAATGTATCCGTTTGTCAACTTGTTAACATAAACAAAAGATTAGATTATGTATGTTTTAAGGAGATCAAGGAAGCTGCAGCTTATAGGGGTCACTCAGAGGGCAATATGGGGATGTTTATGAAGATAATTATGACAGTTTATGACTAAAATGGTGCAAATATTCAAAGCTTATGGTTAACATGTTAGTAAAATAAATGGAGAGATTATTGTAATGGTTATTTTTCCTGTTCTGCACACTGATGTACATTTAAAATTACGATAGCATTTATTATGCTAATAGCAGTTGATGATAATTTGTGATATTCTGAAATAGACCTGTGCACGGTAATAAATCAACTGACTTCGATCCCATAAAGGTTTGTCAAGCATAAAGTTATAAAATGGCATCGAAAGCGCGTCTTTGAATTCGAAATTCATTTTAAAACATGGACCAATAAATGTTTCACAAATTTCAGTTATGCGTATATTTCAAAAATGTACTTTTAAACTTACACTCAAATATATATAATATAGGTGCATTTCTTATTTCAGCTGCTATATGTGTGCTTGCAAACCAAAACCATCCACACATCGGCATAGCTAAAACTACGTTATGATGCTTCAAAGTAGAAAGCACCAAAAATTTGGTCAAATGTCGATTTTTTTTTATGAAAACTAAATATATCGGACTTTTATATTCTAGCTAGCATCAAATTATCAGGAAAATGTCCAAAAAATACCAAAAATCTAATTTTATAACTCCTTACTCACTTTTTCTGTTTAGAAACTAATAATGAAATTGTAAAAAAAACTTGTATTTTCCAGCATTTTGCTTCGGGTTTTTTATGTTGACAAGACCAGATCTTCGTCAGGAAGAGCCATCTACTGGATTTAAACATAACTTCAATGTGCTCTTGTAAAGTCCAGTGTTGCTAAGTGTTTTGTAAAAACATGACAAAAAACAATGGCTGACTTTAACAGCGATTTTCTCAAGGTTAGGTAATTCAGTGCGTAGCCTGCACCTCCATTTCAACGTGAATTATTTCAGCTTAGAAATAGCACAGAGTGATGAGCTTGGTATCAAAATGATCCTCATGAAATGGAGATATAGGATATGTGAATAACTAGAAAAGCTTAATTGCCTACTTATGGACAAATTTGCCATGCAAGCTCACATATAATTCCATATTAGAGGCCCATGATATTTTATTGAAAATTTTCTTAAGCTGGTGTTGCAATGCATGAAGTGATAATTAGACTTAGTCCGAGTATTATATGAATGCATTTCAGAGTTAAGGGTAAAATGTCTTTGAAACAAGGGAGGCAATAGTTTATTATGAACTTTAAACATAAACACAGCTGTTTGCAAATACTTAATATCGAAAAGGGAAGATGCCTGCCATTGCACAAACTGTGGTTAGTTTCTGACGTAAGCAAAAGCTGTGTTCGGTTACCGTTTAATTAACTTTCTAAGCTAATTATTCAAATATAAGAAGCAACTGTTAATTTTTATAGGCAAGAAAATGTATATTTTGGACAGTAAATTAAAATGAGGTAGAGTCTAATCAATCGCCCGGTCTTCCTTTAAGATTACTGGCCAAGACAAAATATGGATGATCACGTTCTCATGCACAGCTGAATATTTTGACTAATGTGAATGTCTTTAAAACAACAAGTTAAGAGAATGTATTACCACCTTGTAAGATGCCGAAATGAGTCAAGTAGTTTTAGCAGTTTTAGGATCCTAGACCAAGTACCTCTTTAAGCCTATATTCTAAAATGTAAAGTAAACTAGGGATGTTACCGAAAAGCGAAAATTTCATTTCCTCTTGCCGATAATTGCACTTTTGGTTCACTCAAAAGTTATTAAGTTTTGTATAAAGTCACTGACAGAAAACATCAAACTGCACAGATATAAGCAAAATAAACTATTTTATTGAAAACAGTAAACAAGTTTCATGGCAACAAAATCATCAGCTTAAGATGCTGATGTTACAGACGGCTTACAGCAGGGAAGCTCTGTTTGGGCAGAGGCTACCAGTTAAGTAGTAATGCCTATGTCACAAGTAGAAAGTAACCAGAGGGGAGTGTTGGCACAATTGAAGCCATAGTGCTCTTACATTCGTAGCCAAAAATTTCGATAATTTTTGCTTGCATTTTTTCCGAGGTTTCAGTAATATTTATCTAGCTTACCTTTTTTCTCCTAAAAGTTAAAAATCGCTGAAAAATTTTGTCTAAAATAGTTCAAATAAAGTGTAAATATCATTTATTTAACTTTTTGTACCATTTGTAGCATGCTTTTTACGGCAATGTGGCATATCTTCACTGCTGACGACTACGAAGCTTTAAGGTCACCAGGCACAATCAACCGAAATATCAAAGCGTAATTTGAATAAAACCCCGTTCAATTTTAGAATTTATGAAATATAGGCAACAAAGTATTTATAAAATAAAATTTGTCAATTTTTTTTACGCTTCAGGATCTTTAACCATAAACATTGTACTTCAGTCAAGCTTAACAAAACTTAGCAAATATAAGCAAACAAAATAAAAACCGAAGTATTTTATTTATTTTTCAGATTTTTTTCAGTTTTAATAATAGTCGGTCTTGCAATATTTTATAAATTTCGGTTTCCGTTTGTAATTTCAGTTTCGGGAATATCCCTGAATGTATTACAAAACTTTTACAGTAGGAGATCTGAATAAATTGATATAATGTAGTTTACAATAGTTTTCTCTCCATAATAAAAAACTCTCAACTGATGTAGAAATTGGCACGACTTATGATCTTTATTGGCTAGTATTGTAAAATCACTGTGTGTGTGTAGTGTACAAGCGAGTTATTTTTTAATGTTCACCAGGCTAAATAAATGTTAATAAAATTTGTATAAGTTTGGCCAAAAACGTAACAGATATACAATAAAATTAGTTTCGCAAACGCTATAACAAACACACAAAATAGTATTGAAAATTTATAAAAATGTCAGACCATTGGTTGAATATTGTCTCCTGTGTGGTTTAGATGTTGGAGAAAATGTTCAGCATTACTTTACAAGACGCCTTTGTAATAGATGTGGAATTAATTACGAGTCGTATCAACATAGATTACTAAGTCTGAGTCTTAAATCATTACAATAAAGATGCATAATTTCTGATTTGTGCATGTGTTACAAAATTATGCATAAGAATGTTGATTTAAACAGGGAAACATTTTTTACCAAAGCTTTAAATAATAAAACTAAGAATAATCACCCGTTAACTCTTTGTAACGCGTACATGTAAGACACATTTTCATGAATTTTTCTCAAATCGTGTTGTTCCAATATGGAACTCATTGCATGCTTCTGTAAATGATTTGCCATTAGCTACTGCTGGAAATGTTACGTTATTTCGTAAAAGACTTGAACATGTTGACTTAACAAAGTTTCGCAAATTCGAAAGACACATGTGAGTAGCTTTGCTCTGATAATAGTCTTAAAAAAATGCCAATTGCGTGGTATGCTAGTATTGTACTGTATTTTTATTTTTTATGAATGTCACTAAACTAAGCAATAAATAACATATCGGTGTCAAAATAAAACATTATAGCTTACACATATAGCAACCAACTAGGCCCTGTAGGTAGTAAACTGTGTGTGTTTCATGTAAAATATATACAAGTAAATTTATACGTGAGGTTTTTATTATTTTTAGCTTTGAAGGACATTGTTCAAAAACTTGAAGCAGAGTTAACATAAAATTTACTAGCTATATATAGGCACAGTAACTTTTTAACTTGAGCAGACAGTATTACTGCTACAGCCTTATTTTGTTTAGAATTAATTTCTGCTCCATATAAAAAGAACAAAAAAGTCTAAGATTAAATATATCATGTATGAATGATGCAATGCAGCACAAAAGCCATCAAATTTCCTAAAAGGATAGTCACAGGTGCACTGCATTGACTGGGCCTGGTCTAGGCAACTGTCTGCACAGTAGGACTATGTGTGGAAGCAGAGGCAAAATTATCGTTGAATGAGACATTCACAATTTTAATACTAAGTACACCTTCGAGAGAGGTGAACAGCAACCACAGTCCAGAAAACCCTACCAGCTAATTAATTCTATAGCATTGCTTCCAGGCGAAGTTGTCGCTCATTTTTATATGGATTTGTATTTTTATAGCATGGTGATTTTAGTCCACACTAAAAGAAAAAAGACGCGTTTGAAAAGCTACAATTTACCGAAGAAGCCCTTTGACAGGCTAAGCAATGTTGAAGCACGGCTTCAGAAAATGAGAGAACGCTAGAGCGAGTTGGTGTGCTAGGACAGCGACAGTAGCTTTAACTAAAGCTTTGACTTCTACTAGCAAAATGAACTGCCTGCAAGACGTAATTTAAAAAACTAATTACCTTCATTTTGCAGTCCAGAGTCATTTCTTGGGGACGCGAAAACAAGATAAAAGTTAAAACCATTACGACACCGCAGCCATGACACACCCTACATCCGGGCTCTACACAGCGCCACACCCTGCCACGCCCTCATTCACGTGCTTTCGCCCACGCTCCAAAGTTCACTGCTCAGTATCGACGCTGCTGTCTGCACTCAATGTGTACCATTAAGGCATAGAAAGCTTCGGCGGCTAATAAAAATATTAAGTTTGATAAACAAATACTTAAAAATTTATCGTAATACGGTAGTTGGCAGTAGCTATTTTCGTGAAAAACGCATAAAACAAACGTAGAATCGCACAAACAGTCAAACACTCCAGTATTAAATTTATGAGTGCCTGTAAGTCTCTCAACACAGTTTAGCTCAGTATAGCTACATGTTCATCTATCAATCAGTGAAATGAAGGAGCAAATTCGTGCTAAAATGGCCATTTAGTCGACATTAGGTTAGTTTTTATATTTTAGGGAGGCCACTACCAAATCTCCAAAAAGGTGGATACACCCGTACCATGTCTTCAGAAAGGAGACAGCCTTTGTGCATATAAGATCACATAATCACACAAGTTATTGCATTTAAACAATTTTGTATTTTTTTGTGTTTTTTTTTGTTAGTGTCACTAAGTCATGTGATACTGGTCACACTGCAGTACTGTTGTCAATAGCAACTGCATAAAATTATAATAATTTTAAGTTAGACAGCGGAAACTGGGTGGTTTAGTGCCTCTCAGTTCCCAAACTTCTTGCCACTTAAAACTTTCAAAATATGTAAAAGGCAGTTCATATATTTTTAGACAGAATTCAAAAATAACTAATTGATGTCATTGTTATAGTTAAGAAAGGCGCAAGACAGAGTGCTCAACATCAGAACTGTTGGCTTCCAAAAATAAGTCTGATAGTTTGTGGGTAGCAGCTATGTTATAATGTAAAGCTGAAATCACATAATATATATGAAGCCTAATAGTAATAACTATCTGGTTCTTATAAAGCAGTGAAAAGAAACAGA
Organism: Tubiluchus corallicola; assembly: GCA_030141605.1. Lineage (NCBI taxonomy): Eukaryota > Metazoa > Priapulida > Priapulimorpha > Priapulimorphida > Tubiluchidae > Tubiluchus > Tubiluchus corallicola. The sequence goes on from JAQGDQ010000084.1 coordinate 369,491, forward strand.
GATTAACAATTGTTTACTACGTCTAGTCAGGTACACAATGATAAATAAAAGCAACAAAAGAACGATCATGTAATAACACTAATTTATTTTTAACAGTAGCAAAATAATAGTTACGAATAGTATAGCTCATTAAAATCGGCAATCTACAGGCGTGTTATATTGTACTATGCAAAATAGTGATAATAATAACAATGAAGCAAATTTACAGTGCAGCCCATTTTGGTAAGCTATGCGTTTGGCAAAATGATGTGATCTGCATAATATTTAACCAACTAACAATCGACAGCCACTTGCTTGTTAAACCATTAAGTTTTTAACAAAAACTCTTACAATGTTTGCATTAATTTAAAACAAACTTGGAAGGTCCAAAGTCTCCAATCTGAAGTACTATAGATGTGTATTATAAAATAGTAAATTCAAAATACGTGACACCATCCAGACCTAAAGATAGGCACTCAGACAAACAGTTAAAAATATTACTGTAGTTTTAATAGTACAATTCTGAAAAGCCGGCTTATCCAAAAACCAAACAATCAGCAGAAAGGCTTTGTAAATGTCAGTTATTCATAATATCAATAAACAGTTGACAAGAACTAGGATTAATCAATCTCAGTCACAAACTAATTAATAATCCAAGTCAACTAACTGATCAGCATGTTTATTCAAATTTACCACTTAAAAGTTAGACGGCACAGGTTTTAGTAGGTGCAAATGAAATACACTTTAAAAAATAGGCTTCTTTAGGCATTTTTGGCATAATATATTAAATGCATTAATAGGCATTTAAACATTTTCTAATATGTTTCGACTGTCTGAGTTAATACAGTAATAGCGGAGAGAAATCATTTCTGTGTGCATAAGATGCACCATCCACAACATAAATTTAACTGCAGTCTAAGACTAATGTTACCAAATCTTACTTTTTGTGTGAAGTTCTAAGAGACTCACTGTTACATTTGCATTGCATAATATGATATAATGAAAATTTCTGATGCAATTATAAATAATTACTAAGTACACTTAATCACAGTAAGTAATTAAAATAAATTAAGTAACTGAAATGGTTGTAGAAAAAGTCTTAATAATGGTAAGGATGTTAAAATAACATTTGCGACTATATTTGTAAAAATGCTGAACTGATACGCTTGCATAAATAAAATGGAGGAAAGGAAAATAAACATTTTTAACCGGAACGCAAGCAGGGCCAGATTTACCAAAATGTATAGTAGGCCATTAGCCAAGGGCCACTGAAACTAATTTGTTGCACAACGTGCCAACGTATTATTTTGTTTCAAATGCAAACCGGGTATTTCATCATATAATATATTCAGAACAATAAGGTCCCCTGTACAAGAAGTAGAAGGCTAGGAGTAGTGGGACCCCCGTACAATAAATATAGGGTCCGGAGTACGGGGCCTCTGCATTATAGTTTTGTGCTGATTGTGTTGAAGTTTGCATTTCTTACATTATAATATTATGGCAAAATGTAGTATTTGTTGACATTTGGCTGTTGCAAAAAAATTACAGTAAGAAATATATAATTATATTTTTGCTAATGAAATGTGCCAACATTTGTATAAATTTGGAGACCCATTGATAAGTCTGGCCTATGGCCCACAAAGCAGTAAATCTGGCTCTGAAAGCAAGTAACTCTTAATCAACCACGAGACTGCAAATTACCCCCCTCCCAAATTCTCATTATTTTCCTAGAATAAGCCTTTTCACAGTTTCGTTATCCTCACCCACAGTTACTGTAGGTCAAAGGTTAAGTGTACCACAGCAACGCGTCTTAACTACAACCACGTAAAGTGATGTGTGTAAACAAAAATCGTCTGCCGCATCAGTTCAGTAACTCCACTTAAGTGGCTTTTACTTAAAAAAGTATTACCTTGTGCATAGAGTGATTTACTAGCAGGATCTTGTTTGGGAACAAGAAAAATGAACTAGGTAAGGTTCTAGCTAGGTTAAAATGGTTACTATTAATAGCATGGACTGCAAAGTGTTGTCAAATGTACACAAACGCGTTGTCTGGTACACTCAACCTTTGACCTCACGATCATCATCAATCGCTGGAAGTGTGAAAGGGTTATTTAAATGACATAGATACAGTCTACATGGTAAGTGGAATCTTCTATTGTGACAAATTGGAATTCTTTATACAAATGCATTACGACAGATGGGGGGAAACAGTTCATCTATGCTAAAGGGATTCATTTACTACTTTAATTCCAGAAAATCAAGAAAAACACCGTTCCATGAATGCTAGAAAATTTTGTCTGTAAAACAGAAAAAAACAAAATTGGCATTTTCTGTGGAAAAACACGCATTACTGAAACAGGAAAGGAAAAAAACAGATTAATGAAATAACAGTTTGATGGCAGACTAGAAGTGCCTACAGGTGCGACTACTAGCGGCACTTTACAATGTATGTTAGCAAATATAAAAAATAGCAAAAATGGAAGCAACTTTAGTTAATTAAGCTACAAAAACATCTTACCTAAATAATAATTTAGTAAAAACAATTACACACTTTATAAAAATATTATCGAGTGACAATTAAAAGCACATTTAAAGTTCCCACGTAAGCATGGCCAATGCAATGACTTAACTACTTAAAACAAATGACTTAAGTACGCAAAAGTAATTACGTACGGCGACGAACACACAGCCTACTGTGGAGGTAAAAGTGAAATACAGGCCATCAGATCAAAATTATAATATTTGTAATAGAAAATAAATTAAAGTTTCACAACAGATTTAATAAATTGGCATGCCACTCAAGTATTAAATTACTATTTACATTTTCACACGAATAAAATATTTCTTATTAATAATTATAAAACTAGCTAAGACAAAACAAAAGAAAAACTAATCAACCATCGACCACGAATATCAGATCAGCAAGCATATCAATGCATGAATAGCTATAGCAAATTACTTGATCTCACGTCACACTATATGAATTGCACAGAATTTGTACCCAAGTAGGAAGTTAATTGCATTCACAGATGTATCGCATTAATTAAACACTCTACATCATTTACACTTTCAGAAGATGCCTAAAATTATTCAGCTTTACTTTTTCTTATCACTACACGTTGGACGCCCAGAAAATCTGGCAAAGCGAGGCAAAAGATTTCTTGTACTTATTACTGGGTCAGAACAAACAGTGAGAACAGCGGCGGCTCGTGTATAGGCACTGTGGAACTGCAGCACCCCCTATTTTCACTCAATATTATTGATTATATTCAATATAATGAGTTTTTGCTTAATTCTTTCTTTATACTTGTACGGAACCAAAGCATGTGACGGAACTGTGCGGTTATCAGCTCCATCGACATAGTGTTTGGCTGTTGAGCAAATGCGGCCATGCGCACATGTCTAAGATAAGAAGCTGCAAGCTAGGTAGAGAAAGCACTGTCACTCACATAGTGTCAAACAAGGAGAAAATTATTAATCTTTTTGCACAAAGTCAAACAAGAAGAATGGATTTTGTTTTAAATGAATGGACTTAAATTAACTTAATAAATTAATAAAATAGATTAACTTAGCTTGAACTGCAACATTTTAGGCTAGTAGTAAGTAAAAAAATATTTTTTGTTTAAGATTTTATCAAATTTTCTTTTTATATGTTTATTTTGTTTTACACAATATTAAAACAATGGTAAAAACTTCCGAAGTTGCAGCAGCCGTCACTGAGAAAGGTTCAGATTAACATGCAAATATTGCAGTGTAGAAATACCAAGATGTACGCTAGGAAAAGTGGAGTAATGCAAATGTACTATTATTTTTACATTGTTATAACATCATAATGCAGAAGTTCGGGTTCATTTTGCACAAGACAATAAGTGCTATTCAAAACGTTCAACAAGGCGATCTTAAAACAAAACCGGACCCAACCTTACAGTGAAGGTCAAAATAATAGACTCTTTATGAAAGAAAACATACTATTTTTTCAAAAATCACTTACATGAAAGAGTTATTATCACACAAACACAATTTCACGTTCGCGCCACTAATTCTTCGCTGTTACATGCATTTTGCCATTCTCTAGTTAGGCAGGCACTAGGGCTTGCATTTCAGAAACGTTTTGCACAAAAACAGGTGCTATACCTTTCAGTTCAGAGATGTTCATTTGTGATGTACTGCACACGCTCAACAGCTCATGTGTGAACACAGCGGTAAATTTGTAATTTGAATTTTTATCTTAAAACTTGCCGAGTTTTAGTACAACACACGGAATATCTTACAGTAGCAATGCACTTCAATTTTTGCTTTCACAAACACGTGCAACACGTTCGTGGAATATTTGTGCTTCTGAGAATAATGTTAATTTGTGATGTTATCAATAGTTGAGCTCACCCGCCGTTAATTAAGATTTTAATCTATTATCTAATTATCAAAAACACTTTTGCAGTATTAATTATGCTAAAATATATACTTTTTATCGGACTTGACAATGGGGTGGTATATGAAAAATCATCCTGTTTTCCTTTAAGAATGTCTTTTATAACGTGCAGCATTGCCTCTGTTGATGTCTACAAGTTAACGGCGCACACTCGCAGCAGTTACCATATTACCAATCTCTTACTAAATCACTCTGTACTCAACCTCATTTCATTCTGATTTGTATAGCATATTTCTGCATATCACTGTTTCTTCTGGAATATGAACATTTAAAAGAAAATACTGAATACAAAACAAATGGACAATAATTTTAGACTTTTTCTGATGATGTATGACATTCACACTTGCTGACATTACCTGAATCATTACCTGTCATTACCTGAACCTTTACCTGCCATTACCTGAACCATTACCTGTCATTACCTGAACCTTTACCTGTCATTTCCTGAACTTTTACCTGCTGTTATCTGAACCTTTACCTGTCATTACCTGAACATTTACCTGCTGTTACCTGAACCTTTACCTGTCATTACCTGAACCTTTATCTGTCTTTGCCCGAACCTTTACCTGTCATTACGTGAACAATTGCCTGTAGTTACCTGAACCATTCACTTTCTATTTGATTCATTTGTAAAGCCAGCATTTCATGGGGCTCGCGACTTTCACGACTATCCAAAGATTCCTAAGTCCTACGGTCGCTAAATAAGCTCCAAAAGTTCTCCAAATAGTCGCAAAACATTTGCCGGTTTTTGCGGCTGTCGCCGAAAGGTCGAAGTTTCATTAAAAAAATTTTGAAACGTTAAAAGTTTGCCACTGGAGTCGGAAAAGCAACTACCTTGTCAACAGCTACCCAAATTGTCATAAAGTTGTCTGAACATGAACCAAACGTAAGTTGCAATAGTTATTCACCAACAATTTCAAAATCTGCAAAAACTTAGAGAACATTCTCAGATACTTTTGATTACGCTGCGACTATTTTTTAATATTTTGGCGATACTTTAAAGAACCTAGGCTACCCTCGTGAAAATTTAGTAAAATCCTCATGAAACGATTGCAACTTACTCGCACCAATGTCGTACAACATCTGCCTGGTCGCACAAGTCGCCAAGCATGCACAAACGCGTTCAGAAAATTTCGTGCAACATTCTCACGATTTCTGACAGATAAAAAAATCCAAAATTTGCAAAAAATAGCGATAATCGCATGAAATTATTTAGATCTTAACAAGAATGATTCGCGAAACTTGGGCGGGCAAAACACAGTCGCGTGAAGTTTTTAGTGGCTGATGGTCGTCGCACAAAAGTTGCTGCCCCACGAAACCCCTGGCTTACACAATATGCTCTCTTGATCTCTACTGTCTTGCAATTCTATCCCACAATACATTATTATTCTGATTGTAATTTCTCACATGATAATTGGACAAAATTAATTTAACACATCCATTCAGCATCAGGTACACACGAAGTCGTCTAGCTTTAACTTGGCGACTTACAAAATAAAGCGTTGGGCGTATGCGGTGAACGCATAGAACACTTTAACCATTTCATACTAAAACAGTTTTGGCCATAGGAAAACAAGTCCACAATTCTACTGCATTGATAGATACATTGTATAGTTGTTGTCTAGCATAATAATAATCAACACCATTTAATTTTTAAGACATTTGGTTAGAAAATTCAACAATGCTTAGCAATCATTTGGCAAGCAGAATCAAAATTCATTGGCATTAATTATATGTGTGTACCTAGCAATAAAACGCTTGAAATTCAATTAATTCGGAGCCTATAGTGAGCAGCATTGGAGACCTGATTGTGCATCATGATAAGAAAGTGTGAGTGAGAATAAAAAAATCCTAATTAATAACCAAATTAGAGATCAGTGAATTAGCTAAAACCACAGAAACTAATGTCAATATTAATTTCACTGCTGCACAGGCATACAAACAGAAGGCTAGCTAAATTAACTTCAACGAATTACGTTGTAACAGTTTGCTGTGGTCACCGTAAAATAATTTCTTTGCTTTTCTGCAAGCTAGAACCTGATATACATCCTGAAATTGAAGTGACTAGTCCCCGAGCATGTCCCGCTATGAATAAATGGTGATGACCTCGCGTCCACCTCCGCGAACCATAAGTACTCGCTCTAAACCTTCTGTAAGAACCTCCAAAAATTCCATATCTAACAAGGATAATAAAGGAAATAACAAAGTCAAAGTTGATAATATAAAGCATCCAGACATTACACAGGTTATTATTGATCTAAAGTGAACATTTTAAAACAAATTTTGACAGCTGATGCTAATACAATGCACAAATACGGTAAGTCCTCATAAGATATGAGATACAAGATATATTTACTTCACAGATGCAATAGAATGCAAATTAGCCATTAATGAAACTATTTTTATAGATGAAAATGTGTGAGGACTTCCGTTTTTAAAATTTATTAAAAACCTTTGCAGTGCATAGTAAGCTGGTGACTCATACTTCTGTACCAGTAATACAACACCCATCGGTTAATAGGTTCAGTCGGTTAATTGGGTCAAAACACGTCGGTCCCAAAGTGAGTCTATTAAGCATTGCCTGCTGTATAAAGCATCCAGACATTACACACAGGTTATTGTTGATCTAAAGTGAACATTTTAAAACAAATTTTAACAGCTGATGTTGATACACTAAGCAAATACGGTAAGACCTTATAAGATATAAGACGTATTTACTTCACACATATAGTACAATACAAATTAGCCAATAATGAATCTATTTTTTTTAGTACTATCACAATGGAAGGCAAGTTCTTTGGGTTGAACATTAAAATTCGCTTGTCTTCTCCTTTAAATGACAGACAGCAGGTGTTGAATTAACAGTTTTCATTACATCCCATGTTACACACACTAATACACGGGTAATAAGGATGACTGTTTTGTATGTATAGTCTCGTGTGTAAACAGAAACGAAGCTGAAAAACCACTGCCAAAGTAATTTCTAGTGACTGCTAGTCTACCTGATGTATTTACCTGTCTCAAGTGTCTGAAAAAAACATGACCATTTGTTCATTAACAAAATTTAGTTTTGGGTGGCTTGGCACTATGCAAAACAGGTCGACATCAATATTAAAAAATAATATTAATATATTTTTAGAGGCTTATTATAAAATTCAAATGCATGTTTATTTGATATGAGTAATTAGTAGTATAAGATGGATGACAAATGGTGGGTAAGTAAAATCATATGTTATGAGATCAGTAAACTCAATCACAAAGCTGTGTCACAAAAACGAAGGTATAAGAAAAAAACTAATCGTAAACGACGTTCTGCTTAGCGACATTTCATTTTAGCGTTGCTAATCTTTATTCGCATTAAAGGAAAGAACAACTCACTCAGTGTGTTGGGTTTACTTTGCTGTTATCACTTAAACTTAGAAAAATCTGACAAAGAAATATGCAAAGAACTGCCTATAAAGTATAAATTTAAAATAAACTACCTCTGAATAGTAATTTTCAGGCATGGTGGTTGCCGCCGTTCACTTGAATATCATGACGTAATTGAGAGACTTCGTGGCTTTCTGTAAGCTCGCGCAGTTTAAATTAATTCAAACTTCTGCAACTTACCTAATGTTCACACAAAAAAATTACAAAATTAGCTACCTAATTTTTTTTGTAAAAACTTTATACTTTTTGTGAAGATTGACAGTGAGCTACTTTTCTTCAAGACAAATGAAAGACAAATTTCTTCATTGGAAGAAGAATGGGCATTCAAAATGGGAGCACCCAAGCATGAAGTGATTGCGACTTTAAAGTGATTTTACTACTTACATGAAGCGTTTACGGTAGTTTTATTATTAAATCCGTCAAACATTTTCCATGAACATTGAAATAAACTTTAACTTCCCAGAAGGCATGACCTTTCCTTTAACGTCGCATGTTTAGTTTTAAATTATGATATTTACTTATTTTTAGCACTAAATCTAGTTTACTCCATTTGCACTTTGTAAATGAGTGTAGTTACTGCTTATTAGTTAACCTAGACCACTTTTGCTTACTAGAGTTACGGTAACGTAGAATCAATTGCCTAATTGTCTCGCAAACATCTAGTATGAGCCACTCCTATGCAAAAATATATAAAAACTGTCAGCAATTGACCCAAATAGCTCCCCATAACTGAGTAAATAAACTAATTGCTTAAATAAGGTACTTTTGTGTGACCAATGAGCTTTTAATATATTAATGTCGTTTTACTTCACTTTTGTACACTATAATATAAGTAAAAACAATCACGTTAAGCACAATTGTTACACGCTGCTTGACTACACTTACACAATAATGTAAACAAAGTGATGGTCTGCTAACTAACGGTCAGCTCGTGAAACAAGGGACTACGGAACTTTTTAAAGGTCCAGATCTAGTCCGATTCTTCCGATTTCCGTTAAAGAGAGGCCCAGCAAACCGAGATATGAGTGTAATTACACTACAGTATGTTCTCAAATGATAAATCTCTGTGAAAAGCAGGTACAAACACCATCATATTGCCCCGGTTTAAATGAAATTATGTTACTGGTGCCTTGCTAATCAGTCGTAAAGCATTTGCCACATTGTAGCACAAACTGTGCTAGTCAGTCGTAATGCATTAGCCACATTGTAGCACAAATTGTTTTATGTGAGTTTTTAAAAAATTGTAAAAAAATCCAAATTTGCACTGATAGCCAGAAAAGTTTATATGCTACAACTCCCTCCTAGTGTCTGCCACACCCAATCCGTATGGTAAGCATCAACTTAATACATTACTCCACAGCAAGACATGGCGACAGACAGACGGATGGAACAGACAGACAGAACAGATAATTTTATAGCTGCCCGGCTCGTGGCGACCACTATAACAACAATTCCAAAAGTAACCTAAAAAACTCAAAAGGATACAATTTTCTTCACCGGCACGATGTTTCGGAGGTCCCGGCAGATTTAATATAACTAACTTTGCATCGTGGGATTTGTTTACTATTACTTCGTTGAGTTTCACAGCCGTGTGCATTCTTCGTACGTTCATCTTGTCACTTGAAAAGCAATTAAAACAAATAATAATGTTTGTAAATAAATATCGAATTGCACATAGGTACAAGTGTCTAAGATTATTATATCAAAGGCAACACACAGTACACTATTGTGTAAATTTTTCAAAAAACCCGTTAGACTTTAGTGCAAGAAAGTTCCGTGTCTCCTGTAATTGAAAGTACTTTGATGTTATAGAAGAAAATGTGTGTTTAGCCTGAATACAAGCATAATAAATAGTAATAATACCATAGTGAAGCAACTACGTAACAGTGATATTACATACACGTCAAGCAAGTATATTTTACTGATAAGGCTGCAACCCATAGCTACCATAGTTAAATGCAACAGTAGTCGCCGCTTAATAGACTCGCTTTGGGACCGACGTGGTTTGACCCAATTAACCGACTGAACCTATTAACCAATGGGTGTAATATTACTGGTACAGAAGTATGAGTCATCAGCTTACTATGCACTGCAAAGGCTTTTAATCAATTTTAGAAATGAACAAATCACTAAATGTGTGCAGTTAAAAATTAGAAAATATTTTAAAATATTAATTTATACACGTGAATTAGCAATGAATTGAAAAGTATACTTTGCGAAATCACACAAGACTGTTTATTTGCAAAAATTAGAAAAAATCCTTCAAAGTCCATATATCATCACACTGACAACTACTTGGCCTAGATGCTACTTTGCTCCCGACAGTCAGCATTTCTGTACAGACTGAAGATAGGAAAATAAACGTAACACAACACGTTTAAATTCTTGCAGAATATCTGAATACTCACGGCTTAATATTGAGTAGGTTTCCAAAGTGCTCAGAATGATTACTCGTTTTGCTAGCGGTTTGTTCCAGCGGTTTGTCTTCGTCGTTTTCATCTTGTTCCTCAGAACTGTCTTCTTCTTGCACCGTTTCCATGCGCTTTGCACCTGCGCTTTGCTCGTGGTACTGATCTACTATGTTTTGTACCTACATGATTGTAACAAGAAGTGTGAGCCATGCCAGAAAACTCTCTCTCTCTCTCTCTCTCTCTCTCTCTCTCTCTCTCTCTCTCTCTCTCTGTCTCTCTCTCTCTCTCTCTCTCTCTCTCTCTCTCTCTCTCTCTCTCTCTCTCTCTCTCTCTCTCTCTCTCTCTCTCTCTCTCTCTCTCTCTCTCTCTCTCTCTCTCTCTCTCTCTCTCTCTCTCTCTCTCTCTCTCTCTCTCTCTCTCTCTCTCTCTCTCTCTCTCTCTCTCTCTCTCTCTCTCTCTCTCTCTCTCTCTCTCTCTCTCTCTCTCTCTCTCTCTCCCTCTCTCTTTTATTAGAAAGAAGACACACTTACCACACGCTCACTTTCTCTCCTACTCAACCTCATCTCTCGTAACATCTGATTTCTCTGTTCCATTAAGAGAGTTCTCTCATAAGTGTATGCTGATATATCACCATCCACCTAGAATAAAGCATAAATATGTGTTAATTGTGCATTATTTCTACATATTTTTCCTAAATATAAAAAACTTAATACTGCTCTCTGTATTAGGAAATACTGATTAAAAATAATCAGAACATTCATAGCGCACACGTCACTAAGTAAAATGTTAAAATACTGTATCTTGTCAATAAAATTAATAATACAGTTTTCAGGTAGGGAGTGGTGCACCCTGGAGGTAGGTCAATGACATTTTACCAATTGGTGAAAACATTTTTAAAAATTAATAATTTTCTTTTCTAGTTACCTAAGTCTTTCCAGCAGGTAAGTGAAATGAGTAATATAGATTTGCACGGAAAGTTTTTTGGGACGTAGTTTAACATTTCCCATTCTTCCCCTGATTTACGTTGCGGGTAGATGACGTCATGTAATGGCGTGGTCGGAACAGTATTGCGGGAGATTTAAAATGAAAACAAACAAAAAATTCTTTCAACTCAAGTAAGAGATACGTCTAAAGCTGCTAGTAATATAATTTTTTAAGGTAATTTTCTGAAATCTACTTCAGGGTACCCCGTTTTTCTTGTCCTTTGAACGGGACTAAGCCACATTTATTCTCGTTCTTACCATTTCGACAACTTCGACATCGGCTTCAATGCGCAAATGATAGAGGAAAGTTTTTAGGTCTTTCTTCATCTGTATGCTGTTGTCTTCCATCTGTGCTACAGTGAATATCCTCAAAGAGCAGTGCTTCCAAACTTTGTGTTGCATTAGGAGGAAGGGTAAAAGCATGAGCAGGCCTCCGTCGTGAACCACCCACCAAACATCGATGTGTCCGATGACACGCTCTTGTAGGTCCGGGAAAATGTCTATGCCCTTGGTAACTAAAAGGGCATTCCTGTTGCAAGAGACGGCCCGGATGACATCTACAAAATAACAATAATGATGGCAAAAAACAAAATTGGAAATTTAAAAGTGATTTCCAAGTCACGAAACACTAAATAACGTTCAAGCACAAGAAAACATGTTACTTAAATAAAGCTAAAAAGGTCCATCTTGAAATTTTCTACCATTTACATACTTTCTTATTGCATACAGAGCTTGTGTTAGCAGTAACACACAAAAAACTTAAAAATTTAAATTCCTGCAATGAGTGCAGCCATTACGATGTAGGTCATTTGAAACAAGTTTACATAACACTGCGTAAAACCGAGTAAAATTTTAAATTACCGTATCTTGTCAATAAGATTAAAAATATGTTTTTTGGTTAGTGAGTGGTGCACTCTGTAGGTGAGTCAACGACATTTTACCAATTGGTGAAAACATTTTGATTAATAATTTTCTTTTTTAGTTACGTAAGTCTTTCCAGCAGGTAAGTTAAATGCCAAGTAATATAGATTTACACGGAAAGGTTTTTGGGACGTAGTTTAACATTTCCCATTCTTCCCCTGATTTACGTTGTGGGTAGATGACGTCATGTAATGGCCTCATGTGGTCGGAACAGCATTGCGGGAGATTGAAAACAAACAAAAAATCCTTCACAAATTAAGCAAAAGCTTAAATCACTTTATCTTGTCGATAAAATTAAAAACACGTTTTCGGTGAGTCAGCGATATTTTACCAGTAGCGCAAACATTTTAAATTACTAAGGTCTTTTTCAAACAGGTAATATAATAATAATAAATAATATAAGTAATATAATAATATAATATAAGTTAATATAGGCTAAGTAATATAAGTTTGTGTAGAAAGTTTTTTGAGACATACTTTAAAATTGCCTTTTCATCCCTTTTCACATAACAAAATTCAAAAGAGTCATTCGTGGCATATGCACTGTTTACCAGTATGAATGACGTTTGCTTATTCTACGTTAGACTATTACATGTACACGGCAGAGAATGTCAAATAGATTAAACTAAAGTAGACACCTAGTGAGGACCCGCACATCAGTTGCCAGGAAGACTGAGTATTGAACAGGAAACCTTGCCACTTCCTGTTACAATGGCTTATAAATTTCAATATAACTCATTGTAAACTAATGAAATAGTCGAGAAAGATTTCTACAGCAAGGCGAATAAGTACAATTTTTGCCTGTAAAAAATGATAACGTTACCAGTAACAGCCTAGTCAAACAAAGAAAAACGGGTCGTGATGATTGGCTATTGAAACCCATCATACGCACCAATGAAAATTTTCCATGACTGCCTTTCGTGAGATTGTCGCCAACCGACTGGCCAGCCAATTATTACGGTGTTGTGCTTCAATCCGCCTAGACCAGCGCACTGAACTCTACAAAAAAACAGCTTAAACTACGTGAAATTAATAAAATTATATGAGAGAGTATGATATAGAAAAAAATGCCTGTATGAATATTAACTAATTTAACGTAAATTTTTACAAATTTTCGTGCAACCTTGACTTGAAAGATATACAGTGCATATAAAGTTCTTGAAAGTTATTCTTGAAAAAAAGTTCTCTCTTAAAATTTTACAAGGTAGATCGTTTTGAGCCGTTGTTTAAGACTTAGTCCGTTTTCCTTTAAAGGTGCATACCAATTCACTTAGCCTTTCAGACGAATGGGTGGTGAGAAAAATTACACTCGTATCTCGGTTTTCCGGACCTTGCTTTCGTGGATATCAGAAGAATCGGACAAAGTCCGGAATAGACACAGTCTGATGTTTCGCGAGCGGACCGCTAGTTGGTGTGCCGTCTCTTTGTTTACAACGTAAAATCAGTGTAACCAAGCAGCGTGTAAACCTTGCTTACAAACAAACTGTACTTAAAGTGATTGTTTCTACGCATATTATAGTGCACTATTATAAAGCAGAGGAAGACGACATAAAAATAGTAAAAGCTCATTGGTTAAACAAAAGTATCTTATTTAAGTATGTACAGAAAAAATGTAGAGTCGATTATGCGGAATTATTTGCGTCAATTGAAGACAGTTTTTATAAACTTTTGCGTAGGAGTGGCACATACTAGACGTTTTTGAGACAATTAGGCGATTGATTCTACATTACCATGCGTCTAACACTCGGTATTAACATCTACTACATCTACTGTATTAACTTAGTACCAGTAAATACAGACAACCGGTAAATTCGGACCGACGTCTCCCCGCTTTTGCCCGGCAAACAAAGATATGAGTGTACACCCGTTTCTTTAAATTTTAACTTATTTAATTACAGTCTAAGCGGGCAATTCCACAATTAGAAAGACATGACCATAAAATTTCAATTTCTTTTCTTTCCATAATTTTTGCGTTTGACTTAGTAAAAGACACATTTAAGTTTCAGGGAAAAGTATTTATCAATACAAGTATAAAACTGTGGTTAGTTTTAGATACTGAATTCGCCTCTTATGAATGAGTGTACTTTCGTGCTACATTTCATTGGCAAAATCTGTATAAGGGTAAAGAAGCTATCTGTTCAAAATAAACAATGCATTCCAATCAGAAGTATCAAGTTCATATAGGCAATGTAGTGCCTTCATGGATTTATAGAGACAAAATTGACAGATACGTCTTGAAAATGCCAATATTATGTCATTATTTCAAATTTGTCTTAGTTACATTGTCTCTTGACAAAACTTGTAATGATTTAACACAATTTTGTAAGTCATGGTTATGAATGGACAAACTGTAATGTAACTAACCATTATTTTCGTCTCTAATTTTCAGACAAACTTATAATGAGTAAAGATATATGGTTGATGATAGCCCTTAAAGTTAGAAATGATGAAGAGGCGTTAATACCTTTGAAGCACATTACATTTTAGGAAACTTTTCATTCAACAATGCTCACTAATTTCTTATGTCCTTTTCAGTAACATTACTAACCAAGCTGTAACTTTATTAACCACGTAACGTTAATAAAACCACGCTGTAACGTTACTAACCAAGATGTAACGTTACTAACCAGGCTGTAACGCTACTAACCAAGATGTAACGTTACTAACCAGGCCGTAACGTTACTAACCAAGATGTAACATTACTAACCAGGCTGTAACGTTACTAATCAAGTTGTAACGTTCCTAACCATGAAACATTACTAACCAAGCTGTAACGTTACTAACCAAGCTGTAATGTTACTAACCAAGCTGTAATGTTACTAACCATGTAATGTTACTAACCAAGCAGTACCGTTACTAACCAAGCTGTAACGTTACTAACCATGTAACATTACTAACTAAACTGTAACGTTACTAACCAAGCTGTAACGTTACTAACCAAGCTGAAACGATACTCACCGACATCTTCTACATTATTCCATGAAATGTTTTCATTCTTTCCTATATTCTAGGTCTAGACTGGATTGATGTATTGTAACACGTGTGAGAGTTAATATTAACAGATAAAGAAACTGCTCTTGTTTAAAACACGAGAACATCCTTAAATTGTAACGTTACTAACGATGAAATTGCCCAAACGATTACTAAGTGCAAGAGTAAACTTACAGGTGATTGAGTCCATCAGAAACATTCTGTGAAACCAGAACTTCCACAAATCCCTTCACTTTTTCCTCTTTAACTATTTTCATTAACGACTGTAAAAAGAATCATTCAACAATTAGTTTTGTCTCTAAAATGAATCACACATTCTTCATACAGCCCAGTACACTACAAGCCAAAATCCAGCACTCAACAATAAGGCCTGCTAGTGAATGTGGCGGGACCACAACCTAGCTAACTACACTGAGACATCCTCTGAGATGAGACAAAATGTGACGGAGGCACCACAGCCACATTGGGATGCATGTATATTCTCCCTCAGCAAGATCAACATCAAGAAACAATTTTCCGGGTCACCCTACGTTTACGGACCAAGCTTGCTTTTGTTTAACTCTGGTTGTTAAGCACACACACTGTGACCACTTAACTCTTTAACCACCAAAAATCATACTGATTATTACGAAAGGGTGAATAACTGCCAATCACGTTTTTTGTAGTTTATTATGCCAAATTTCATTTTTATTGAAACAGTACAGTACTGTAGTTAATTCAATATAAGTTAAGCCCCCAGTTCCCAACCTATTGAACTCCAGGTACCCCTAATTTTTTTACACTATCTCCTGGTACCCCTTCACCTGCCATAAGCAAAATGAATGAAGAACCAACACTGATGTAATGTGATGAATATTTTTAGCATATGTATTATACGTATTGCTCCAATCAAGCTCACTAAATGAGAGTTCAACAAGATGGCTGCTGTTGCATATTAGAAACTAACTTTTTGAAGATTCAGACAGACAGACTCTCATGTCTCCGCGAATGTCAAGATGGTTTCGGGTTTTTGTCTTGATTGTCACCATATTGTAAATCCTGCATTACACAGGAAAAAGTGCACTGAAAACTTTACAGTGGACAGGGGTCAAGACCTTGACCAAAAATCATAAATTGTTGGCACAGTTAACAGAGATGTCTGAGCCACCCGCTGATTATTATATAACACAGCTTTTTTGAAAGCGCCCAAGAGGTTTCTCATGTATCCCTTGTGGTGTGTGCTGTTACCCCCAAGGGGTACTAGTACCCCAGGTTGTGAACTGGTGAGTTAAATACAATACAATAACAAATACATGAAATCAGCAAACTCTATGTTACTGCTAATGCAATGCAAAATCAAAGCTACCAAATTATTGCAAAGGAAACCATGCAGCATGCACTCAAGTGTTAAAGCAACAATTGATAAAGAATTACCAGGTTCTATCTGTAAAAGCAAAGCTGCAACATGTTCCAGAAATAAAGTGCGAAACTTTCACAAAAATACTAACTTCTAGCAAACTTTCACGAATCGAAGGTTTGAACCTTCAAACAAAAACAAAAATGAAAACGTGATAAAATCTAAGTCACCGACATGGTTTTCAGTTTCCTTTTTGAAATCGTATTTATGTTTGATGCTAAATGGGTGCCTGCAAACCAAAACCACCCATAAGTAAGCATACTTAAAGTTATGCTATGATGCTTCAAAGTAGAATGACCTAAACATTTGGCCAAATGTCAATTTTTCATATTTTCTAAAAACCCAATGCTAAATATGTTGGGTTTTTATATTCTAGACCAAATAATCAAGAAAATGTTCAAAAAGTACTAAAAATCTAATTTTATAGTCCGGTACCTACTTTTCTGGTTATAAATTAGTACTGCAATTGTAAAAACTTGTATTTTCAAACTCTGATTGTAGCTCGTAGAAGCAGCCATTTTGCTTCGGATTTTTTCTGTTGCCAAGTCCAGATCTTTGTCAGAAAGACCCGTCTACTGGATTTAAACATAACATCAACATGTTCTTGCAAAGTACATAGCAACCAACATTTGTGCAGTTGCTAAGTGTTTTGTAGAAACGTGACAAAAAAACAATGGCTGACTTAAACATTGATTTTCTCCAGGCTATGTTTTTCACTGCACAGCCTGCACCGCAACTTCAGCGCGGATTATTTCAGCTTAGAAATAACATAAAGCAATGAACTTGCTACCAAAGTTATCCTCATGAAATGGAGATTCGAGATATTTGAATAACTGAAAGATTGCCAACTTATGCATGATTTTGCTATGCAAGCACACAAATATAAATTGTGCAATCATTTTGTCTGGAGTTGGAAACTGCAAATGAGTTACGTTGTTGCATAAGCACGAAATAGATTTTACTGCAATCAGGACAAACAAAACTGTCAGCGTTTGAAAAACATTTTCACACGAAGCACTAAAAGAACCCGGAACAAGTACAGGCGGCAGGAATGCGCGGAAAAAGCAGGCAAAATATTTGAAGTTTTAAAAAACACTGCAATGGGGAGTCAGTTGAGATCACCTCTTTTGCAGCTTCAATCTTTGCCTCCATTGCACTGAGGCGACCAGGTAAAACAGTAGCAACCATGGTTAACCCTTTACCTATGCAACGAGTAACAAAAAAGAGCATCCAATACTATGCATGCAAAACTGTGTGCATAAATTGATTACGATATGAAAAAGAGGGATAACTTTAAACTACAGTCAAATCTTGTTATACCGCCCACTTTGGGAAGGGAAAAAAGTTGGCGTTACGTCAAGTTTGGCGTTATAAGAAGATGTGTTAAATTTTGCCACAGACGAATCACAAAACAGTCAGACAAGTGTACATAAATTAAAGTCTAAAAGTTAACGAATTAAAAGAAAATTAGTAAATTAATCAATTGTAAAATTAATGACTCACCAAAGGTCAGTCATCTTTATCAAGAACTTTTTGTTCGGATAATAAACATGTCCCGTACTCAACACTTATATAAAAGACTGTACGCTAACTGCTCCATTAAACATGTCTGTATGTAAAAAAGGGTAAGTCATAACTACAAACTTCTTGCTGGGATTTGCTTGAATGATTCTAATAAACAAGCAAATATCACCCATCTTGCTGGTGAAAAAACAGCCACGTGTTTCCTTGTTAGTTGCGACTCCGTGCCAGTAAGTGGTGCATTTATTGTGATGGTACAATGTAAGGCACAGCTTACAAGCAATCAAAACATGACGAAATGCATTGTTTTATACAACACGTGATGTCTGGCCAGTGTCTACGACTCAGCCGGACATGTAGCAACCTCCTACAGCGGGCATTATATCAAGAAGCTGCAGACGTCTAGCCAGTGTCTACGACTCAGCCGGATATGTAGCAGCCTCCTACAGCGGGCATTATATGAAGAAGCTGCAGACGTCTAGCCAGTGTCTACAACTCAGCCGGACATGTAGCAGCCTCCTACAGCGGGCATTATATGAAGAAGCTGCAGACGTCTAGCCATTGTCTACGACTCAGCCGGACATGTAGCAACCTCCTACAGCGGGCATTATATGAAGAAGCTGCAGACGTCTAGCCATTGTCTACGACTCAGCCGGATATGTAGCAGCCTCCTACAGCGGGCATTATATGAAGAAGCTGCAGACGTCTAGCCAGTGTCTACGACTCAGCCGGACATGTAGCAGCCTCCTACAGCGGGCATTATATCTAGAAACCGCTGACGTCTAGTCAGTGTCTACGTCTCAGTCAGACATGTAGCAACCTCGTACAGCAATCATTATCTCAAGAAGCTGCAGGTGTCTAGCCAGTGTCGACAACTCAACAGGACATGTAGCAGCCTCGTACAGCGGGCATTACATCAAGAAGCTCTGGCCTTATTCAAGAAACTTGAGACTGCTGGCCGTATTTCCCCAGTGAACTCAATATTAATTTGCCTGGCAGATTGCGGGTAAAGGATGGTGGTATAACAGGTTATTTTTATAAACAGTTTAATACAGCCATTTCCTTCCTGGCCATTTCGCAAGCGGCAAACAATTTATAACGGGGAACAGTATAACGAGGTTTGACTGTACACATGATATAGAACACTACTTGGAACCGTTTCACAAAACAAGCTCTCACTTGCTCTCACAAGCTCTCCTACCAAGTATTAAAAATATCTCCAGAATAAAGGACAAGATTTTTTCCATATAATGTGCGAGGAGATAGGGGTTAGTAACAGTAAAAAAATCACAGTCCCAAAAAAGTAGACAATGTTGTATTATTATTATTATTTGTTTGCCAGAAGATAGAAAAGTAAAGACGGATATGTGCAAGTCTTTAAATAACACCTGTAAAAGGGACCAGAAATTATTATGCCGACATTTTTGTGCAAAATTATAAGCAGAAAACTGAAATTTGAACATATAGAAATATGTCAACGTGCAGAAGAACGGAAATATTATAATCGGGTGGCGCAGAAAAAATGTACCAAAGTTTGGAGTATAATAATATTAAAAGCAAGACTTAGTGCCAATGGAAATTCACTGCATGACAGTACAGTACACTAACTTTTGGGGGCGAAAGTTACAAGTTCATAGTTTTGGTAGTTTTTCAGTCTAAAAGTCTAAAAACTTTTGCACGTTAAAAAATTAAATGCCGGAATAAAGTTGGCTAATTATGAATTGAAAAACAGCCACGCTGACGTATAAAGCACACAATATATACAATAAAGTTCGCATAACTCAAATCCAACCGAAACAAAAAAACTTTGAATTAGGCGACGTTGACCATTTTCCAACATAGAAACCCGTCCTCCAGACAGTGAGCTAAATAGAAGGCAAAAAGTCAACCCTTCTGTACATAAACAAAGAGATTTGACGACAATTACATAAACAATAACAAATTATGTAGTGAAACACCATTTTTTATGTTACAAAAAGACGCGTACACAAAACTGTTAAACAATATGACAGTGGGGCTACCAATGTCTTACGTACTGCAGTTCAGTTTGTGTGTTGTTCAATTATTTACGGCACTGTTTTTGAGTTGTACAAAACTTTTTATTTCTCTAGAGCATAAATTGCATATTTGAGTTAGGCAAAGTAAATTACATGTATTTTGATTAAACAGACCATAATTTTTTATTTGAGTTAGGCAAAATTTCGAGTTATATATTTTGAGTTAAGCGACGTTTTTTTTGTGGGAAAAACGAAGGATTTCATCCGTTCCACTGAAATTCTTTGAGTTAGACAAAAATCTGAGTTACGTGATTTTCAGTTACGTGGAGTTTACTGTAGCAGCAAAACAATGAAGAAATCAACCAGTTTACATAGTGGCCAAGAACATGAGATTTAATACGCTGTGCGTTACGGTAACTGGAATTCCCTAAAGAGAAAATGTATGATGCCCCGCATAGAGCTGTTTAATGCAAAAAAAACTAAAAGCAAAAATCGTTGAGTGTCGAGACAAAATACCTTTTAAAGGAAAACCGGATGATTGTGTAAACATTAGTTCAGAATAAAGAATGCTCTAAAATATTGAAAACTATAATAGCTTATTTTAAATCAGAACTTGGGTTAAATAATAATTACCTTGGATACTCAAATTTCGTTAATCTTTCAAATCTATGCGCGGCTCAGTGAATCTACTAAGATTGGCAGCGACACCTTTTTGTCACATTCGCATGGCCGACAAATAGAAGGCGGTGCCTGTGATAAGCACGTTCATTAATTTCAGTGTTAGTTTCGTGATGTCATATGATGTAAAGCCCATTTTTCGTGACATCATGTGTTTAAACAGGAACACTTACGCAAACGTGCTTGATGCGCAAGGGAAGATGCCTGCCATTGCACAAACTTTGGTTAGTTTCTGATGTAAGCAATAGCTGTGTTCGGTTGTCGTTAATTAACTTTCTAAGCTAATTATTCAAATATAAGAAACAATTACTAACTTTTATAGGCAAGGACATGTATATTTTGGACAGTAAATTAAAATGAGATTGAGTCTAAACAATCGTCCGGTTTTCCTTTAATGAAGTGAGAAACCGTATCAGCTGTTAGAAGAAACACCTTTGACTAATCTGCAGTGAGAATTGTGGACACATAGAATACTTGCTGTAATCTATGTTTTTTTTAACTCATTGCTTCAAAACTTCTGTATCTTCAGTAAAGTCTAAGGGAATAATCAAAAACTTCTCAAGTTCATACATGCACGACTGTAGCATCAGTGTGTTAACGTTCAAGTCGTTCCATTATTTTCCTCTTGTAACGTTGTGATCAAAACTTTGGTACGTTTTTTGCGCCACCTGATGTTATTTGCATGCAAACGACGAGAAATTTGTGTGCAGAAAGCAAGAGACGTTACAATTAGAAATATCATGCGCATGCAGAAACGACGTGCTGCACCTGTTTGGCAGCGGCAGCTTCACCGACATTGTGACGAAATTCTCCTTCCAAAACTGTTGCCACCATTGTCAGACCTTTACCTGATAATTTTTATAATCATATCATTATAACGGTAATTATATGTAAATGTAATATAATTGTAACTAAGTCAAATGTGATTATTTAAAAATTAAAAGATTCAAATGTAAGAAAGCTAAAGAGCTTACATGGGCTCAAAGCCACACTCTTTCATTTGTTAAAGATGGTTTAAATGACTTAACCAGAAGTGATTTTTTCCTTTTTAGACAACCTGCAAATTCGTGACATTCCACAATATTTACGTTGCGAATAACTTGTGATTCTGTGACGTAAAATCAAACTCAATATCGCATATGTGTGTTAATTAATCGCACATTTTATTTGTGTAAAGGTATGAGTTTTTTAACTACTAACCGACATTTTTTATTTACTTATTTATGCAGGTAACCGAAAGAATTTAATGTATTTACAATCATTCTAAATAAATCATGTATATATATATATATATATATATATACATATATATATATACAGTCAACTTTGGATATAAGGCACCCAGACCGGAAAAAATCATCCCTTATATAAGATGTCCCTCATAGCCGAAGTTGAATCAGACAGAGGGTGTACCTAGACCTGTACTTTTGCCCATATTTTTATGGATTATTGCTACACATAGAGTGCAAACATTATGTAGGAAACTCCATCAGTGATGCGAGGTGCATGTGACCTCAGAAACCGAGCTGTTCGGAGGCCGAGTTTGCGAAAAATTGAGGTTAAAATTCGATCAATTTCGCTTTGATCGGATCCCCTATATGCGAGGTAATTTAACTGGGTTTCTATTACGCGGGACCTGAAGATATCGTCCCTGATAACCAAAAATCCCTTATATCCGAGTACCTTATATATCAAGATTTTTATAAGGAAAAACGTTACGAAAAATCGGGACCAGTGTTGGTGGTTCCTTATACCCGAGGTTGACTGCATATATATATATATATATATATATATATATATATATATATATATATATATATATATATATATATTACAAGACTCATTGGTTAACACACTAACAGTAGTAAGACAAAATGACAAAATTAAAGATTTATGAAAGTTAACAACTATTGGTGTCATAATGATCAAACTTAAGAAACAAACTAATTGTAAAGCAAGAATTTCCATCAATCCAAATGTACAAAGAGCTGTAGATTATAGTATCACATGGAGGCTGGAGTGGCACATTTGTACAGAGAGAGAGAGAGAGAGAGTAGCTTAGGGTGTTAACTAATTTAAAGGTAGCAGATCTGTTGTCCAATATACAGGCATCCAACTTTCTTTGATGTGTTCTTAGCCACTGCAGTAATACACTCCTCCCATCTCGGATTGGGAGTGATCATAACACCGACTGGGGGAAGAGAGGAAACAAGCGGGAGCACTTCACAGACAAAATCGTTTTCGTAAAGTTTAGTACGGTTAGACTGTAAAACAACGGTTTATCTTTTTACCTGCTTTTAGCTGGCTTGCAAAGGTTATCAGCTTCCGATGTTGTGGTAACAAGAGTCCACTCATCTTGGTGAAAACTAGAAGCTGAGGCCTGTAATCGTAACCAGGATTATTGATAATTAATAATGACACTCAATTATATACTCATAATTTGATTAAAATACATTTTAGTTGTCAGAAACATAATGTCTCATACTGAAGACGATATTTTGTCCTTTGTCATGTTTACACTAGTGATTGGAATCCAGTATCGTTTTATCCACGAAAAATCGACTTTTTTATCAATTTTTGAATCGATACAAAACAAAATAGATTTTTTTATCTATTGTCGAATCCATAAATGATTATTACCACAGAAAATATATACAATCGGAATATTGATATTGAAATCGATGTGTCATTTAGGCGATTTGTGTGCCCTAGCAATAATAAACATACTGGGAACAATGCTTTAAATTATCGTGTTATTAACTTCAAAATCCGGTAGCACTAATTACATAAAATGAATCTTTGCAGTTTGCACTGTGTAATACAGTGTGTGTATAATGCTTGTAAAACAATTTTGTAAAGCGCTTATCAATATCGAAATCGTATTGCAAATCCTTATTGTTTATTGAAATCATATTGCGAATCCTTATCGATTATCGAAATCGTATCACAAATCCTTATTGTTTATCGAAATCGTATCACAAATCCTTATCATTTATCGAAATGGTATCACAAATCCTTATCGTTTATCGAAATAGTATCACAAATCCTTATCGTTTATCGAAATTATATCGCAAATCCTTATCGTTTATCGAAATCGTATCGCAAATCCTTATCGTTTATCGAAATCGTATCGCAAATCCTTATTATTTATTGAAATCGTATCGCAAATCCTTATCGTTTATCAAAATCATATCACAAATCCTTATCGTTTATCGAAATCGTATCACAAGTTCTTATCGTTTATCGAAATCCTATCGCAGTTTTTGTATGGATTCCCATCACTAGTTCACACAAGTATAATATTTGTCATGTCTGTTGAAGTATAATAAGCAAACGAATTATTTAAATTGGAAAACTTAGAAAATATTAAGCTAAACTAGTAATTTTTAATTAGACAAGTTAAAAAATCTAACAGATCTCTTTAATTGTAACTCTTCTAATGACTGCACAACTGTGTAAAGCTACTTATTGATTAAAGGTAAGTATTCCAAAGTGAATGTAAAAATCACACCTCCAATTTTTCGTGTGCGGAGGACCTTCTTCAAGTCGGAGTAAACTGTACCGAGCAGCTGACAAAGCTAAACCTCTAATGCCGTCGCCCCATTCCTTTTCAGCTCTATAATCACAGAAATCAATACATATTAACACATACTGGTTATTAAACTCATTAAAAAATATCTAGAAATAAATGTCTCGCGTGCTGCATCATCGTTCATATTTTGTCTTGTTAGAAAGTTTCCGCTACTGCTAAATAGCAAAAAATTCCGATTCTGAAATGACATCGCTACAGTCACATTCAGTTCATCTTCTGTCTTATTAGAAAGCTTCTACAATCAAATGGTGAAAAATTCTGTCTCTGAAACGTCATCACTGCAGTCACATTCAGAACAGTAAGTGCCACTACAGTAATTGATTCTACATACAAATTTTTGAACAACTTAAACGATTTAAATTCTTTAGACCTCACAAGACAAGACAAAACACATAATTACATACGAAAGCACGCGTATTGGTGTAACCTAGGTTAAAATTGAGAAAGGAACTGCTGACATTGACTATAACAAATCTACTATTATAGAATATAGAGGGCGCTGTAGAGAACAAATGATTCTAATCTAGGATAATCGTGACTGTATGATAACGTCCATTTTGCTCCCATGATCACGAAAAAGCATTCTGGGATTGTAGAAAAAACTCTATGCTGACCACACTCATATCTTAGTTTGCCGGACCTCGCTTTTACAGATATCGGAAGAATCGGACAAAATCTGGACTGTTAAAAAGTAGCGCATACTATGGACACAGTCCGCTATCTCACGAGCTGACCGCTAGTTGGTGGGCCGTCACTTTGTTGACAACATTACATCAACGTAATCAAGCAGCGCATAACGGCACGTGTACCTTGCATGTCAGCGTGTGTAAGTGATTTAACATTCATAATTTTAGTCAGTTGCCGACAGTTTTTATATACTTTTCCATAGGAGCGTGCTAGCCGTTTTTGAGACAATTACGATTGATTCTACATTACCATGAATGTAATACATGGCGCCTACTGCATTAGCTTAATATCGTAAATACGGACAATCGGCAAATTCGGACCGACATCCTTGAGCTTTTTTAAAGGAAACCGACATATGAGTGTACATAGTTTACGGCACCAAATCGACTCAGCTAATCTTTATCTTGTAAGAATATATCTAACGTTTACAGCCAATGAAGCAAGCATCGGTTTAAACCAATAATAATGCACTAAAATAAACTAGTCCTACTATTTAAAGGGCGCTTTAGTCTCAGTATAAACATGTTTTGTAAGGAAAGAAACAAATTGAAAAGAATTCTATATACAGTCATGCCTCGGTTTTCGACCATAATTCGTTCCTAAAAAGTGTTTGAAAACCGATTTGGTTGAGTACCGAATCATTTATTCCCATAAGAAATAATGTAAAAGCAAATAATCTGTTCTCAAGCACCAAATGAACTATAAAGTATTGCTAAAACGAAATATAATAATGCAAAAATGCTTATTCAAACAGTAGATGTGATATAATTGATAAGAAAAACATAATGTAATTCCTTAGAAAGAAAAACATAATTATTCCTGCATGAAAAAAACCTTACGTGCTGGTAGCAGTGTGATGGTATACGTACGCAAGAGCAGAAACACATGGATGACTACTCTCGGGCGCGGTCGGTTACGCTCGGCTCTACTCGGCTCGCCGCGGATGCATTCATCACGTGCTTGGCGGTTGGTCGAGTACCGAAATTCTGGTCGAGAACGGAGACAATTTCAGCTCGAATTTTCTGGTCGAAAACCGATTTGTACGAATACTGAGACGTTCGAAAACCGACTCGGAGGTATGACTGTACAGCTACCTCTCAAGGCTACAATCACACTGCAGTTGTTGTATTGTGAATGTTTGAAAATTTTGCAACGAAAGTGCAGGTCGAATCAACTATCGTCTTACAAAACAGAAACAACAAGAACAAATACAATTCAATACATACCCTCTGTATTCAATGTATTTATATATACAACCCGCCAAGGCCATGGCTGCTATGGCATAATACCAACTTGACATAATCATCACAGCAAGACACAAAATGACACCAAGAAATGATAGTGACCTATAATAAGTGTAAGAAAGAAGAGAGTTCACAACAGGAATAAATTAACGACTTCAAAGTTAATCACGTCAAACACGCCAAAAACCAAAAAAGGAAGAAAAATAAAAAATGTAGGAAAAGTAGTTAGTTCAGACTGAAAATTTAGGCTCGTTACAACGGTGTGTAAATGGACTTAATGGAGTAAACGTAAGTTCCAGGAAACAGGTAAAAAGATTCACTAAAGAGCCATTTAGACGATCAGTTTTTCTGTCAAACTAGTTTGATCATATAAACAGCAAAAACACGAACATTTATTTTGAGAAACAAAGTTGGATGGTATCAAACCATCCTGAATTTCTCAAACAAAAACTGACAAACAACAGGCAATAGCGTCGCGTGCTCGTCACAGCATACCGACTGTTCATTGGGGGAGGGGGGGATTTTGCCATTATTAATTCATCAAATGGTATAAATATTCGTCGATCAGCGCTGTTGGATGTTGGTTGATACCGGAACCTTCAAGGTGATACAAAGGAGATTTCTCATTCTGATTCTACTGTACTGTTTCCTACCAATGAACTGATCAATTTGCAACAGTATAAGTGTGTTATGCAGGTGTTGGTTAGTTAAACTGAATTTCTTGCAATAAATAGTAAATATTGCAGATGTGATGCACGAATATAATTGATAAAGTGACATGACACCTCAACATTTAAATCTTTGAAAATCAGGCTGTAACTGCCGCTTTCAATTCTTTGCTGTAGCTACTTTTTCATCCAAACTTTTAACACTTTCTTTTCCAATTTCTCCTTTTTTATGTTATTCAATCCGAAGCTCGCCCAATAGACGGCAAAACACGTCTGAATATTGGCGCCATAATTTGATTGGCACCCCTTGTGGAATAGTTATTACCAGAGTTTGACAGAGTAAAGTTTGATGTCATCTAAATATGTGTCTGTTTTTAGATTGACAGTTTTTGTTTGTCAATTTTAGTCTGACAGTTTAAAACCTGGTCGTCTAAATGGGCCATAAGAAGTCACATTAAAAACCAGTCTGCAAAATTATGCAAGAAAAATTACGGTACAAACCAATGATAAAATCGAAAGCGTGGCCTCCAGTTTGGCGTTTGTAACAATGTCTGCAGAGCACAGGCAAGATTGACAAATCCGTAGCACATTAGAAAGAACCTAAACCAAAAACGTCTATCATCAATATAATGTATGGTTCCATAGGATTTAACAAATTCGTACATTTTCAGCCATTTTTCATAACACCAACTGGTTCCAACTCAGTTAAAGGGAAAGAAACGGCAATTTTACAGCACATTCCAAAACTTCAATACAAAGTTATATTACGCTCATCTGTTTGAAAGACTTATATAACTGAACAAGAAAATTCTTAATAATTTAAAATGTCGGCGCCAATTGATAAAATGTCGCACTGCATTGCCTTCCCAGTGTGCATCACTGATTCACATTAAAACAAATTATTGATTTTACTGACAATATGATGTACTTTACACTTTTGCTATGTTAGCGAAGAGTGTGCTAGGAATGCTCTGATTATTTTTTCAAACTTTGCACAATGTTAACCAAAATTGTTTCAAACGACCTACCATTAAAATGGCTGAGCCTAATGGTCTTCGCAGAAGTTTAAATTTACACGTTTTATACAGCGTTGCTGCTGACACAAGCCCTATATACAATAAGGCAGCATGTTGGTGAGGCAAAATGTTAAGACGAAGTTTCTTAACTTTATGTAAGTAAAGTGTTTTCATGCACCTTCTAGATTCATCTATTCTTAGTTAAAGTCACATAGAAAGTTATAGTCGATTGTTTTCTCATAACAACTTGGCATGTGCAATTGCTAGACAACCTTTTTGTCTGTTAACTAAACTTGAATAACCGATGTACAGTTGAGTCATAGGGTAAGATACTAAAGGCACTGTCTAAAGTTCAAATGTCATACAGTATTAATTAGAATGAAGTGTTTACATCGTGTACTTTGCCACTACACACGCACTTGCAACAGGCTACCGCAAAATAAAACCATCATTTACAGTTGCGGCTCGTGTATAGGCATTGCAGAACTGCAGCACCCCCTATTTTCACTCGATATTATCGATAACATTCAATATAATGAGTCTTTTTTCTTTAATTCTTTCCTTACACTTGTACATTATATACAGTGTTCCCTCGCTACTTCGCGGTTCGTTTATCACGGGTTTTCAAAAATATTAATGTAAAATATTTATCGCGGTATTTTCGCTGTTTCGCGGGTTTTGCGGTACTCCGTCAAAATTACGTCCCCCTATTTTCACTCGATACTATCGATAACATTCAATATAATGAGTCTTTTTTCTTTAATTCTTTCCTTACACTTGTACATTATATACAGTGTTCCCTCGCTATTTCGCGGTTCGTTTATCACGGGTTTTCAAAAATATTAATGTAAAATATTTATCGCGGTATTTTCGCTGTTTCGCGGGTTTTGCGGTACTCCGTCAAAATTACGTATCTAGCTTTAAGAGTTTAAAACATTTTTATGAACATTTAAGTAAAGCTTTTTTAAAAGGTACATGTACAGTATGGGAAAAGCTATTAAAGGAATTGGAAAGTATTATCTATAAGAGTGTGGGGAGGATTTATAAAGACTTAAAATAATGTATAACTACTAAAATAAGTATAGCGTCCCTACTTCGCGGAAATTACTTATCGCGGGCAGGCCTGGAACGGAACACCCGTGATAAGTGAGGGAACACTGTAACTCTTCTTGATGTCAGTAGCCATTCCCTAGTTGAAGAAAAAATTACAAAAATCCTTGTATGGGGAAAAAGTGCATTTCACAGTTCCAGCGCCATGCACACATGTCTGAGATAAGAAGCTACATGCTGGGTAGAGAAAGCATTGTCGCTCACACAGTGTTGACCCTGTTGTGTAAGATTGTGTTTCGTTTTACACATGTTAAAACAATGGCTAAAATTTTTTTTGAAGCAGCACCCTCACTAAATTTAGCTACGAACCGCCAGTGGTTATTTATTAAGATAACTTATTGCTGGCCCTGTGGTGGTTTTATTAAGCGGCGACTACTGTATTTCAAGTAATGCAAGCAGGAGCGTATCAAGACTTTACAACGCCCTAGGCTGATAGTTCTGTTCCGCTCATCTCTATTGTGAATTTATGGTTGTTTATGTATTGAGCAGGTTAAACAATTACTTGTGGTGTATTAGAAACACTATTAACCTACTTTCTACGTGGTCATTATTAATTATATGTATTTGTATAGCGCTTATATTCAAGCAGACTGTCCAACTGCTGGTTGTGTAATAAATTGCACCTGTTCGTTATGTGGCACTTATATAAACACTCAGCTTAGTAATTGCCTGTGATATATTACAAAATGCACCATTTACATGAATATGAAAGTACATGTACATACATTTTCCAAGGAGATTAAGAATTCTTTCTAAAATGTGACGCTCTCAAACGTTGGTGCCCTAGGCTATAACTCGTTAATAGGCTATAACTGTAGCCTAGATAGCCTATTGGTTAATACGCCCCTGAATATAAGCAAAAGAAAAATAAGCAAGACGCGCTGATCAAATAAAACGTTTAGTGAAAGGGAATTAAGTAAATACTCACATGGTTAAGACAGGCGCAACATAATCTAGACTGGCAATGAGTATTCCCAATTCTGAAATGCAAGCGGTTAATAGTAGCGCTCTCAGCGGTTCACCCTTCTTAGAACTGACACTGAAAACTTTTAGAAATGGGATGAGGTTATCTTTGGCAATAGCGTGCAATAGCCTTGGTGCCCCTATAATAAGAAAGAGGAAATATCTGACAGAGTGTCAACATGCATAAATTTCAGCAATATGTCAGGTTCATTTATTGATAATTGTACTTTCGGTTTACGAAACTTTCGGTAAGGTTTTAGTGGCATTCACAACTAGGTGTTAAAAACTGTTGAAAAATCTTGACTTAAATAGTTCAAATAAAACAAAAATTGCATTTAGCGTGCACGTTAAAGTTAGCTTTTCGGGCAATGTGGCATATCTTCAGTCGAGTGTGAAGTTTTAATGTCTCCAGGCACAATCAACTGAAATAAATTTTACAGTGTGATTTGAGCAAAGCAAAGTTTAATATTACAATTTAGAAAATACATTAATGTTAAAATACTAATACATTAAATATTTTATTATATCATATATATTATATTATATTATATTATATTATATTATATTATATTATATTATATTATATTATATTATATTATATTATATTATATTATATTATATTATATTATATTATATTATATTATATTATATTATATTATATTATATTATATTATATTATATTATATTATATTATATTATATTATATTATATTATATTATATTATATTATATTATAGGCAAGAAAAACTCACAGGCAGTATATTTAAATTTCATACTTTATAGACAATTTATTGCAAATTTCTTTGCTATATTTTTCTAAGTTTAAGTGATAACAACAACATAAACCCAATATACTGGGTGTGTTGTGCTTTCCTTTAAAGGACAAGAAAAGGGGTACTTGAAGTAGGTTTCAGAAAAATCGCCTTAAAAAATATATTACTTTATAGCAATTTTATACGTATAACATACTCGCGTTGAAGGATTTTTTGTCTGTTTTCAATTTAAATCTTCCGCTATACTGTTCTGATTGCGTCATTAGACGACATCACCTACGCACAATGTTAATCGGGGGATGAAAAGGAAATGTTAAACTATCTCCCAAGAAACTTTCTATACAAAGTTATATTAGTTAGCATTTCGCTTAGCTGCTGGAAAGATGAAACTAGAAATAATAATTTAAATGTTCGTGCCAATTGGTAAAATGTCATTGGCTCACCTCCAGGGTGCACCACTCACCAAGCAAAAAGATATTTTTAATCTTATTGACAATACAAAGTAATTTAAAATTTTACTTGTGGGCTACAAATGCCCGATTACTTTTCCAAACTTTACGCAATGTTATTTTAATTTGTTTCAAACGACCTACCATTAAAATGGCTGTGCCTAACAGTCACCACGGGAGTTTATATTACAAGTTTTATACAGCATTACTGTCGACGCAAGCGCTGCATGCAAAAAGCCAGTATGTCAGTAAAAATGTCAAGACAAATTTTTTAAACTTTATGTAGGTGAAGGGTTTTCTTGTGCTTTAAATGCTTTTACAAACGTACCGGTCAGACTCTGTAGTCCAGCACCCAAAGTGGACAAGAAAGATCCAATGACGATCACCCAAGGATGAGGCCAGCAAAGTTGGGCAACTATTAAACCACCATCTAAACTCTGGCCATACCTGAAACAACAATGTAATTGATAGTAGCAGCTGATTACATGAACTAAACATCTAGACAAAATTAGGGATGCATCGAATCACGATATCAGGTAATTTTAATGGTTCTGGACCCAGCAGAAAATTACGAGGCATTTTGAATTGTTTGTATTTCTACTTTTCTATGTGTAAAATTACTGATTGTGAAAAAAATTAGAGTGGGTAAGAAAGAAATATGCATAACAACTTAATTTCATGAACAGTCTTAATTTTTTTTAAAAATATGAAAGATTTCTATTAGAATCTTTAGAAATTTACAAAGTATCGTTTAGTTTTTATGCATCATCATCATCATCATAAGTCCGTGACGTCTATTGTAGACATTGGGCAGGCAGAATTCTAAAATAAAAGAAATCTGCCTTCAGACAGGTAAAAGCAGCAGTAATCCAGCAAAAAACTAGACACTGCTACGCCAGTGGCTTGTCAGCACCACTTCCGTTAGTTTTTATGCAGCCATACTTGTAGCGCAAGCAATACCAGCAATCTTCTTACAGTAGTTCACTGAAGCAAATACTGCATAAGATAGTGTAATTGCTGTAAAAATGTCTGCTAAAAGTTTATAGCCATTTACCAGTAAGAATCGCTTTAAAGGAAACCTTAAAACCTTGCAAAAAAACTACCTGGCAAACCAAAAACAACATGAATAGCTAAGATAGATAGAGATGTTCAACAACTTCTACCAAATCTATCTTTAGGAGTAGAAGAACTTGCGCAGTTAGCTGCAGATACAAGAGGGTGGAATACTCTGATAAATGTTGATACTTCAATGTATACAGTAGGTGGAATGAGATTTTGAAGAAGGCTTCAACCCAGTAAAAGTATAGTTGGGTTTTTTTTTAGTTTAAATCAAGTGGCGGATCAAGTTTTCAAAATTACAGTACATTAACGTTTGCAGTGGTTCCTCTCACAATTACTCAGTGACCTTGAAAACTGACAGGCAATGCAACCACAAAAGCCTAAGCAAATGAAACATCGTTTACATTAATATTCAGATCCAGAACCGGAACCAGATCCGGCAAGTGGATCTGTTACGTCCACTGTAACAGAGAAGGAACCATAAAAGAGAAGGAACCATAAAAGAGAAGGAAAGAGATAAAAAACTCACTTGTCTTTAAGCAGACGCCTGTCTATGGATGATCCAAACAAAATAACACAGGAAAGATCTAAAAGTGTCGATCAGAGAAAGTAACGTGTTATACAGTAACTGAATCATTGAAACACACTGCACTAAACAGCAATAAAGTAACGAATAAGATTTTAAACAGTAAAAGCTTAGTCGTCATACCACCTTGATCTTTACCACCATCATCACCATAATCATCGTCATCATCATCATCACCATCACCATCACCACCATCATCACCACCACCACCACAACCACCACCATCATCATCATCATCATCATCATCTTCATCACCATCATCATCACCATCAGCATGATGACCATCATGACCATCATCATCGTCACCATCATCATCATCATCATCATCACAATCATCATGACCATCATCACATTCTAGTGGACTCCTTTATCTAACTTGATCTTTTTTTACACGTTCTTGTGTTGGCCAGTCAATGT
Source organism: Tubiluchus corallicola (assembly GCA_030141605.1). NCBI lineage: Eukaryota > Metazoa > Priapulida > Priapulimorpha > Priapulimorphida > Tubiluchidae > Tubiluchus > Tubiluchus corallicola. The sequence continues at coordinate 402,789 of JAQGDQ010000084.1, forward strand.
GCGTAGAGTGATTTACCAGCATGATCTTGTTAGTAAATGTACATATATATTTACTATATATCACTTTTGGTAATGCTGCTTAGATTCAAAGGTTTCTCACAAACTTGAGCACAGTGTTCAAAGCTGTTAAACACACTGGCCCGCATACCGCACAGCACTTGTTTCCAGATAGATGGCGCACAACTTCAAGCAATAATATCGCGCTTTTATGTGAGCACTAGCTTTCTTAACAAAAGTTGTAAAGTGTTCTGAACAACTGCAAAAAATTGTATACATGTACAGTAAGTCTTCGCTTAACGACTCCCCGTTTAACGACACTTCGTTTTTGAAACCTTTTTACCACTTAACGATGCACATTTCATTTTAACGACAATTTTTTACATTCCCAGTTTTTATTTTATCAACCACTTTTTTTACCCTAATTTGAAGTATTAAAACACATGACTTGCGTTATTCTGTTCTAAAAACGCATTGGTAACCTAAACAATTAGTAACCTAACCTAACCTAATTATCATAATGTTTTTGCTTCCCGACAGACTATGTACTAAATTCAAGCCGTATGTATCAAGCAAGATCTATTTGCCAATTTATACGTCTTCAGGCAACCGAGTTTAAACTTTATGCCAAGGAATTTTGTCTACAAAAAGGTTGCTATAGCAACCAGATTAATACTACCTGAAATTATCTCAAGGTTGCTTCATGGAGGGCTTGGCTTTCACTAGGCAGTGTTTAACTGCGAACTACCTATATATAGGCTTCAAGAGACCGCTAGCAAGTCTAGCTAGATATTATAGAAAGGCAGGTGGTTTTAAGCAAATAGAAACAAATTATTCAGCAGGTATATGAATAAAACTCATAAAATGTCTGATGCATATGATTTAAGCAGCATTGATTTTTGCCTCTGGAACGTATCTCAATTCTTTTACATTACTTTCTATGAAAGTTTTGGTTTTGTTTAACGACGTTTCAGTTAACGTCGCATTTATGCTGGAATGCATTAGTGCCGTTAAGCGAGGACTTATTGTACATACATGGAGAGTTTTCATTGAGCAGTAATTAAGAGCATCTTAACAACATCCCTTACTGCTCGGTATGGCGATACCATGCAGGGAGATCGCAATGCTCTTGATCAAGTTGTTAAATCCGCCTCAAAAATTGTAAAAATTCAACAGCAAACAATGGCATATTTGTATGAAACTAGGGTCTCAAAGAGAGCTCAAGTTATCATGAAAGGTGAATTCTATCCAGGTAATAAATATCTTGAAATGCTCCTCTCTGGTCATAGATTCCGCTCAATTAATGCTAAAACCACAAGAACTTTAAATTATTTCTATCACGCTGCAATTCGCACCATCAGTAGTAAATTTCAGTAAATATCCAATATTAATTCTCTATATCACTGTACAACTGATTGCATTATTTGTGTTAATCTCCTTGTTGTTTCCATAAGTTATTGAAGTACGTAAAACCACATAAAATTCATTGTATGAAATTGCGCTATAATGACAAGAAATTACTTGCTTACTTACTTACTTATAAACATATAAAACCATATGCCAACAGAATTAATGTATTGAATAGTGAATTATGATATACATAATTACATACAACATCTAGTGAAACTGCTTGTAAAAAATCTATTAAGGATACAAACAACAGAAGTTGTGATAATCGCCCAAATTGTCCCGATTGGAATTGACTTTTGGGCATCTGCCAAATCTCCGGAACGATTAGAGCCCGCCATGATTCCTGCAATAGGAACAAAATATTAAAGCAAAACCGGACCAAATCCTAAACTGTAAGTCAAAATGATCCACGCTTTAAAATACTGAAAGGAAACATACTATTTTTTCAAAAACGACTTACTTGAAAGAATTATTACCACACAAACACAAATTCGCTTTCGCGTCACTAGTTCTTCGCTGTTACATGCATTTCACCATTCGCTAGTTAGATGGACACTAGCACCTGCATTTCAGAAACGCATTGCACAAAAAACAGGTGCGGTATCTGTTTGTTCAGATTTGTTAGTTTGTGACGAACTACACATGTTCGACAGCTCATGCATGAGCATAGCGGTAAATTTGAATTTTATCTTAAAACTTGCCTAGTTTTAGTACAACACACTGAATTATCTACAGTAGCACTGTACTTCAATTTTCGCTTTCACAAACACGCGCAACACATCCATAGAATATTTTTGCTGTTGCAAATTATGTTAGTTTGTGATGTCATCAATAGTTGGGCTCACCTGATATTAATTAAGATTTTGATCTATTATTTAATTATCAGAAATGCTTTTGCAGTATTAATCATGTTAAAATGTGTACTTGTCATCAGACTTGAAAATGTGGTAGTATATAAAAAAATCATCCTGTCTTCCTTTAAACATAGGCAGAAATATGAGTCAAAATAGAATTCATCACAAGACAGTCGCTTTACATTTAAAATCTTAAAGGAAAACAGACAAACTTTTTTATCATAGTTGTCTTTGACCTATGACCCAAAATGCAAAATGCTAAAGAAATGCTTAAACTGTCCCACACTCTATTCATTCAATACAATGCCTTCTTGCACACTAAAGAAAAAAAGTTGTTATCACCAGTTTGTACACAACGTAAGTGTTTACAGAGCTGTAGAATTTTGCTAAGCCCTGGCACACGTTCAACTTTAGCAGTGTCGCTGAAACGCACCACTAAGTGTCTTGTCTTTAGTGCTGTTATCAATAGCGCTAGTATGTGGCGCTGCCATAAGGCATTTGATACTGCTATGTAGCATCATAGTCTCCCACATCTGTCAAGTCTGCTAAATACAATTGCTGCTACCAGCCATGGATGCAGAAGAAACCCTTGTTTTTTTATTCTTAAGAAAAATTGATTTTTCTCTATAATGTCACTGTGCACAAAATTTGGTTAAAGCTGCACAAGACTTCCAAAAAACGTTCTGGTTTATTTCCGTTTTAGTTGCTGTACTCAGCACACGGCAAATCCCAGCTTGAAGTTATTCCCGCCCGCTGAAAAACTGTTTGGTAGGCTGAGAAGGCATGAGAAGAAGTGCAGCCACAATGGTCATGCATCAAGAAACAAAGCCGCAAAATGCCACCAGTGAAAATGGGATGCATTCCTGTCAGCCACTGTGGCATAGCAGAAACTTCACAAAATGCTCGTGTGCAACGGACATTATGACATACATTAGAATAAGCCTTTTCACAGTTTTGTTGTGCACACGCAATGTTGCTGTATGCCAAAGGTTAAGGGCACCACAGCAATGCATCTTATAGACAATCATCACATGACACGTGGATAAAGCAAAGCCGCCTGCCACATCAGTTCAGTAACTTCAGTTGTTTTCCATGGACTTTATTTAATTACACATTAGCCTGTGCATAGAGTGATTTACTAGCAGGATCCTGCTTGAGAACAAGAAACAATGAACTAGGTGAGGTTCTAGCTAAGTGTTAAAACTGTTACTATTACAATAGCATGGGCTACAAGGTATTGTCAGGTGTACAAAATGCATTGTTTGATACAATTAACCTTTGACCTTTTCACAATCATCATCAATCGCTGGAACTGTGAAAAGGCTTATTTGAGACACGTCGCTTTGCAACAGTGATTCGCACTATTGCAAAGTGGTCTATGTGTCAGCGGTCCTAATCAAGATCCTTTCTGATTTTTTTTCTTAACGAAACAACAAGAGCATACCTGTACAAGATGGAAAGAAGATACCAATCAGTATGGTGAACGATGTCGCAATGTCGGCGACAACCATTGTTTTGCCAAATCCTTTCACACCTGGTTCTACTTCACCTTCATCACTGTACGACTCATTCCAGTTTACTGTCCAAAACAAATATATGGTATTAAATAATTAATTGTTGCACGCTGATTCGTTGTGAAGGGCTTTTTAACACTTTTGAACTCAAAATGAAAGTGTACAGTCAACCTCTGGTATAAGGTACTCGCTTATAAGGGACCACCAACACCTGTCACGATTTTTTGTAATGTTTTTCCTATGTAAAAATCTTCGTATACAAGGCACTCGGATATAAGGGACTTTCCGTTATAAGAGACGATATCTTCAGGTTCCGCGTAACAGATTCCGCGTAACCCAGGTAAATTGCCTCACATATAAGGAATCCTATGATCAAAGCAGAATTGATCGATTTTTAACCTCAATTTTTTGCAAACTCGGCCTTTGAACAGCTCGGTTTCCACGGTCACATACATGTCGCATCACTGAAGGAGTTTCCTACATACCGTTTGCACTGAATGTGTAGCAACAATCCATAAAAATATGGGTAAAAGTACAGAAAAGTACAGGTCTAGATACACCCTCTGCCTGACTCAACTTCGGCTATAAGGGACATCGGATACAAGGGACAAATTTTGCTGGTCCGAAGGTGTCCCTTATATCCGAGGTTGACTGTATTACTTAGACTTTTTTACGGTTTTTATTTCAAGATTAGATTTACATGAAAATTTTGAAAATGTTAACAAGCCATAACAACCAACAGACGCGGCAACTAGGCACACTCAAAGATGTCAAAATAAATTCACTTCTTCTTATTTTCTTTTTCTTCATTCTCCTCTTCTTCCCAACTTACACTTCACGTTACATTAAATGATACGCATGAAAACAATTACAGATGGTATATATTAGACTTATGTTCTCTAATATGAAATCTCTTAACCTTTTTTAAACTTGAAAACATTACGTTCATTTTTAACGTTGTCACGATTTCAAATTAGAGGCCCATAAAATTTTAAAAAAATGTTTAGCAACATTAGTAAACAAACTAACTAAATAAACTAACAAACATAACTGTATAAAATGGTTGTAACGTGTATTATAATGCTTCATATTGAACTTTAGTGCATTCTTAAAAAATAATTTACTACAGTAATAATAGATTTAGTATTACTACAATAGTAATACATCTAGTATAAGTGTTTAAAGCAGTATAGAAAATAACATACCAGCTGCCACACCGCTGGCTAAACCTACTATCCCTTGAACAGTACCAAATTTATTATTTTCGTCTCCAAAATATGGATCACAATCTTCATACAGTCCTGAGGTTTCATTGTATGTACAGTAGTTATCCCATTGTCTAGTCCTATTCATCATTGTTTCGGGGTCCCAATACTTAGCACAGGGGTAAGCGTAATCTGTTTTAAGAATATATTCACCTAATGCACACGGTCTGGAAAAAAAGCAAACAAGATTTTACGTTTTTACTGTTTAAAACAGAGTTATACAGCCAGGGATGTTACCGAAAGGAAAATTCCGTTTCGGTTTGCCGATAACTGCACTTTCGGTTTTTTTGTTTTCCTCGAAATTTATTAAGTTTCGTAGTCGAAACTTTCGGTAGCATTTTTCTGAGATTTAGTAGTATTTATCCAGCTTACATATTTTTTCTCCTATATGTTAAAAATCGGTGAAAATTTTTGGCTAAAATAGTTCAAAAAAAGTGTAAATATCATTTGTAGAATGTTTTTTACGGCAGTGCGGCATATCTTCAGTGCACTACTGAGAAGCTTTAAAGTCTCCAGGCACAATCAACCGAAATATCAAAGCATAATTTGAATAAAACCAAGTTTAATCGATAACTTAAGAAATATAAATACAGGATAAAACAAAGTATTTTATTCATTTCAGATTTGTTTCAGTTTTGATAGTTGTAGTCCGTGCTGCAAAAGTGATTTTGGTTCAGTTTCGTTTTGGTATCGGTTTCCTGTGTTTCATAAATTTCGGTTTCGGTTTGTAATTTCAGTTTCGCTAACATCCCTGGACACAGCCCACTATCTCACACGGAGCTTTAAGATTTTCCCAGGTGCAGGAAGTATCAAATGTGTGAAAGAGGAAGACTGCAATGAAATCTAGAAATTACAGAAATTCATCAAAGCAAAAACGACATTCAATTTCAAAATGTAGTTACACAAAAACCATTAGTTTTGAAGTTTTGAAATCTCTATTATTATCACATTCAGTACAATATAGAGACATTCAATACATGGTGACATCAAAATTGCTACTTTATTAAATTATTAAGTTTCATACACTATCGTTATCATATAAGATCAATTGTACTGCAGCGGGGCTAGAGAAGCAAAGGCCACTGTAATGTGAACCAGATAAAAAAGGAATGAATGAGTGAACAAAAAAAGGACAGGGAGAAAGGTTAGATTGCACAGGACAGGAAGAATGATGTGGGAGAATGTTAGTGGGAATAGTAGGAAGAAAGACAGTAGATTGTGTGATGTTTGCATCAGCTCTAAAGATTTATCAATGATGTCTTGTTTTGTATAATCTGTACCAGGATTGTGGTATGAGTGCTGCACTAGGTGTAGGATATTAAAAAGTGTTATATTTATTGAAGATCACTGCTCTCTATATTTCTTTTTAAATTTTTAAAGTGGCTGAACAGTTTTTAATTCATCGTTTGTGTTATTCCAAAGCCTTGGACCAAAATTTTCAATGAATTGCCATGCTACGTCTGTTCTATAGAAATTTACGACAAACTCATTCGTTCTGATTGCGTAACGCCGATTATTAGGTTCGACTGGAAAATTAAAAATATTGGGAAGAGATGATATTTAGTTTTATACATGTTTGTAGCTGTATTCATTTGTATTAAATCGTCAACAGCTAAAATGTTATAAAATGTACAAATGCTGCAATGAAGCACAGAATAAATACATAAAAAATGTCACGAAAATATCAACTAAATTAATTTTACACATTTCAAAAAATAAGATGGCACAGGAACAGACTTATTTTAAGAACAATGACTCACGTAACGGTATCGGTGACTCCATTAACTTTGACTAGTACCCCGATGTAGATGGAAATGATAGACAGTATGACGCAGGCAAGCGCAAAAGCGGCAAACTTGGTGACGAATCTCACTCCAATAAACACGCACGTCGCCAACAGGAGAAGAAACAACGTGCCGTAAACTCGAAAGTTGTTAAACATCGCCGCAGGGTTGTTTGTCACGTCGCCGAACAACGATATTTGAGGCGCAATATAAATCTGCAAGAATAAAATTATCCTTGAAACTTACAAAGCAACAAATGACACAAAATGGATGACAGGCAGTGATCTATTTGACGATTTAGGTTCTTGCTGTCATCCATGGCACACAGTGGTAGGCACAACCTTTATACTGATCATGGCTATATACTTTTACTGTTTATACTTACTCATGTATAAAATGTATATTTTTATTTTTGTGCATAATAAATAATAATAATAATAATAATAATAATAATAATAATAATAATAATAATAATAATAATAATAATAATAATAATAATAACAATAATAATAATAACAGTAACAATAACAATAATAATAGCAATAACAACAACAATAACAACAACAACAACAACATATAGCGAATACAAAAATATATGGAGTGCTTTTCAATAATTTTATTTATGGCTCAAAGTTAACACTGGTACCAGATGGGTCTACGGCCAGTGGATGTCGGGCAACGTATATTGTAGTTGGCTGCGATATAAGCTGGGCTGCCGATCAAATAATCCATCCCAGACCGAAAGTAGCATTTGTACCAATGAGAGACAAGTGTTCCGAGTGGGCCAAAAGGCGAGACTTGACGACGGCAATTCTTTGCAGCCCACTGAAGCCCCAAGGGATGTCAGTCGTCCTGGTCTATTCTTTGTCATTAATGTCCCAGCTAGGTAAGAACATGTGCGCAAGTTACAGCCATGTCCTCACCAAATCACTGTTCACATTAACTTTTCAAGTCCTGCTGTCTCAACAACCACATACAATGCCGTAAAAGTGTGAAGCGAAAAGAAGGGGCCGACATCATCAAATAAAGGGACCACCCCCAGGAAGCAGAAACCTAAGCCTAGGCCAATTCCTTTGCTTTTTATTCACCATCACTTCAAAATACATGTATCATGCGACTGCAAGTGTTGCAATTACACACTTGCATTGTTTTTTTAACTCGCCCCTATATGGCAGACAAAAAATTGCTTAGTCACCATAGCAACGTCAACTTTAGCAATGTCTATTTCAGCAGTGTGATGCTAGAAGCCACAGCAGGACAATGGACATAGCAGCTGTGTGTCACAAACACGATGGTAACCTTTTGTTCCAGCTAAATTGTGGCTTGCTGCTGTGTGAAATTTTACATATTTTTTATAAATATCATTAGCGTACAAAAAGTTTATGCTCAACATTTACATAAATAACATATTCCGGTTGGATATTTCATTAGCTATTTGAAGATATTGGCTGTTTTTGCCTATGTAGGCAAATAATTTAACTATTTGAGAAAAATCAGCCTGTACCTCGTGAAAAATTCTTCATTTACTGAATAAAACACTTGTTAAATTTCCTCTTAATAGATCCGTTGATTGTTTTTACTTACAGACACTCATTGTAACAAAATTAACAAATATTGTGTAAAAAGTGGAATTTCTCAATGGCCAGCTAGTTAATCAAGCACAACAATGAAATTTTTAATTGCACTGTTTGCTGTCTCACGTACACGCAAAATTTCATACGAGTAATTAAATTAGTACTTTTAATTACAATTAAACAAACGCATTTCTGGTATATTTTCTCTTGTAGTTAAAATATTGTCCTAAATAATACTAAAAGTTGTTAAGAAACTTTCAAAATTATTAAGCAACACTCACTAATAAAATTTCAACGGCTCCTAAGATATACATTGCAGATGCGAAAGTCGTGCCCAAATAGAATAGCACGCCCACAGCACCTCCAAATTCCGGCCCCAATGATCGCGAAATCATGAAGTATGATCCGCCACCGGGCACTACGCCATTTGTTGCAATAGCACTCATTGAAATTGCAGTTAACATCGTCTAGAAACAAGAAAAAAATGTCAGAGAGTTTTTAACAAAGCGTGCTCACACAATGTTATTTAAATACGAAATATTTAGTAGTTATTGTAATGCTTTTGTTGTTCATTCATAATATTATTTACTTTACGTATCTTAGCCTTTTACTATACAAAAATTTCTCAACAGTACAGCTGACAGGGTAACACACGCAAAGCAGAAAGGCAGCATGAAATTTAAGCTGTTTCATGTTACTCTATTTCAGTAATATCTGAAATTACCAATTTTTGTGTGAAGTGATTTAGTTTAGCATATATTTAAAGGAAAACGAGATGATGTTTCATATTTTCGTTTTGAAGTATGGTAAAAATAATACATCTTGAGACCTATAATAAAGGCAAAGCATTTCCGAAACTAAATAATGGTTAAAAACCTTATTAATGGCCGACGAGCCCAGCTACCGATGACAACACAAGTGAAAATAATTTAAAGTAAGACAGGATGATTTTTCATACACTACCCCATTTTCAACTCCAATAAAAAGTATACAGTTTCAACACAATACTGCAAAGGCATTTTCTGATAATTAAATAATAGATTAAAATCTTAGTTAACTGCGGGCGAGCACAATTATTGATGACATCAAAACTGCATAATTTTCAACAGCACAAACATTCCACGAACATGTGGCATGTGTTTGTGAAAGCCAAAATTAAAGTACAGTGCTACGGTACAACATCTGGTGTGATATACAAAAGCTCGGCACATTTTAAGTTTAAAGTTCAAATTTCGATTTTACCGCTGTGCACACCACATGAGCTCTCGAACATGTGCACTGCATCACAACTAAATCACATGTACACTGAGAGGTACAGCACCTACTTTTTGTGCAATGCGTTACTGTGACACAAGCGTTACTGCCTGGCTAGCTAGTGAATGGCTAAATGTATGTAACAGCAAAGAACTAGCTGCGGTAATGCAAAATTACCATTTTGTGATAATAATTCTTTAATGTAAGTCATTCTTGAAAAAATACTCTGTTCACTTTCAATATTTTACAGGGTAGATTGTTTTCAACCATAGTTTAAGACTGGGTCTGGCTTTCCTTTAAAACATTCTAAGGCCGGCTTCAGAAATTGCTTGACTTTTCCTTTAATATCATCAAGCGATTGACATTGTAAACCTCGATGCAATGGATATTTACAAGTTAGTACTGATTATGTGTGGACAGCTTCTGATGTAGCAGACTTTCATTGTACCCTGTTACTATAGTTACGGTAGCCAATCTGTCGTCATACTGGACTTTGCGTTAGTTAATGTTTACATTGCGTTGTTTATTGCTATATCACAGCTAATGCTTCGTGAGCAAATAAATGGTCATATTTGTCATCCGATTGGCTCAAAACCGATAGCACATGTATTAGAAATCTACACTTTCCTTGCTATAATGCTTTTAATTGTTTCATTAATAAGCCTTTTCACATTCCAGTAATTGATGATGATTGTGAAAAGGTCAAAGGTTAAGTGAACCAGACAACGCATTTGTGTACACTTGACAACACCTCGCAGCCCAAGCTATTGTAATAGTAACAGTTTTAACAGCTAGATAGAACACATACTAATGCATAATTAAGTAAAGTCCACGTAAAAAACTGAATTTACTGAACTAAAGTGGCAGACAGCTTTGCTTTACACACGTATCACGTGACGGTTGTAGTTAAGACGCGTTGCTGTGGTACACTTAACATCTAGCCTACAGTAAATGCGTGAGTGCATGACGAAAGAGTGAAAAGGCTTATTACACTTGACTTACTCAGACTCCTCTTACAATACAAAGTCATACTATTGTCACTCTTTTCTGCTTTACGCAACTTACAAGTGATCTTGTGAAATTCAGACAACGTTATAAAATTTCAACTTCTATAAGTAATAAATCAATTTACCTTATTCCACTAATGCAACTAATTAAGAATCCGTTCCTTGCTGTTAAATGACATTATAGACAACTTTTTCACCATTTTAGATTGCAGCACATTATCATTAAATCATTTAGGAAAGCATCAACTTCTTTACCCACTTTGATGTTGGTTCTCAATTGATGAAAATACTTTTAAATAATAGGTTATAAAAATTAATATCACAAAGTAAGTTCAAAGGGGAAGGAAAGGAAATATTGAACTATGTCCCGAAGAACTTTCCATGCAAATTTGTGCTACTTAGCATTACACTTACACGTTTGACAGACATGTGTGACTAGGAAAAAATTCTTGCTAGTTAACTATAGTCGTCCCAATTAGTACAATGTCACTGACCCACATTCTCAGTGTGCACCAGTGATTCACCAAAAAAGACGCATTATTAATTTTATTGACAATATAAAGTAATTTAAACTTTTGCTTAATTAATAATAAAGCGTGTGCTACGAATGCGCTGATTACTTTTTCAAAATTTACTCAATGTTATCTAAACTTGTTTAAAATGACTTACAGTTAAAATGGTTGCACCTAAATTTACAAGTTATACAAAGCGTTACTGCTCCGGGAGTTTAAATTTACAAGTTATACAAAGCGTTACTGCTCCGGGAGTTTCAATTTACAAGTTATACAAAGCGTTACTGCTCTGGGAGTTTAAATTTACAAGTTGTGCAAAGCATTACTGCTCCAGGAGTTTAAATTTACAAGTTGTACAAAGCGTTACTGCTCCAAGAGTTTAACTTTACAAGCAATACACAGCTGCTAACCATGTAAGTGTGCAAGTAAAGTGATACAAAATTTGAAGAATTTTTAAGCTTTATATATAAAGAGTATTTTCTTGTGGTTCAAATAATACTTATTAAAAAAAAGTTCATTGATTGCACTAGTTATAAATTTACTTACAACACAACAACAGGTAAAAACAATGAAGAAGCCCTGCACAATACCAGCTTCACCAACCAGCCAAGTCATGCGGAGAAATAAAATTACTCCAAATATATTCTGTATGCATGGCAGATAGACACCCATAACAGTACCAAGACGGGCAGTCTGAAATTAAGAAAAGACAAAGTCAATTTCCTTCTAATAGTACATTAAATTGCCTAAAGATGGCAGCAGGTGAAATAACAAAACAACATCGGAGGCGCTACCTTAAAGCTAATTCGCTATTCAATAGTAATGAACTAATAATCCAAAAAAATCATCTGATAATACCATGAAAATGTAATGATTTTTTGATTTTTTCTATGCCACATTTGCATCAAAATAAGAGATTAACTAATTAGAAAAGTATGATCATATTAGAAATTAAGCTTTCCGTTTTAAAAGCCAATAAGAAAGTTTAGGAGGAGTTCAGTGTAGTAATATTTGAGCTCTACTCTCCATGTGAAGGCGCAAAACAGAAGAGAAAGGGCAAAGCTTTTAACGGCTGCCAGAAAGCGCTCATCATAATGTTTTTATCTGCAAAATTTTGCCGTGCAATAAATCACTAGAGCTTGCAGTCTCTAGATAATTTAACAGATCAGAATTGCATGTTTCCCAAAATGACAGCTGATGTGATTACCAATTCTACATCGAAATAAATTATTAACAGCATTTTGCTACGCCAGTTTTTGTCGGCTTCAGGATAAAAGTGCGGAACACAGAATACGTACTTTGACGGGTTGGACAACTCTTTCCTTGTCCCCTTCTTCGGCCACGGGAATGACCGCATTGTAGTTGGCTAACGAACTTATCAGCTTGGCAATTCTTGGCCGCTCCTGTAACTCATCCTGAAAACGGAAAGAAATATTATAAACTTCAAAACAGAGTTGAGATGGTTAGGTTATTAATTGCGGTCGGTTAACCGGTCAACCATTGCAGATGACGTCATGCATGTAAGAATACAAACTCCTGGCACGAATAAGCGGTGCGGTTCAAACCTAGCATCCAACATGGTGGCATCCTCGTATCATACACGAGTGAAAAAACTCTTTGCAATTTACCGTTTAGATGCTTCTTAGGCAACCAGATTAATAGAAACAATGTTGTAAAATTTTATGCAAGCGGGACATTGCTAACTGCGTACGCACTTAAGTCTTGTTTGGAGTGTACAGTCTGATACTATGTCAAGGCACTTAACTCTCGCTTGAAGTGTACAGTTTGATACTATTTCACTGACTTAAGTCTTGCTTGGAGTGTACCGTTTGATATTATTTCATTGTACTTAAATCTTGTTTGAAGTGTACAGTTCAATACTATTTCATTGCACTTAAATCTTGATTGGGTTAACTCAGACAGATTAACCAGACTCCAGTGTTAATTCGGATGGATTAGGCAGACCATGTTCAGACACTGTACTGCGAGTTGCGACTCAGATGAGATCATTTACTCAGATTACTCAAACAATGTGTTCAAACACTTACTCAGGCAGGCTGCACTGCACACACGTAAAGAATTACAGATGGAGGTGCACAGCCATGTCGTCTCATGCGTACTATTTGTCTGAATGGCTCCTGACTGGCTCGGTTCGATACTCGCACTGTACACTTTCATCTGGCTGTTTTCCTCGCAGACGGAGGACGTATTCTGGGGTGATTCATTCTAGAGGGATATCTTTGATAATTATACTACTTCCAATCTCCATACGAAAAACATCTCATTGTGCAAGCCCAGATTACAGTGTGAAAAAGCGTGTAAAATAATCTCCTGCAGAATTTAAAATGCGAGTCAAGTAGTCGCTTCCATGGGAAGTTGTTTAATGGTTTCCTTGCAAACTCATCAACTAAATGGGTGGCCACCGGTGAGCTCACTGACTAAAAGCACAACTAGGAGACAATGACAGGAAGCAAACAGCAGTGATGAATGGTGTGACGCTCCTCTAGTCAAGCAGATGTGTTTGCAAAATGCACTCAATTATTATCACAACTGTCAAAGGCAAATATGATGTATGGGGCATTTGTGACTCGACAGAATGCAATTTATGATTGGCTGTCACTTTGAATCCAGAATAGAATTGTAGAAACTCCAGAATAACATTAGCCACTCCGGTACAGTGTAAATGAAATCAGCAGGGTGTTCTTGTACGGATACAAATAATAGCTTGCTGCAAAACTAAGAATGGTCTAATGTGCGATAGTGACACTGAGTAAGAGAAGATGTCACTATGAGTAGCACAGGAACAGCTTCGGTGTCGTGCTTGGCCAATTTTGAAAAATGTGATGTTACACTATATCGGAAACCTTGATGAGCACCAATCAAGTTATAACTCCATCAAACCTCTTTTCAGAGATGAACAGCACAATATTTACATAAAAATAGACCGGTGATCCACAGCAACTATGGTGTTAGATGATCTGATGTCTGCCAGACATCTGAATGAAAAATCTTGCATAGCTGGCCTTAGCCACAGGATAGAAAAGTCATTAGAACAGAACGTATATGCTGCTTACAAAATATGGCTTCCCACCAATCTCATTTAATAAAACTAGAAGCTTGTTTGGCATGTTGACTTTTAGAACACAACAATAATAAGCATTTACTTGATGACAAGTCAAGTACCTGATGGTAAGTCAAGTACCTGATGGTAAGTCAAGTACTTGGTGGTAAGTCAAGTACCTGATAGTAAGTCAAGACCCTGGTGGTAAGTCAAGTACCTGATGGTAAGTCAAGTACCTGGTGGTAAGTCAAGTACCTGATGGCAAGTGAAGTACCTGATGGTAAGTCCAGTACCTGGTGGTAAGCCAAGTACCGATGGTAAGTCAAGTACCTGGTGGTAAGTCAAGTACCTGATGGTAAGTCAAGTACCTGATGATAGGTCAAATATTTGATGGTAAGGGACTTACTGCATAATGTGGAATCTGGAAAGAAATGACACAACTTTCTGGTTTTCTGTCGTAGCATTTAACAGAAGAGAAGATAATGAAACCAAAAGTACAGTAACGACACACACCTCTGCTGAAACAGATGTTTCTGGGGAGTAAAGGTTATCAAAAGAAAGTATAAAAGACAAGGGGAGGGGAACAAAGGATTTCCTCCATATAAGCAATTTAGGTATGGTGTTTTGTTCTAAGAAGGTGAGAGTCTAACATTGTCTTGTCAATCATTGCAAACTGGTAAATTCGGGAATTGGAAACCAATATTGTTTGGCAAGTACTTCAGCTGAATTCTCGTGCCATAGCTTTCAGGACTTCAATCGTTCCACTTTGAACTATGAACTATGAATTTTATTCCACACATCAAAATACATTATTATACACATAAATAAACAATAAATAAAATAATTTGAGTAGTGTGAGGTGAGTGTACGACCATACGGTCATTAACACACTCACCTTACTTAAATGAAAAAATTAATAAAGTTATGCGTGCTTTTTTAGATGACTCAATGAAAAAGGAAACATTAGAAAAACATAATATGTAATTACGATTTTGATATGAATATTGAAATAATTTTGAAATAAAGTAAATGATGTAATAATAGCAAGGAAACATAAGAAAAAAATAATATGGAATTACGATTTAGATATGAATATTGAAATAATTTTGAAATAAAGTAAATGATGTAATAATAGCAAGGAAACATAAGAAAAACATAATATGGAATTACGATTTTGATACGAATATTGAAATAATTTTGAAATAAAGTAAATGATATAATAATAGCAAGGAAACATAATATGTAAAAACGATTTTGATATAGACTGCGATGAATGAATAATTCATTTAAATTGATTTATACATTTTACTAATAAAGTAACATTAGTAAAAGAAAAACATTAGTGCAAAAAGACACACGTGCACAAAAAGAGAAAAAAAAGCTCTAGTTTTCTACGCCAATGAATATTTACTAAGTAAAAATATCTTGTATTGTTTGGTAGCTATTTGTAAAGAAGGAGCGGAAATGATTGTATTGGGTACACTATTCCACAAAATAACTCCACTGTGCTGTAAGGTATTTAAGCCATACGCTGTGTTAAATCGTGTTTGAAAATAGTGTCCCATACTTGAGGACCTAGTATAGTGAGAGTGAACATCTTTGATTAAGGTAAAGTAGTTAGTATATAATTCAGGCAACTGCCGGTTATTATACTTATACATGAATTTAAATAATTCAAGATTATAAATATCATCTATTTTCAATAAACTAAGGCGTATGTATGAAGATGTTGCATGGTCTCTGTAATTGGCAAAAGTCATGTATTTAACTATTTTATTCTGAACTGTTATTAGTGGTTGTAATAAGTATTTTTTTGTTTGCCACCATGACAACACACAGTATTGGAGGTACGGATAGACTAATGCATGGTAGATCATTTTCAAAACAGGCAAATTAATAAAATGTCTTAATTTTGCAAAAATACCAGCTGTTTTGTTTAGTTTTGTTGCTGTAGAGGATATATGGGTAGACCACTTCATGTTGTTGTCAATATGCAACCCAAGGTATTTTATACTACTACTTTGTGTTAAAATTATGTCGCCAATTTTGAGTTCGAAAGTGGAAGAGTCTTGTTGTGAAAGGTTCCTACTGATTAACATATACTTAGTTTTTGTGTAATTGACAGTTAATTTATTTGCTTTCATCCAGTCATCAATCTTTTTTAGTTCGTTGTTAGTGCGATGTTGTAAAGTTGAAAGGTTATTAGATGTAAGGAAGAGACTTGTATCATCAGCGAAAAGACGAGTGTTAAAATTAGTAGCAAGAGGAAGATCATTGATATAGATCAGGAAAAGCAGCGGCCCAAGAGTTGATCCTTGAGGTACACCACAGTTTATATCTAGCAAATCAGAGCATGTATTGTTAATAGTGGTGAACTGTTGTCGGTTAGTTAAATAAGATTTAAGGAGTTCCAAGACAGGGCCTCTGATGCCATAAAAATGTAATTTATGTAGTAGAATATCATGCTGGACTGTGTCAAAAGCTTTAGATAAATCTAAGAATATTGCACAAGTGAAAAGTTTTTTGTCTAAATTTAGAAGCATATTTTCAACAAATTCTGAAGTAGCTAACGAAGTGGAGTAAGTTTTGCGAAAACCAAACTGAAATTTTGTTAGTATGTTACATGAAGTGAGAAAATTGTTAATGCGATTACAAATAATATTTTCAAAAATTTTTGAAACTGGTGACAGTAGAGAAATTGGACGATAATTTGATAGGTTGTTTGGCGAATCATTTTTATAAAGTGGTTTGACTTTAGCTACTTTTAGACAATTAGGAAAGGTTCCTTCAGAAACTGCCATATTAAACAATCGACAAAGAACTGGGACTATTAAATCAGTTGCTAATTTGTAAAATTTGACCGTAGAATTTATACTTTACAAGGTATAAACACACATACTTCAAAGAAGTGCCCCAATTTTATATATTCATCCGGTAAGTGGCTTCATTCTTTCATGCAGCACTGATAGCACCATTTCCCATGCAAGCAGGTGGTTTCAAATGATATCTGACACTATAGAGGAGCTTCCTTTGAGTATCAATGAAGTGCTGTTACTCAATGACATCATCAATACCCCATTAAATGCTATAACCAATAACCAGCTAGAATACCGTTAGGGTTGGTATGTAAACACTCTGGACTAGTGGTGAACGGAACGCGAAAACATCCTGAACCGCTTTTAAAAACGCAAATTGTTCTCACAGCCTCCCGGCTACAGCAGCCGGTAAAAGACATTGATTCAATTGACAAAGACGTGCCATCGGACAGAAAAAACAGTCAATTTATTTGCAACATTGTATGAGCCAAGCGAAATAAAAAGCGGCGCCGTCACATAACAACTCTGTAGATCAGCCCGCTGTTCAGTAAGAGTTTTAGAGATCTCGGTAATAAGACATTACATAAAAGCAATTGAAAGAAACCCATAAACCAGCTTGCGATAATATACTACCTCTTCTTAGATTTTTCATTAAGATATTTCTGTTTACGACACCAGAAGGGAATTTCAACAAAACACCACGGAATTTTAATGGTGGATCATCGTATGTGCTCTATTTTTGGAATGTAAAATCTAGATGGAAATGATGTAGATACTTGGAAATATCTCTTCATTTCACGTATGATAGTCACTGTGTATGTATTGATTGGAATGACTCTTTCAGTGGCATTTGAAGCCAGCATAGCTGAAGTGTTATTTCAATTCACAAAAAAGATTGTCTGCTTTTAAAAAACAAATCTCTTTGCCTGCGCACAAATCTCCACGGTACTGATATCAAATCGATGCTGTAATAGAGTGAGCAAAAGCGGTCCAGCAAAAAAAAACAAAAGGTTACGAAAAGGTTTGGAACCCTGTGCAAACATTGTGTCCATAACATTTTCAGGCAAGCTGTTTTCTCCAGGTTCAATGTAATCAACTAAGAACGAAAAACTGGTCAACTCTCTGAGTCACTGCGAACAGCAACATTGAGTTCACCTTGCCAGAAAATTCTGAATAATAATTTCTAGGTGACTATTGAACTTAACCACAATCTAGGGGTCTGTTGTTTCTTCCTGACATTTCTTTGGCATACTGCAATAATATGTGTCAAATATAATAGTAAATAACCCTATTGCTAACCTACGCTACAAGATTGACCCTTCATTAGCCTAAATGGTCCTTTGACTTTAAGCCTGACCTGAGGCCATCGACAACGAAAAAAGTTTGGTTGGCTTATTAGTGTATGCAAAACACACAGGAACAAAGATTACAGATTTTTAAGTGGACGACTATGCCTACTGATAACGTGTCAAATCGCCTTGGCCTTGGATCTCTGTGATATACCACAATGACCTTGGATCTTTGCGACATGCCATAATAACTTTGGATCTCTGTGACATGCTATAATGACCTTGGATCTCTGTGACATGCTATAATGACCTTGGATCTCTGTGACATGCTACAGGGATCTTGAATCTCTGTGACATGCCACAATGACCTTGGATCTCTGTGACACGCTATAATGACCTTGGATCTCTGTGACATGCTATAATGACCTTGGATCTCTGCGACACGCTATAATGACCTTGGATCTGTGACATGCTACAGTGATCTTGGATCTTTGTGACATGCTACAGTGATCTTGAATCTCTGTGACATGCCACAATGACCTTGGATCTCTGTGACATGCTATAATGACCTTGGATCTCTGTGATACGCCATAATGACCTTGAATCTCTGTGACATGCTATAACGACCTTGAATCTCTGTGACATGCTATAATGACCTTGGATCTCTGTGACATGCTACAATGACCTTGGATCTCTGTGAAATGCTATAATGACCTTGGATCTCTGTGACATGCTATAATGACCTTGGATCTCTGTGAAATGCTATAACATACTGGAATCATCTTTCTTCTGATGTCACAAATTAATAATTAACAATTCGTTAAGTTTCCACAGCTACACTCTGCCTCTTAAATTTTGCCACTTTGCAGATAATTAGGCATCTGATTACTTTGACATTTGACCTTCGCACTGATCAGAGGTCAACACATTATCCTGCTGCTTATTTAGTGCACGCGTAATGGGGGTGCATGCATATGTCTCACACAAGAATTAAGATCAGTATAACTGATAAATAAATATCAAATTAATTAAATTATTATTACACCTGAGTTATTTAATCAATTACACATTATAACAATCATTCCTACTATAATTCTACAAGATACACAACAATGACGACAACGTCGGCGATGACGACGATAACATCAGTGATGAAAAATCAGTAAGTGGCAGTATGGAAACAGTACAGCAAGCGGAAAATAGGCACTTTGTGATACTTAAAAATTCTTTGATACTTAAAATAGTTGATACTTAAAACAAGTGATACATAAAATTCCTTGTATCACCTACAAAATACTACATGGTTTGGCGCCTACATACTTTACTGATCTTTTAATACACCGTAAAGTTACCCGAACACATACGCCAAGAGAGCATTAAAGCAGACGACATGGCATTCATTTACAAAGCTGTAACACAAAAGGAGGACAGATGGCGTTGTCACTTGGCCGAGTCTTCTGTTAATAGTCAAAACGTATTCAGTGAGGGATACGGGCTCATGTCGATAAAGATGCTATCGAAACCAGACAGGAAGTCTAAACTAAATAATCAGCGTATCAGAACTCTGGTGCCTACCTCATTAGCAAAACTAGAAAATATGATCATATTACACTCATTCTACGAGAGTTACATTGGCTGCCGATAAAGTAATTTAATTTAAAATTCTTTGTATCACCTACAAAATACTACAAGTTTAGCACCGGCATACGTTACTGATCTTTTAATACGCCTTAACATAGGCCAAACACTTCGTTCTAATGCCAACGAACAAATTAATTTACATCAGCCAAAACCTAATACAGTTGTCTATGGTGAAAAAGCTTTTTCTGTCTGAGCTCCACGTCTCTGGAATAACTTACCTGGTGCTATACTTTCTACAAATTCATTAGATTGTTTTAAACAACATCTTAAAACACATTTGTTTAAATTTATGATGCATTGTTTTTAATTTTTTAATGTCTTTTAAATTTCACATATCTTACGAATTTTAAAGATATTTTATTGTTCAGCGTGCTGAGAATTTAAATGATGTAAAGCATTATATAAATTTTACATTATTCTGATTTGATTTAGCTTTTTACTTCAAAGCAAAGGTTAATAGCATAAAACATTTACATAATTACAACAAGGAACAAAAACACACACACATTAATACAATAAATTAATAAACGGAGATATATACAACAATTACACAGTTCATAGTAAATTCCACCAATGGCATCTGATATGCGAAGTAAATTTTACATCACTATGAAGTAAGCTTTGACATGTAACATTAGTATTACCATTAATTCTAGTCATTAAACTAAACACGCATTTCCTATAGATAACATCAAAATACGTTACACCAAGCTGTATACTTAGAGGCCGAGCACTGCAATCACATTCATAATTAAAAAATTTTCATTTTCAAACGTGAGCAAATTTTAGTTTTCAGATGTTGTACAAATTAAAATTCCTCCAAGTGGCCATACAATAAAAGCCATTGCAGCATGCGTTAAATAAACAAATTTTTGCATTAACTGAACAATTTTCAAATCTTCTGATAAGTTGATTACTACGGCTAAGATCATTGGTTAATTATGTCAAGTCATCCTTATTATCGCTTGAAATTAATGTCATATCATTTGGTGGGCTGCACCGCCTTGAAAAACAGCATGGATATACTGCACTTGCATTATGAGACAATGTGAGTGCAAGGACGATAAACCCAAACACTGGCAGTGCACAATCCTGCTAAAATGTCAATAATAAAATCTGTAAAATGAAGCAGCTCTGCATGGACATCTATTAGCAGCACAAAGATGACAACACGCATCAGGTTTATTAGCATGCGATGGCACTCACCGAGATTGCTTTTATCGACTCAAACTATCTGACACTTGCTTCCACGATATTTGCATCATAACCAATCAACACTTCTTAGGCACGGTACGAAACTTTAATCTGACTCAGAAGCATTTTTTTAGGAAAAAGTTAAGTAATGTTAGTTCTGGTATGTGTCTAAATGGGTGACCACTGTAGTTGTTGTGGCTCTAAAACAGAGGATCAGTCAAGAACCTACCATCAACTTTTAAAACTTTTTAGGGCAAGTATTGATCACGTTGTTTGGAAAAACTGAATTTTTAAATGTGAACAAATGTTTTTTAAATACCCATAAACCTTAATTACACAGCCCACGTAACAGTTTTCTAAAAACGTTAAAAACGGGTCGTAAAACCACTATTAAATGATAATTTAATTACACATGGCTGTGGTTTAATTTACTGGCAAAAAATGGAAAACAAATTTTGCGCATAATTAACAAAACTGATGCAAGCCTTTGCGATGAGCTTCCATACCAAATCTATCTAACATTTTTTATAACGGATTCTAATTTGTCATAGATTCTGTATGGAATAAGCCTTTGCACAGTTCCAACGATCGTGAAAGGGTCAGAGGTTAAGTGTACCAGACAACGCATTTGTGTACACTTGACAATGTCTCTCAGTCCATACTGTTGTAATAGCAGCTAGCTAGAACCTTACCTAGTTCATTTTTTTCTTGCCCCCAAGCAAGATCCTGCTAGTAAATTACTCTACGCACTGACTAATGCATAATTAAGTAAAGTCAATGCAAAACAACTGAAGCTACTGAACTGATATGGCAGACGGCTTTGCTTTACCGGCATGTCACATGACGGTTGTAGCTAAGACACACTGCTGTGGCACGCATAGCCTTTGACCTACAGCAATTACGCCAATAAAACTGTGAAAAGGCATATTCAGTAAGAAAAAAGCTTGTGTGAACAGACAGAGCTTGTTACTCTTAGATTACCAAGTAAACAGTTACATCATGCTAAGCACAATTTACCCATTTATGTAATAAGCACAAACACAGGTACCTGATACAGATATAAATGCTTCTCGCCACCTGCGTCTTCTTCAAACGTGGCAGCAAAAGGCCTTTTATCAGCTCCACTAGGCTCACCTGCACAAATCAAACATATTTTACTAAATCAGCATAGTTAAATCAGTTAACAGTTATGCTATATGACAAAGTATTGATTAATTTTAATTTGTAACTTAAAATTATTTTCACATATTACTGACTAATCCAGCTATGCAAGTATAACATATGCATGCGCTACTAACTAACAACTGCTGCTATACAAGAATAATGCTTTAGATAAGATATAATAATTTAATTTACATTTACATTATAGCTTAAATTACATAGCTCACAGTACTAATCTAAGTACAGTTTTGTTATTAAAATTAGAAGGGTGGTAGACTCGATGACCTTTCGGTCTTTTCACCACCCTGTCTCTCTTAGTAGTCACATCATTTGTTAATGCTATGTTGATTATGTTATTGAGGTAAATAAATTATTCTGTATTCTGTACTCATCTTAGATAAAATACTTATGTGCATCTTTTCTAAAAAAATAACTACCTGAAGAGAATTTGCAATACATTAATAGATTATCATGTGTAACGATATCAATTTTCCATTACAGTATTGTGCAAACATCTGACAATAATTTAGGCTCTTTCTTCCCATTTAAAGACAAAATACCCGCATTCTTACAGTCTGGTGTTATTTACAGATTTCAGTGCAACAGCTGCGATGCTGCTTACCATGGCAAAACGTTCAGACACTTTAAAGTAAGAATATGTGAACATTTGGGTATTTCATCTAGAACTGGGAAAAAATTAAAAAATTCTCCTCAATCCAGCATTAATGGCCTCTGGCCACAAAGCTGATTTCAATAACTTCAGCACTGTGACAAGAACTACAAATAACTGGGACTTAATAAAAGAAAGTTCATCTATGTACCCTAATAAGCCTTCTCTTTATGTACAAAGCAGTTCAATTACTTTAACTTTATTTTCAAACACTTAGCTATTTGATACTGTATCAATTTCTTTTCTACTGGTCTGCCTAATCATTCATTACCTATCTGGCTCTTGTAGTTAGTGCTTAAGTTACTGTATCAATTTCTTTACTGGTCTGCTTATTCATTACCTGTTTGGCTTCTGTTAACTACTTAATTAGTGCATAACAGGCTCTACCTATACAAACTGGTTGTATGTTTGCAAAATTTACCACTGATGATGACAACAGTAGTCGGTCGAATTGTTTGACATGATTTTTAACAATGTAAATTAAAAGTTTTAATAAAGCTGTTTAACTATAAAATTTCATATTTCATAATCATTTATATTTTGGCGATTAATCGCAGATCAATTATTACCAGCTATGACAGTTTATAGAAACATAAAACATAAAGTGTCGTAAAAATGGGTTAAACCAGAACATGTTAGTAGCAGGCGTGGTGAGTTTTCAAGCACCTTTCTTATTTGCAGTTTAAATAACCTATCCCAGCTGAATAAAATTCAACATGATTCAACTAAACAAAACTATATCAGGTGATGCGAAAAAAATGTGCCGAAGTTATGATCACGATGTTTTAAGAATAAAATAATGGAATCACTTGAAAATTACTACACTGATGTTAAATATGTTATGTATAAGCATCAAAAATTTTAGATCATTGCTTTAGATATTTACATTCCTGAATTCCAATGTACATTTATATTCTTCTGCTTATTGGTCGTAATATTTTATAAAGTTTTAGTTGATGAATACTTTTATTGCACTAACACGTGTGGCACCTTAAATTGCTGTCGTAAAGTTTAATGTAATTGTGATTTTGTGCATCAGATTTTTTGTGCTTTGTTAGCACTGGGTGCTCCAGGACTTTTTGTTACTTATTTGCGCTTTATTACTTTCTTAAAACTTAAAACTGCAAATAAAATTCAATTCAACTTTCCACGGTACACAAGTTTTAAATCGATAACTCAAAAAAATATATAAATGCCAGAAAAAATTTTGTGTCACAGAGAGAGACAGAAAGAGGGGGGGAGAGAGAGAAAGAGAGGGAGAGGGAGAGAGAGAGGGAGACGGAGAGAGAAAGGGGGAGAGAGAGGGTGGAGAGGGAAAGGGGGAGGGACAGAGAGATGGAGACGGAGAGAGAAAGGGGGAGAGAGGGGGGAGAGGCAGAGGGAGAGACAGAGAGAGGGAGAGAAAGACAGAGAGAGAGAGAGCGGGGGAGTGGGAGGGAGGGAGAGACACACAGAGAGAGACTGAGTGAGTGAAAAGAGACAGAGACTGCAGATGAGAGAGTAAGAGAGAGAGAGAAAGAGATGGAGTGAGAGAGAGATACACAAATGTACCGAAAAATTAAGCCAAACAGATATATTGTGTAAAACTGAGCAGAAAGCTTCTGATGACAATTTGCAGCCAGTTTGTCCTGTTAGACATGATTAACTCCTTCAGGACCCTAAGTGTTTGCTGCATTTTGCATGGGTTCAAGAAAAATTATTCTCGCTAAGCAGCGATTACGTTATATTTGATCATTTTTGCAGGTTTCTACTCCTAACACAATGGATTTTCATGCAAAAATATATATGAAATGCATCTGCTTACATTAAACAAATTAAAAATCTCCTTTTGACGAAAAAATGGAAAAAAGCTTTCAGTAACTTCAGTGTTTGCACTGTAACAATGTACAGTATCACTTGTGTGAAATCAGCTAATGCAGAAAATTTCAACTATCTAGACACAACACTCTGATACACTTTGGCCTCACGTCTACTCTATCTTTGAGGAGAAATACTTGACAAATGATGAAACGACCTTAATTTGTCCTTGGTTGATCGGTTGGCTTTTCCTGGAACTCTACACAGGAGAAGGTTCTTTGGGCTGTAGCAAGTAGGCGATCAATAAAATAGTGTGTACGATCATGCAAGTGTACTCCAGACTAAGCTACTCAATAGACTAAGCTGAAGAGGGCATGCTTCCTCACCCTCCCCCGTGTCTCGGATGCAAACAATTCATGAAAAAACTTATTATCCAACACCCGGTAATAATTGTAGAGCCAGTCATCAATGATATTGTTTTCAAAACTGTAGCTTTGCTTTTTTCTTGCATAAATGGCACAACGAGTTAGTCACTAACTAGATCCGTTCTGCTCCAGAGAACGCTCACATTTGATGTGTTGTTTGTCTAGTCCCAAAAAAGAAGTCGAAGTGAAACTTGCATAGAAGATGAATATGCAGGGATTAATAGGGATTTCTTGCCTGGGTACGATCCAGTTTGGCCAGTGTGTTTGTAATTGTTAAAAAGTGTTCTACAAAATCAATTTTTTTAACATTTTATCATGCATATAGTTGTTAAATTTGTGCAGCAAGTCTTCACAACTAAGTCAAATTATTTTTGAATAAATTAATGAAACGTTACCCACATAACTGTTTATATGGCCGGTGCCACTGAGCAAAATGCTCATTATGACAACGTTCGGGATTTCTGGAACTTGAAACTATTCAAAATTTTAATTTAGCTTAGTAGTTCAATTATGGTTCCAGAATACTGCAAACAATTTTCACAATAGTATGAATCAGTTGACTTCCCGGCCCATTAAATTCAAAAACGTGCAAACTAAAAGCACCCCCTACAACACAACAGCTTTGGGCCCCCTAGTAGAGGACATGAAGGATACAGTGGTATGAGGAATACATCAGAAGTCATGGCCAAGGCAGCAAATGTGACTCTATAATGCTGTTAAGAATATAATCATTGCAGCATTGTAGCTGAGAGAAATGGGCTTCTCTAACAGTTTAATTTAATCTGATTCAGCATTAGTGGCTTCTTTGCACTAATACCCACTCGAGCAATTGCCTGTCTATTCACGCGCTTGTCGGCTTGTTGCTAATTGTATTAAATCATTAGGGCTGAACAACAGTAGCCAGTCCAGAGATGAAATCATAAATGTCTATAAAAGTATTTATAAATATCAGAAGCTGTGTGCTCGCATCCGATGAGACTGTTTTTCTTCTTCTTTTGAAACATACAATGCATAAAAAGTGACTATAGGTAGGTTTTTGGTCTGAACCTCGTACCTGACAGCAGGCTTTACAATTTGTTTATTTATAAATGCATCACATAAAAAGAAATTTCACCTCTATTCTGTATATAAAAAATAAACTACTTCTACACTATATATATATAAAGTTTTCATTATATATATATATAAAACATATATATATATATATATATAAATATTTTACCTTGATACTAAATATACACTATACCTCTACACTAGACCACCCCTCGCCTCTCTACACCATATATATATATGTGTGTGTGTGCGTGTGTGTGTGTGTGTATAGCGTTGAAGTAAATTATTTTTGTACGGCTCCCATATATATATATGGATACTCCATATAATGTATTATACACACTCTGACACTATATATATATATATATATATATCACCTCTGCACCTATATAAAAGTCGTCAACTATTATAACTAACTGGGCTATTTAAAGTTTAAAGTACATTGCTAGCTTTGTAATTCACAGTAAATTGTGCTGTGACAGTTAGAAATTACTGCTGTTAAAATGTGAGTAATTCCACGTTAAGTCAACTACTAGTCTTGCACTAGAAAAGCCTTAGTGATTTTGTAGTTTATTCCGTTCGTACCTTCCGCCACTCCAAGAAGCCTTGTTAGCCAATCAAATGATGCAGTAACAGCAAAACTGTGTGCAGCGAGTCGACTTGCAAAGACTTTAATGTAATTTTTCAACGACAAAGATTCTACAAGAATTACAGTTGAAACTTACAAATTAAACTGAGTAATTTAATCAATCAAAGCAAATCTCACCCTCACAGCTGTGGACTTTCTTCTATTTCGAAATGGGAAATCATTTTTCAGGGCGATGTCTGATGAAGACGCATTAGTTATAAACAAGCTAGTTGCACGATATTGGTTCATAAGTGCCTAGTAATTTACTTTTAAATATGTTTTTTGAAATTCAAACCAGGACATTGCCTTAAATAATTACAAGGTTTTGTTTAACTTTAAAGGAAGACAGGATGATTTTCAATATATTACCCCATTTTCAAATTAGATAAAAAGTATACATTTTAACACAATTAATACTGCAAAAGCATATCTTATAATTAAATACTTGATGAAAAATTTAATTAAGTAGCGGGCAAGCTAAACTATTGATGACATCACAAACGAACATAACTTTCAACAGCAAAAACTATTTCACGAACGTGTTGCACGTGTTTGAGAAAGCAAAAATTGAAATACAGTACTACTGTAAGATATTCAGTGTATTGTGCTAAAACTAGGCAAATTTTAAGATAAAAATTCAAATTTCAAATTTACCGCTGTGCTCTTGCATGAACTATTGAACGTGCATAGTTTGTCAGAAACTAACACACCTGAAATGAGAGGTACACCACCTGTTTCTTGTGCAATACATTTCCGAAATTCAAGCGCTAGTGCCCGTCTAACTACCAAATGGCGAAATGCATGTAACAGCGAAGAACTAGTTGCGAGAACGTGAAATTGTGTTTGTGTGGTAATAATTCTTTCACGTAATTCATTTTCGAAAAAAATAGTACGTTTCCTTTCAATATTTTAAAGAGTAGATTGTTTTGGCCTACAGTTTAAGATTGGGTCCGGCTATTGATCACGACTTTACAGTTTGTGGCTTTCATATTTTCCAAAAACAAGCCTATTCACGCAGAAAATAATGAATGCACACTATGTGCAATTTATTCACATTTCGCACAGAAAAGATGTGCCGAAGCTAAGGCTAGAATAATATTTAAAGGAATGGTTCTGCGAAGTTATCAGAAATTATGCGTCTTTCTTCTAATGATTTAAAGCACAAGAAAACCCTTTATAAACATCAAGCTTAAAAAATTCGTCTTGAAATTTTATATCACTTACATACTACCTTTTTGTATGCGTAGCTTGCGTCGGCTACAACGCTGTATAAAACATGCAAATTTAAACTCCCGCGATGACCGTTAGGCGCAGCCATTTTGACGATAAGTCATTTAAAACAAGTTTAGATAACACTGCGTAAAGTTTGAAAAATAATCAGAGCATTCGTATCGCCCATGTCACTAACTAAATAAAATTTAAAATTACAGTATCTTGTGAATAAGATTAAAAATACGTTTTTGGTTAGTGAGTGGTGCACCCTGGAGGGCGAGTCTTTTACCAATTGGTGAAAACAATTTAAATAATTAATAATTTTCTTTTCTAGTTACACAAGTCTTTCAAGCAGGTAAGCGAAAAGCTAAGTAATATAACTTTGTATGGAAAGCTTTTTGGGACATAATTTAACATTTCCCTTTCTTCCCCTGATTTACGTTGTGAGTAGATGACGTCATGTAATGGCGCAATTGGAACAGTATTTTCTTGTCCTTTAAGTTATAATTAGTAAATGTAAAACAATTGTATACACGTTGACTTGATTCTTAAACAAATAATTAAGGGTCAGCACAGTAACACGGAATAATGCACGACGCAAGCTAAGCATTAAAATTATTGTTACTAAAATTTATATAGAAAAACAAAATTTCCTCTGTTTTCCAAATGATTCTGCAAACAGAACAATGCCACACATTAGAAAGCAGACGAAAATCTTGACTAGGTTTTACTAAAAGCAAAACAAACGCAAACATTTCTACAATTTTGTGCTGTAAGTAGTTTAGTAAACAATATTCGTATCTAATAGCTACATAATGCAGCATGGAATGCAGTTCTAACAAAAGCAGTACATACTGGCCAAGTATAATGTAGAGAAAAAGACAAAAAGTTGTCTAATTGGCACAAATTTAAAGTTGTTAAAGGAAGACCGGACGATTGTTTAGACTCAATCCCATTTTAATTTATTGTCCAAAATATACATTTTCTTGCCTGCAATTATTTCTTATATTTGAATAATTAGCTTAGAAAGTTAATTAACGGTAACTGAACACAGCTATTGCTTATGTCAGAAACTAAACACAGTTTGTGCAATGGCAGGCGTCTTCCTTTGCGCGTCAAGCCTGTTTAATCACGATGTCGCAAAAATGGGCTGTATGTCATATGACGTCAGAAACTAACACTGCAGTTCATGATCATGGTTATCATGGCACTGCCTTCTATTTGTCAGCCACGCGAATGTGACAAAAAGGCAACATTACCAATCTTAGTAGATTCGAAGATTTCCGTGCGCAGCTTTGAAAGTTTAACAAAATTTGAGTATCCGAGGTAATTATTATTTAAGCTAAGCTTTGATTTAAAATAAGCTACTGTAGTTTTCAATATTTTAGAGCATTCTTTATTCTGAACTCGTGTTTACACAATCATCCGGTTTTCCTTTAAAGGAAAGCTTCTTTGCAGAACGAATTTTGGAAAGCAAAAAAATCTAACGATAACATAGTTCAAAAGCTAACTACTTTAGTCACATTAACATTTATAAACTGCCACTATATGATAATGTCCAGAGAAATATTTGCTGTTTCTAAATTATCTTTTTTTCAGGATTTGCTTTTCTTGCATTCAGCAACAGCAAAAGAAGCTCTCACTAATGCAGTCAGAAAGACAGAAGACTGCCAAACGAGACAACCAAATAAGATCTGAAAAGAAATCCCCAAAGACCATGCCGTTAATTAACAACTAAAAATAGCCAGTAGCATCTAATTAGGACTGGTACACACAACTATGCACCATGCAGAAAAACACAGTAAAAACTGGCAAAAGCACACGATCATTATTGATTCTGATGCAATGCCAGTCTAGCTATTCCTAGCCTGATGTCAAGTATTAATGTCAACTAGCTGGTTTAATCCCCTTACAAATGTTCTTGTTTAAATCTTGTGGTGAATACTCTGACATCATTACAGAGCATTTTCCCTGCACAGTGGGTTCATATTACCTAAGCATCTGACAAAAACCGCTGACAGAATAGGAAAAGCAGAATTGGCAATTTAAAGTAAAACTATAAACCCTCACTATAATATAAGCTTTTACAACTTAAGATCCTAGTCTCATTAGGAATATTCAATTTATTTTAACATAAACTTACTGTAAAACTTTCTTCTAATTATTCATCACTTCATTGTTAGCGGTATTAAATTTGAAACTCCGCCATTTTTCCTTGCGCGAGACGAATGACGTAAAGAGTACAATCACGACGTCACCAAAGATCGTTAAACAAACAATGGTAACCAAAGACGCTTTCTGCACAACGCACATCATTCTCGCTCACTCGCGCTAAAGCCCAAAACATGACAATCTTTATGGCAACGCACACATTCAAAAAAGGTACATTATTTAATTTATGCGTCTCTTTTGTTTAATAATAATTATGAATTCTTTGTGTAATCATAATAATGCATTAAAAAAAACTTCAGTGTCCCTTGGGGTTATATAGGCCTTTAAGGATTTGGCATTTTACAGAATCTGGTTTTCTGTGTATGCAATACATACAAGATGCTTAACTGATGAGGTTAACACACGCATTCGAAATTCACTAGAAAAAGGTACATTATTTAATTTGTAAGTCTCCTTTGTTTAATAATAATTATGAATTCTTTGTGTGGTCATAATAATGTGTTAAAAAAATTCAATGTCTGTTTGGATTATATAGGCCTTTAAGGATTAAGATAAGGGCAGGCAAAAGTAATTTATCTATTTCTGTCTGCTTCTTAGTGGCAACCGTAATAGAATGTTGACTTGCAGGAGCCTCATATGAAGATGATAGAAAAACTGCTTATGTAGATATACGTAGCATCGTTAAGTAATTAAGGCTTCTTTTTAAAAAGTGCTTGAATTTTTCAAATCTTGTCAACTCTCAAGAAGACCTATGAAAAGGTCAAGTTGAAATTGATGACCAGGTCTCAAGAAAATAACAAAAAAATGTTGCATTTTCAATTCAGAGAACCACAAATCTAAAACGATCCCAGTAAGGTGGCATTTCGCTGAAATGAAATAATTACTAAATCCCTTATGATTCTACTAAGTAATGCGGAGATCTTCTTCATCTTAATCAATGTCGAAATTAAACTGTCAGCTAAGCAAATCAATTGACAGCAATCATGGCAGTCAGTGATGCTGAGCTGCATAATTATGCCCCCCCCCCACAAGAATCCAAGTCATAAACTCTCCTACTGCGGCAGCAAAATCCATATTGATCAGCTCTTACAATAACAAAAGACCTGTTTTCTTTGCTCGAGCAAAGTTAAGTTTAACTCTTTACCTCTCTGTTCGAGGTCTTTGCCAAATCAACTCGAGTAACTACAACTTGAAATTTCGTGCGTGGAATATTTTATCTTGCATCACAAAATAAATTGAAATTAATTAAATTATAATATAAGGCAGACAGCAGTTCTAATGTCTGAAAAACAGACTGTCGTATTTCCAAGCCAATACCCATTAGTCACTTATGGCTTTTCTTGTACCAACAAACACATGCCATAATAAAAATTTAGGATAGGTTAAAACAGCGCAGAGAAATAAAATAAAATTACGTTCAAGCAACCAATGGTCAATCTAACACCGGAAACAATGTATGGGGTAACAATTCACCACTTGAATGTTTTAACCCATCACCAATGCGTTGCTGCACATTAAGCAAGCCATTCACAATCATTCAAACTACTGGTAGAGTCTAAAGAGCACGATACAGCATTCACCAAGGTAGTAAAAGAAGAGAGATTAGTTCAGAGTGTTTCTCACCACTGTTAAATACAAGTACAGGTGTATTGTAAAAAAAATTTGTAAAGGCTCCAATGAAGAGCATTACCCCAATAATTTTGGTAGGTATCTGCAGCCAACGAATCGTCATCCGGCGAAATCCAATTGGGCATGAAAGCAAAGCAAAAATCATTTAATCAGACTTTGTTGGCATCCCTGAGGAAAAACGCACATTTCTGAAGTGCTTATAAACTATATTAAATAATATATATGAACTGGGTTCACTGGGGATTCGGTCGAACAGAAAGGATAATATTTTAAACATTATCAATACATGGTTTGCGAAATAAACTCCGTAGAAAACTGTGTTTGTTTGAAACGCAAAAATGGCAAGAGCTGTTTGCTCTTTGAACTTTATAAAAAACACGACTATAACAGTTACCTGAAAGAAAGTCAAAAGTTGTAAGATTGAAAACCGGTATTTTTGCCACTGTGAACTAACTACCAGGAATCTACCCTGGCAAGCAATTTTGAAATGAAACGGCGAGGAAAACGTAACTAAAAGGTCAACAAAATTGCAAACTTCTCCGACTTACAATCCCATGCAGTGCCTATGCGCAGAAGCACAAGTAAACACATATCATCTGGTAATACCTGCAGAGGAACACCAGGACTAGGATGTAACTTATCAGTAATGGGACTAGAGACGAAATTTTATACAAAAATTATAGAAGTTTATCTGTCTCAAATAAAACCTGGCATTAACAGCAAAATGGTCCAACAACTTATAAACAACATTATATTAGAACAGTAAGGGTTCTATAATGATAAAAATCATCCGAAATGTCTTGCTGAGCCAATGTTGTTGGATTATTTTACCTGTGTTTCTAAAACACTTTTAGTTTCATAACTAATATGACTTGCTTAATAAAAAAATTTGCTTTTATCATCAAACTAAAGACCTGAGGGTCTCAAAGCATATCAGCAAACTGAACAAATTGTTTTTCAGTTATAAATCTAAAACATCAAGCAATATATCACATTATTTATAATATGTGTGCTTGCCTAGCAAAATCGTCTATAAGTCGGCAATTAAGTTTTCCTAGTTATTCACATATCACTGAATCTCCATTTCATGAGGATCATTTTGATATCAAGTTCATCACTCTTTGTTATTTTCTAAGCTGAGATAATCCACGTTGAAGTTGAGGTGCAGGCTACACACTGAAAAACATAATCTTGAGAAAAATGCTGTTAAAGTCAGCCATTGTTTTTTGTCGAGTTTCTACAAAACACTTAACAACCCGTACGAATGTTGATTGCTACGGACTTTGCAAGAACACATTGA
Organism: Tubiluchus corallicola; assembly: GCA_030141605.1. Classification (NCBI taxonomy): domain Eukaryota; kingdom Metazoa; phylum Priapulida; class Priapulimorpha; order Priapulimorphida; family Tubiluchidae; genus Tubiluchus; species Tubiluchus corallicola. The sequence goes on from JAQGDQ010000084.1 coordinate 436,008, forward strand.
TGTTATTCTTAAATCCAGTAGGTGGCTCTTCCTGAAGAAGATCTGGGCTTGGCAACAGAAAAAACCCAAAGCAAAATGAATGCTTCCACGTACTACTATAGGAGTTTGAAAATATACGTTTTTCACAATTGCAGTACTAGTTCCTAGCACGAAAAACAGGTGTAGGTATTAAAATCTGATTTTTAGTATTTTTTGAACATTTTTTTGATAGTTTGATGTTAGAATATAAAAGTCCAATATAAAAAACAAAAAATTGATATTTGACCAAGTTTTTGGTGTTTTCTACTTTCACAACATCACAACTCAGCTTTAATTATGGCGACATATGGACGGTTTTGGTTTGCAAGCACACCTTTATAAGCAATCGAATTTAGCAATAAAAAGTGAAGTTACAATTACCGTAACCTTTTGTTCCATCGTTACTAGATGTCGGGCTGATCAATTCTACACTTGCAGCATCAGGAGGAACGCCTGCAGGTGATGTGGCACCGTACCCAGGCCCAGATTCCCCCTGGGCATCTGCGTCATTGTGGTCAGTTGAAGCTTTTGTCACAACAAACCGAATTCCTTCGGGACCCGCGGACATGATGATGCATTCAGCAGTTTTAATACTGAAAAAAAGAAAAGAAAATTAAGAAGAATTTTCCTGGGCATGTGTTCCAGACAGTATTACTCTGAGAAATCAGTTTTTTGATGTTATAACAGGGCTGTTGAGTTGGAGTCAGAGTCATGGAGTCAGACTCGTGGACTCAGAGTCATGGAGTCGGCAGTAAATTTATTGCTAAAGGAGTCAGAGTTGTTAAAACTTAGGGTTTTGTAGTCGGTGTCGGGACTCAGGAATACACTTATTGTTAAAGGAGTGTTGGAGTCGATAAAAAAATATCGAACTCAAACTCGATTTACTTTTAAGTTTTAATGCATTTATGCATAATGTCCCACTTTGGGATGCTGTCATATTGGTGCAGCTAGACTGTTTTTCAAGCATAAGAAGTAGTGATGAAATGCCACCGTAGCTAAATATTGAGAGTACTACAAACTATTGCTTAAAGGCAGGTGTCGGAGTTGGGGCTCCAAAAATTTTAGGAGTCGAAGCCAAAGTCGGATCTAAAATTTCAGCAGTCAGACTCGGAGTTAGGAGCTTAATGTACCGACTCCACAGCCCTGTGTTATAGTACTTAGTGAAGAAGCAAACTCATCATTAGAAATTTATCAAGCGAAGCAGCAATGTGCCAAACTAAACCGAGAACCGAATGTTTTGCATTTGGTTCAAACAGAATCGAACCGAATATATGCAATGTCAATTTTTCCACAACTGTATTACATATCATTTTATTATTACAACCAGTTTAACAGTTGACAGTTAGTCACTTGTATCTGAGATTTAGTGTTAAACTAAGACATTAGAATGCTGTTACTGAAATGAAAACTTTAAGTCAGGAACACAGGTTTGTACAGAGAAAATCCGCAATTGCTACATTTTTACGCAACAATGGGTAAAATCTTTCACGCAAAACTAAAATTGCAGTTCATAACGTTTGCGTGATGTGCTAAGTTATTTGCGAAAGTTGTCGCCTTTTGGTAGAGACAAAGCTGACGACAAGCAAAAAATCGTTAACTTAACAAACATTAAAACTTTAATTGTTGCCAATTTTTGCTAAAAAATAACATATATGTAATGGTAGAATGAGTTTATTTGCTAGATAATTACAAAAGAGACAGTGAGTTGAAATTAGACGATGAGCACCATTTCAATACTACTTTGGCAAAAAGACCTAAATCAACCCATATCAAATATATGATATGTATTCGGAAACAAATATTCATCTCATACTCCAGCCAAACTTCCTCTCTACTTATCATTTTACTTAATTATTTTAACTACATTTATGGTTCTTAATTTTATGCATTTTCCTCACATTTGCTGTTACAGAATCTTGTCAGCAAGCCAACATATAAATAAATGATCAGCGTAGAAATCATGTTTATCCAGCGATTCTCCTGGCTATCCTCAAGACCAGAAATATCAGTGACCTTAAGAATTGTAAACATACTACCAAAAGTTTATAAAGGAATCTCCATTACACTAAGCGCCTCTTAATAGACTCACTTTGGCATGGAAGTGTTGTGACCCAATTAACTGGCTGAGTCGATTAGCCGAAGGGCGCAACCTATTACTACTACAGAAGTATGAGCCATAACTCATCGCCTTAGTATGCATTGCAAAAGCTTTAATGAATTTTAGAACAAATTAAGGTCAAAATTCATGTGAGCAATTATTTAGGAATACTAATTTATATAAGTGAATTAATAAAAATATGGAAATACAAAAATCGCAAGTGATTAAATGTTTAGCTTCCAAAAACGAGGTTAATTGCAATTTGCAACAGACAAGTGGGTGACACATTCAAAGCAAATCCACTAAGCCAACATATCAACGTGTATGATAAACATACTGTACCTGCTTATAAATAAAGCTGTACTTAACGTGACTGTTTCTACGTATATTATAGTGCACAGAATCGATGTAAAGATCACATAAAAGTAGTCAATTACATTTGAGTCAATTATCGACAGTTTTTACACACATTTGAATAGGAGCAGCTCATTCCAGGTGTTTTCGAGTCAATTAAGCGACTGAGTTTATTAACTGTGAGTCTAATAAATGGCTTCTACTGCACTTATACTGATTACCGAATTAAAAGAATTAAGTTGCTCCTTCAAACTAGTTTAATAGCTGTAATTTCTGAACTACTCAATATCATTCCTCATAACTGAGGTGTTTGCATTTTACATTTTGCAAAAGTCAATCACTACCCATTCAGTGCAGACTTACTTTGCAATGTAGGCCCATTTATAATAACAATTGCAGTAAAGTAAAATAAAGAAATAAAAACAAAATAGATAAACAATAAAAACAATAAAATTCATGTTACTGTACAGATTTTATTTTCTTAAACAAAACACAATCTGAATAAGACACATTTCATTTATGCAACTTTAATAATGGTTCAAAAGCTTAAAATATCAAAGAAAATGACTTTCAAAGTTTCCAAAGAACATACCCCTAATTGCCTCCAAACTCTTGTATTACTGCTCCAAATTTCACTGTTTCTGCTATTTGAACAATATGTAACGGCGGATATGTAACGATGAATATTTAAAACAATCATCAATAAACTTAAACTTACTTGTAGATTCAGATTGTAGCTCTGGTAAATAATGTAAACTTTCCAACTTAATTACGTAACTTCGATCTTAGCTTTCTAAAGTAAATAACGGTTGAAAAGTTCATTAGCGCTATGTCTTTTTTGTTTTTTATGCTGTACAAGAAGGCAAAAGTTGAACGTAATTATATAATTTATTCCACAGAATCCATACTAAATTACAAAATTGAATTTAACTCCTTGCAGAACTTACCAAAACAGTACTATAACACTGAACAACTGCAAAATTTGCACCTTCTAAATCTTCTTTAAGTTTTTAAAATCATAAACTTAAAAACCGAAACGTTTTGTGTCAGTGCCAAGTTAGTAAATGTCAGTGAACCACCGTATGCAATTAGCCAATCTTGACTCGGTTAGTTCGATTCAGTTCAGTTCAGTGCCTAAACCTTTTTGTCAAAGACTGTTACTCGCCTGAAAGGAAAAAAAAGAAAAAAAATTTAAATCAAGCTCTTCCAATCTCACAACGACTCCTGAATATGTCAACATTTTGAAACAGTCACCAACTCACACACTCCTTATTTGAGACACCTTCGCAAATAACATTTCCTCTCTCTCATTTTCATAAAAATGCAACATAACGAAATGTTCCAAAGTCTCTGGTTCCAATCCACATCTGCAAATTCTCTCCTGTTCATCCAGCTTCCATCTAAACACTGGATTACCATTTATTTCCAAAGCTCCAATTCGTGCTTTTACCAATAACTCAGTATTGTACATAATCATTCATCCAACTTTCAAAGAAAGGTCTTGCCTTGTTACACACGTATCTCCCAGCCATTGAACAATTTTCAAGTTTGTTTTGCCACAGTTGTAAACCTTTCTCTCACACATGACATCATTCCAAATTTCACTCAGATTTATTGCAGTTTCTCTAAACCATCATAAATCACTTCATCTAATGCCAAAAACCTCTAAACCAAATTTATCTGATCGAAAAACTTATTAATTTTCTCACCCACTTAAATCGCATCCTGTCAAGCACTGCAAATGTTATTACCTTTAAGCCAATCTATTATTATCCATAAAAATAATTCTGTGTAAATACTCTAACTCTGCTTTAGTCTAGCTTCCTTTAGCATAAAGGAAGAAAATCCACTTCACCTATTATTGCTGCACCGTTACATATATCCATTTGCCTTCCATATCCATCTATCAAATTTAACCTGCATGCTACAATAAAAGTTCACCTTCTTTTGACAAAAAATTCTTCAAACACAGACACAGCCAAACATTACAATTACAGTCATCCAACCAGTTCTTCCTACTTTGTACTTCCTACTTCCAGAACCAATGTTGGTAAACATTTATTTCCCCTAATGGCCCTATAACTTGGAATAAATTACCTAAATACATTAAAACCTCTGTGTCAATTCATAAACTAAAGAAAAATGTAAATCACACATATTTGCCACATATTCCGAATGATCAGTGATCACTTTGAATGTGTGGATGTATAATGTATATATCAATATGCCTCTTTTTATTTCATTCTTATTTTGGCTATATTTATGCTTTAGAAATATTATCATGACTTAATCGTCATCATAACATCATCATACTAACACGTGTCATTCATGTATTCCTCACCAACATGCTGAATTTCCACCTTTTGCACCTTGTCCTCATTCTAGAAGAAAGTGTGTGTGTGTGTGTGTGTGTGTGTGTGTGTGTGTGTGTGTGTGTGTGTGTGTGTGTGTGTGTGTGTGTGTGTGTGTGTGTGTGCGTGTGCGTGTGTGAGTGCATGTGAGAGTGAATGAGTGTGAGAGAGCGATCATTTAATGCACTTCTGTTTTGTTTCTTAAATTTCAAATTTACCATTAATCAGGGCAGGACCAACACAACATTTTCTTCCTGGTGTTGTCCAGAGGCATACCAGTAGTCTCATTAAAAACTATATGTTGATGTTTTTTCCTTGTAAAATATGTGTTAAATTATTGCTTTCGGTAAAAATTATCATTGTATGCTCATGGTAAATCTAACAATAAATTCTAAGTTCTATTTCCCTTCTTGAATTGGATGACATAGCCATCTAACTTAACATGCCAATAGCGTTCCCCAGATCTCGAATCCTTTCTTTCCAACTGTCTTCATTTTCACAATTTCTTCCCAAATATTTTTCCTTACTTGACTTCTTTACTTGTGCAAACTGTAACGACCATAATGGTAACAACGACCAAAAGTAATTGATATCTATGGTTGACGTACATCTTAAAATAAAAACATGTTAAAGAGTTCATGATTCATGATCAGCTGTGGCGCACATAATAATTAACACGTGTTGTTACTAGTCATAATAAATTACTCTAAACTTCAAAGGCCATAAGCCCATAATCAAATATGGCAGTCATAATTTCAATTCCCTGGACATTTTTAAGCAAACCTAAGCAGCTGTGAAAAACGACAAGGGCAAAGAAACGATAACAACAACAAAAATAACAAGCAACAACATTGCACAAAAAACATCAGCGGGAACAATATGGAATTAACTAAAAATTGAAAAGTTAACCTGGGTGGTGAACAATTCAAAGCTCGTTCAGGCAGATACATTTCACATGCACCATGCTGTCTATCAGTTTACAAAAAACTAGACTTCTGGAAAATTCAAAAAAATTTTTGGCTCCCTAGCTGCTTGTTCATGATATATGGGCGCGAATACACAGTGTTTCTAGACATCTCAAAAGCAATTTCAAAAACAGTTTCAGGTCTTTGAAATGTTTCTACGATGTTTTAGTGACGGTTGTGACAGTGTCTATGAAAATACTTAAATATTTGCAAATTAAATCGATACATGCAACATTAATACGTGAGTTAATAGTTATCCTTTCAGATCATTTTTATAAAAACAGCAGTTACGCATTTTTGAAGCATCTTTCAAACTCTGTAGTCGTGTGCTCTGCAATAAAACGGTTTTTGAAACAACTTAAAAAGTTGTGAACATGCTACGTGTTTGTTGGCCACCAGACGTCACTGGGACATGAATATGAAAATAATTATGAACATTCATCGCTACTTTGCTAGTGCATGTACATGATGATACTATCTTCAGCATCATATATTTATATCAGTCTGGTGCCATCATCTATTAGAATAGCTAAACAAGTAGGGCCTGTAGAGTGTAGGAGTAAAAAAGATTTATAGGTGAGCCCTATCCTTGCTATAAGCTGTAAACTATTATTAATTTTTGAAGGCTGGTCAGGACTATAAACTAATTACTGATGAAGTCGTAGACTAAATAAATGATGTTTCATATTATCCAGCTTAAAGGCATTAAGAAAACCTGGACATGAATATCATGTTGATTAGTTTATTTTGCTTGAGTAATATTATATTGTATTACATCATATATTATAATGTAAAATTATTAATCTTTTGCCAAAAATTCCATATCTTCATTTTGAGGTACATTTTGTTTTTCAGTGGCTAAAGCTACAGCCTTAATTACCTAATAATTATTGGTAATTTTGCTGCAGCATTATTTTATACTAATTATTCTACCAACTTATAAGTTATAATAAAAATTCTAATTTTAATTATAAAAAATTACGTTACAGCAAGTCTGTACAGCAAGATAAAATGCTAGTATATAAAGTGTTGCATTAGCAAATGAATTTCAGCATTAACCACTGACGTTTCGGGGTTTACTTGAAAAAATAATTGCCGGATTTTGCTACAGTATAACTTGAATGAAAATTGAAAAGCAATATTGACTGTGGAGCCTGCTAGCATTGCTTTAGTCGTGTTAGACTGGCATTTACGTATTGAAATGAAAATAAATGATATTTAAATTTCAAGACTGCGTATTTTGCCGTTTACAGACGCGGTGATATTGAAATCGTTTATGGCGTTTTCTGGAGTTACCTGCGTAAAGTCCTAGCCACGACTTAGGTGATTTTTTTAGGTTTACTGCAGTTCAGAATCAGTAAATTTTACTAACTTGATACTAAGGACGTTACAGCAAATTCCACAAGAATAACTCACCATACTAGAGAGTTTTGGTTGCAAACAAATGAAATAAATAGCTTAAAAAACGTCACTACAGGCAATCTCTCTGACACAGTCAGAATCACGCTTTGTACGTTTCGTTTCACATTGATTCCCATGACTAATTATTGAAGAATCTAAATGATTTAAATTCTTTAGATAGCACGAGACAAAGAAAACACGCAGCTACAACCGAAAATTGATGTAGTAACTAGTTTTTAGTAATACTACTGCTGAGTACTGGCATTATACTATTACTAGCAATGATTATACCAACTTGTAGTGTTTACTAGTAGCTAGTTTTTATTATTACTACTACTAGCATTATAGCAATGATTATACCAACTTATAAGTTAGAATTTCGTATAGAATTGATGAGGGAAGGCATAATTTTCTAATCTAATCTAAAAATATATATAACCTAAAATATGCATGTTAATCCTATCTAACTGCTAAGTCAGAATTGTGGAGAAAGTGTCAAACATGACCATAGAAACTTACAATGAGTTTGTGATTGTAAAACACTTGTAAATGAGAGTAGTCTATGAGTACGACCATCACGATCAATTTCAATTCAATTCAGTTTTATTTGAACAAATACATACAATGTACGTTGGCAAAGCAATACAACTTAAATACCATGCTAAACCAAAAAAATACAATAGGCTGTGTGTAAAGATATTTTCATAGACAAATGTTAAGATATGGCATACTGATACAAAAGTCACAGTTACATAAAAATTGTATAATTTAGCAATGAAAAAAGAAAAGTGAATTAAAAGTAGTAGGTATCTGTACCAGCACCTTCTGTGATTGTAGCAAAAACTCTTCTAATACACTCTTAACTCATTAACCCTATTTATTCTAATGGCTTCACCAACCATTATATAGAACACCACTGCACCTTATCACACAAGCCATCAAATAGTGTTTATAAACAAAACTACTGCAAGCCTTAATTTTAAGCTTGGTTGGTTTTTTATTAACTGTTGCCATTCTTGTCATTAAAATTTTTAGATAGTTTTACTTATTTTAAATAAAATAAATAAGCATCTAAAGTCATTGAACCAATTTTTCAGCATTTGAGAATCGAGATTCGCGATCGCAGTTTTAAGATTCATGGCTGCTCAATCTGAGTAGAAATCACGCTTTTAGATGGCTGACTGGATACATTGTAATGGCTGCTATAAACAACCTGGTGATGGAGGAGGCTTTTTGTTAACCAACTGCGGTCACATATATTGTAAAGACTGTATTCAGAAATGTAAGTTTTTTTAGTTTTCATTCAATTCAATTGATTTTATTTCCTCAAACATTCATTTCACATTATAATATTATAGAAGTAGAAAATTTCAGTAATATTCGAGCAGGAGCAGCGAAAGACCAATTAGTCACTAACTCAGCTGCTCCTTTTTGAACAACAGAATTTTTTTTGAAAGGCGCAAATGAAAAAGCAAATAAAAAATATCAAATCGTAAATATGTTATGTCTAACAAGCCAAAGGCAAAACAAAAAGCAAAATATAGATCTTTATTTGAGATTTTAGTTGGTCATCTGATACCCAAAATGTTTGTGTAATTTCACCTTTGAAACTGTAAGTCATACTGTTAGCAATCATTAATATTTTTCTTTCAAAACTCACAAACATGACGGACGACATTACTTGCCTATAGTGCTGCTAATACTAGCTACACAGTTGTACAAAATATGTGCACATATTTGTTTGTATGTTAAAATCTGGACAATATTTTTGGACGAAGGTCCAATTCGTTTTCAAGGCAAGAAACTGCAAAATTATGATCTATCTTTCCGAGATGAATCGTAGTATAGCTAATATACGACAGTTCTTTTACAGTTATGCAAGAAGTAGCCTCTAGTAGGCCTACAGTCAATCTCGGGTATAAAGTACTCGCTTATAAGGTACCACCAACACCGGTCCCGATTTTTCGTAACGTTTTTCCTTGTAAAAATCTTCGGGTCTTGCGTATTAGAAACCCAGATAAATTGCCTCGCATATAAGGGACCCTATGATCAAAGCGAAATTGATTGACTTTTAACTTCAATTTTACACAAACTCGGCCTTTGAACAGCTCGTTTTCCGAGGTCACATACATCTCGCATCACTGAAGGAGCTTCCGACATACCGTTTGCACCGAGTGTGTAAGAATAATCCATAAAAATATAGGTAAAAGTACAGAAAAGTACAGGTCTTGATACATCCTCAGTCTGACTCAACTTCGGCTATAAGGGACATCAGATATAAGGGACGGTTTTTTCCGGTCCGTAGGTGTCCCTTATATCCGAGGTTGAGTGTATATGCATTTTTTATATGTTGTAATAGCTCTATATTTTTTACACATTATTCTTTAGGTACCAATGAAACATGCAAGATGTGTAATAGTAAATATGTGGCTATCCAGTTAACAAACCAAGTAAGTTATGCGCTGTTTTAGTGGCTGATGCATATTGCAATTATCATGCATTCTATTTTAGTTTCTCTGCGCTGAAACATTTTCTGTAGCTGTAGATAATAGGCGTACACATTAAGTGTACCACAGCAATGCATCTTAACTAGAACCGTCACTTGACACATGAGTAAAGCTAAGCCGTCTGCTGCATCAGTTCAGTAACTTCAGTTGTTTTGCGTGGACTTTGCTGAACTATGCATTAGTCTGCATGTAGAGTGACTTACCAGCAGGATCTTACTTGGTAACAAGAGAAAATGAACTAGGTAAGGTTCTAGCTAGCTGTTAATACCGTTACTATTACAACAGCATGGGCTGCTAGGCGTTATCAAGTGTACACAAATACGTTGTCTGGTATCTTTAAGCTTTGACCTTTTCATGATCATCATCAATCGCTGAAATTATGAAAAGGCTTATTACGCTATGATACAGTGGCTATAGTGTACGTAATTTCAAAATTATCGCTCTTTCAACAATTTTTTTGACTCTTGTGCGATAAAAGTCGAATCCTTTTTATTTTTTATTCGCATGGCCTTGGAAGAATTTTCAGGAATCATCACTATATTTGACCAACCTGCCTCCCTTATTTTTGAAATGTTCTTCATTTAAAACTGTGTCTTCATGGTTTTTTGATTTTAAACACAAAATTAAAATGTATAATCAATGCTTTAAAAATTGTTTGGTATGTGTCACGGTGCCTTTTTTATATGCTTGCTCTCCCAAACTTTAAATTGTCTGCTCCCGAACAGGCTACGCTCCTATTGTAATAGGGACACTTTTTTTACATCAGTGTAACCACATGTATATCACTACATATAAAAATATAGAGTCAATTATGCGGAGTTGTTTGAGTCAATTGCCGACAGTTTTTATATAGTTTTGCATAGGAGCGGCCTGTACTAGAGACGTTTTTGAGACAATTACACGATTGATTCTACATTACGGTGAGTCTAATACACAGCAATTGCTGTATTAGCTTAGTGTCGGTAAATTTGGCAATTTCGGACCGATGTCACTTCCATTTTGTCCAGCAAACCGAGATACTCTATATTCTATATATAGTTATTACAGCATATATGCATGTAGTTGAACAAATTCTAATGGGACTCTTGGATACAATTCCAGCTTAATTTTCGCTCTTTTTATCATGTAACCTGATAATCAATAACTATAGATTTTTACTTCGTAGCTCAAACCCGAAGTACAACTTTTCTTTACTGATGCAATTGCGTTGAAAAATCGACTTGAAAAGGATTTGAAGGAAGTAAGTGATTATTTTTGTAGTTAGTATTATTAGCACAGACATTATTAGAAACTAAAATGATTTTTAAAGACTAGATTGGTAGATACATACAGACTTTAAATAAACATTTATGTATCTATCTATCTAGTCTTCAAATCCTTCAGGACCATAAGTGTTTGCTGCATTTGCATGGTTTCATGAAAAACTGCTCTCACTAAGCAGTGATTATGCTATATTTGATCATTTTTGTAGGTTTATGCTCCTCACATAATTGATTTTCATGCAAAATTATACATGCAATGCATTTGCTTAATTTAGATAAATTAAAAATGGATTTTTTACGAATAAATTGAAAAAAGCTTTCAGTGATTGCAGTGTTTGCACTGTAACAAAGTACAGTATCACTTGTGTGAAATCAGCTAATGCAGAAAATTTCAACTATCCAGACACAACACTCTGATAAACTTTGGCTTCAAGTCAACTCTGTTTTTAAGGAGAAATTTCTGTTAAAAGATAAAACGACCTTAATTTGTCATTGGCTGATCAGTTGGTTTTTCCTGGAATAGCAGTAGAACACTGCACAGCTTGGGCTGCAGCAAGCAGGGGATCAATAAAATAGTGTGTACGATCACGCAAGTGTACACCAGACTAAGCTACTCAATAATCTAAATTGGAGTGCGTGAAAAGGGCGTGCTTTTCTTAATTTTATCCAAATAAATAACTTATGAATGTTTAAACAAATAGCATGATTCGACAGCCAAGATTCTCCTGAATAGAATAGTACCTAATTTTTAATAATTTAGTTATGTTTGTGCTCACATGGTCGCAGAAAAGTGGTAGGTCCTATAAGACTTATTTTGAATGGTGCAGTCCTTGAGTTAAAAATTGTTTTAGTTGTGATCATTTTTGCTACCTTGCTAGAGTCTCAAATCTTGGGAAATTAAATAATGTGTAGGACCATAGAGACAGGTGTACCCAGTTTGCATAAATTCTGTATTTACTATTATGGTGTTTGGTGATTTAAGCAGTGAAATATATTTCAAACAGGCCTACAATGAAAATCTTCTGTTTTCGTCTGACTGCCCACGTAATATTTTTTTATCGCACACCCGACCTGGAACTTCTATAATTTTTTTGTATGTCCATGTACTTATCTGGTGCAGTCTTAAAAGCATATTTTTTAGTCTAAAACGTAGAATTCTATAATTATTATGACTTTGCTGTTTTGGCGAAGAGGCAGCCATGTTTTTCTATGACTCACTCTTGGTTGGGGTTGTCACTTTGTATTATGCTAGTTATCTGATTGGAGGCTAAAAACTATCGTATTTTCCACCAAATCAGTGTATTAACAGCCAAGTAATGTTTCCGTGATTAAGCATAATTGATAGAACACATACCGTACAAAAAGAGACTACATGATGATCTATAATCATATGATTGTTTAGTAAAGTGAAACAAAAAAGTAACAAAACGAAGCTTAAAATGTGCTTCAAAAAAATTAAAACATTACTGCTAACCAGTGGGAAATAAACAAACCTTGATATGAACTGATTTTATGTATTCCACAATTCAGCTTTTAACAATTTTTTGGGGAAAAAATATTCCTCCCTCCTTTACTGGCATCTTTTGAACTCATGAAGTAAGGCGGAAACAAAATTTTTTGTACCAGTACTGTGTTTATACACAACTTACGTAAAGAATTTTTCTGCTTTAGGGTGCATTTTTCGTGTTACCTGAACACCTTGTTTTTTATGTATTTACGTGTTTTTTGATAGCAACGGACAATGCAGATTTCACTTTTATTTGATAGTTTTATGAAGAACGGTAAATTTTCAAATGATTCTAAAATGTCTTTGTTTCTTTAGATGGGTCAGGCACTAAAATTTCAAGCAGGACACAGGCAACGATATGCTGTGTACACCCAGCAGAAGGTATTATAATACTTTCTTGTAAAATGTAAATAGTTAATTTAATGAGGGACGTATCAAGACTTAAATAATTACTTGTGGTGTATAAGAAACACTATTAACCTAGTTTCTATGTGGTCACTATTAATTACATGTATTTGCATAGCTCTTATATTTAAGCAAGTTGCGCAACTGCTGGTTGTGTAATACCTTGCACCTGTTCGTTATGTGGCACTTATATAAAAGTGGTTCTCAGTAACTGTCTGTGGTGTGTTATAAAATATGCCCTTTACATGAATATGAAAGTATACACATTTTCCGAGGAGAATAAGAATTTTTTCTAAAATGTGACGCCCCTCAAACTTCTGCACCCTAGGCTTTAGCCTAGTTAACCTATTAGTTAATGTGCCTCTGAATTTAAGACTTGTTAACAATGTATGCACCTTCTGGGTGTTTATTTTGCAAAAAAATGAAACGTCTAATAAAAATTGATGGATTCAAAACAGTTGTTGTTTGTTCTATCAAGTGGTGAAGTTTATTTTTTAAAATATTTCTTTTAAAAAGCCTAATCAGGCTACGTGCCTGCAAAACATTCCGTAGTTATTTTATCACTTTCTACTGAAGTAATGTTAAATATTTTGAGCTTCAAATTTTGTGCATTTAGAGAAATAAACAATTTTTGCTATTAAACGAAGTGCTTTTTTGTCACCAAGAAGGAAAATCTAAACAAAATTTAGCAAACTATGGTTTACCTGAACAAATTTTTAAAGCTGGAAATTAGTGTAAATTTTCAAAAATTGCTGTTTAATTTAAAGCACCTTTTCACTTACTTTTATTATGCCTTTATATGTTAATTAATCTTTACCGGTAATTCGTTTTTTTTAGCTTGCAGCATTTGGGGCAAAATTTGAATCAATGAAAAAGTGCCTAGAGACTTTAAGTGGGTATGTTTAATGACATTCTATTGTCTGTGATCATAAATTATTATAACCGGAAAAATAGCATTTCACCAAAATGAAGTATTTGGATTTTCTCGCATTTTTTGAATATTTTTGTTTCTTTATTTATTTAGAGAAAACAAAAAGTTGGAAGAAGAAAACCGTTTGTTAAAAAAGATGCTTCAGCAAGGGGTAGGGCAGATATTAACTTTTTTTATAATCTGCAGTGTATGTTATCTACCTGTTGCTATTTTCATACATATATAAGGATCCCGCAAATGATGTTAATGTTTATTGGTTGTAGTTTCTATAAGTGGCGATGAATGGCCACGCCCACCATTTTAACAAGTTCCTTCATTTTGGTTACTTTAAACATACAAACCACGCGGAACTTGTTTAGTGATTGAAAGATGATACTTCAGAATGATTAAACGTATAATAAACCTTTTAGTCCTTGGCATAAGTACCTGTCTTTATAATAATGTCTGTAAGATTTTCCCTCAGTCAAATGTAAATGCCATCCAATCTTATGTTTTGCATAGTATATAACTTTCTAGCAATAAAGAATACTAATACTAAATAATAATAATAAAAATTTATTAACCTGTATGTTAGTCTTGTGGCAGTAGTAAGTTTTGTTGTTCTATTTTTAATTTTGCAGGAACAACGAAAACCGCATATGATCAAGTGAGTATCAGTTCATTTTTAAATAGTTTCTGTCATGGCTGAGATGGTTAACCGTTTAACCGACCGCTCACTGGTGTAACCATTTAGAAAATCACTAACCGTTTAACCGACCACTAACTGGTGTAACTGTTTAAACAATCACTGATCGTTTTAACCGACCGCTAACTGGCGTAACCATTTAGAAAATCACTAGTCGTTTAACTGACCACTAACTGGCGTAACCATTTGGAAAATCACTAACCATTTAACCGACAGCTAACTGGTGTAACTGTTTAAAAAATCACTGATCGTTTTAACCGACCGCTAACTGGCGTAACCATTTAGAAAATCACTAACCGTTTAACCGACAACTAGCTGGTGTAACCATTTGGAAAATCACTAACCGTTTAACCGACAGCTAGCTGGTGTAACCATTTAGAAAATCACTAACCGTTTAACCGACAGCTAGCTGGTGTAACCGTTTAGAAAATCACTAACCGTTTAACCGACAGCTAGCTGGTGTAACCGTTTAGAAAATCAATAACCGTTTAACTGACCACTAACTGGTGTGACCATTTAGAAAATCACTAACCTTTTAACCGACAACTAGCTGGTGTAACCATTTAGAAAATCACTAACCGTTTAACCGACAGCTAGCTGGTGTAACCATTTGGAAAATCACTAACCGTTTAACCTACAGCTAGTTGGTGTAACCATTTAGAAAATCATTAACCGTTTAACTGACCACTAACTGTATAACTGTTTAGAAAATCACTGACCGTTTAACCGACCGCTAACTGGTGTAACCATTTAAAAAATCACTGACCGTTTAATCAACTACTAACTTGTGTAACCATTTAAAAAATCACTAACCGTTTAACCGTCACTTAGCCAAGTTTTCTATGTATTAATGAAACCTTGTATCTTTTCTGAATTGGCGTACGCAGTTAGCAATGTCCCACTTTCATAAAATTATACTATTTACAACATTGTTTCAGTTAATCTGGTTGCCTAAGAAGCATCTAAACAGTAAATTGCAAAAACTTTTTCTCTCGCGTATGTTAAGAGGATGTCGCCATGTTGGACATTGTCACTGGTGCAAGCTAAATATGAACCGCACCGCTTACTCGTGCAAGTCGTGTGTATTCGATATTTTCTTACATGTATGGGGAATACAAATGTATGTATACATCATGGGGAATGGTTAACCGATCGCAATTAATAATGGTTAAATGGTTAGTTAAAATGCCTAACCATCTCAACTTAAATTCTTAAATAGTAGCTTGTTTGTACACCTCTGTCTACTAGATTTGAAATTAATCCATTATATCAGGTGGCATGAAATATAAGCCCCAAAGTTTTCACTGCTGTATCATGAGAAAGAAAATGAGAAAGAAATAATTATAGGAAGAGAATATTTATTTCAAATAAATAATCGCTGGACAATTGCAGATGTGGAACTGCAGCACCCTCTATTTTCACTCGATATTATCGATGATATTCAATATAATGTCTTTTTCTTTGGTTCGTATTTTATATTTTATACTTGTACTGAACCAGATGACGCAAAGGTAGTACTGTTTGCTTCACAGCCCAGCACAGTGCCCTCCAGCAACGCGGTCATGCGCACATGTCTGAGTGCAGGTAGAGAAAGTACTGTCGCTCACACAGTTTGTTGTCAGTTGTCACGTGCCTACCGTGAATGGATCACAGCAACAATTTAGGTTATTAGTAAGCAAAACATTTTTTCTAGTTTGCGATTTTATCAAGTTTATGTATAAACTTTCATATGTTGTTTGTTTAAAATTACATGTTTGTTTGGCTTTACATAGTATTAAAACAATGGCTAAAAATTTTCTGAAGGAGCCCCCCCCCCCAGTAATTTTAGCTACGAGCCTCTCAATTCAGATGTGTTAGTTTGTGATGTACTGCACACGTTCGACAGCTCAGGTGAGCAGCAGCAAATTTGAAATTTGAATTTTTATCTTAAAAGTTGCCTAGTTTTAGCACAATACACTGAATGAATATCTTACAGTAGCACTGTACTTAAATTTTCGCTTTCGCAAACACGTGCAACACGCTCATGGAATATTTTTGCCGCTGAAAATTATGTTAGTTTGTGATATCATGAATAATTGGGCTCACCCGCCAGTAATTAAGTTTTCAATATATTATTTAATGATCTGAAATTCCTTTGCAGTGTTAACTGTCCTAAAACGTATACTTTTTATCGGACTTGAAAATAGTGTAATACATGAAAAAATCATCCTGTCTTCTTTTAGCTGGTATTAGTCTGGTTACAATCCAATTCTTATGTTTTCATTTTCCAGTCACAACACGACACCTGGAGTTTCAGTTTCACCCAAAGGTAAGTTAAATTAACGGTCAAAAATTTCCTGCCAAATGTGTTGCCTTTTGATGCGCTTTTATAGTTACTAATTACGAGTTTAATTCTTTTTTCGTTTTTATGTTGTTTGAGTTTAGTATATGCACGATTAACGAAATGTTGAGAGTTTTTTTAAGAAAAGAAACTGTGCCAACTGCCAAGTGGGCATGAGTTGCAAAAGTTAGTTTTTTTTTTCTAAATCACTATCGCATATTTGATTGATTAATTTTCTTGGCAGGCATATATTATACTCTGGGCTGCATAATAGCAGTGTTGTCTTTCTAATCCTCCGGGGATGAGGATTTTCCGCGGATACGCGGAATTTCGAGTTTTTGGAACACCAGTAGTGCCATTTTTGTAAATTGCGTAGATTCGTTGAGAAAATTTTTACGGACCCAGTACATTATTTCACAAACTGACCGCTAGTTGGCAGGCCGTCACTTTGTTTACATCACGTATATCAGTGTAACCACGTGTATATCTCTATGTATAAAAATATAGAATCAATTGTGCCGAGTTATTTGAGTCAATCGCAGACAGTTTTTATATACTTTTGCATAGGAGCGGCCAGTACTTAGGCGTTTTTGAGACAATTAGGTATCATGTATCCTTGATAGATGGGTATTTTAAATTATGCATGAAACAATGTAATTGATATTTTAAGTCCACTTAGAGGCTCTCTATGGTCACGAAATTGCAATTTGTTGCCGGCTCCTCTTGAACTCCATTGGGGGCCTAGGTGGCCCCAAAACCCCCGACCTGTTTCAGAGTTTTTTACAATTTGTCATTTTCATCCCTGAATTAAGATCATTCCGGATAGGGACTATATTTGGGAACAAATATGTGTGTACACCTAATCTTGAATAATGTTTGAACAATTTGTAATTGTGACTACATATATTTTGGGTAGGAGCATAATGAAGATTGTAGTATTTGCCTACTTCATGATCTCGCTGTACTAGTTACATTGCTGCATTAGCAGTTCTCCATTTGCATGAATGTAATGGAGGATTACCTTAAGACCAGACGGTTTAGTCTCGTGGTAATGCATCTGCTTTCCATGCTGGACGTCGTGAGTTCGAACCAGTGGCCGGGTCATACCAAAGACTTTAAAAATGGTACCTGCTGTTGCCCTGCCTGACACGTGGTATTTACGGTAAAAGTGGGGCAATAATAGTCTCTGTTATGTAGCGGTAGGTTGTTATTTACAGTCGGCGATAATGGCTCTTTGAGCTAATGTTAATTGTTGACCCAAAAGCTGACTTTAAATAAAGATGATTATTATTATTATTATTATTATTATTATCACCATCATTATTGTTGTTGTTGTTGTTGTTGTTATTATTATTATTATTATTATTATTATTATCATCATTGTTGTTGTTGTTGTTGTTGTTATTGTTATTATTATTATTATTATTATTATTATTATGCTCTATAAAGTACAATACCCAAGGTTTTATTATGAGTATGATCAGTGTCAATGTACTTTCAGGTAATGTTCAATGGGCTTTCCCAGGTTCGCTTCCAACTGCTGCAAGTCCTTTTACTCCAATGGCGTAAGTTTCCAAAACAGGCTTGTATTTTTACTAGAATTTACCGGTAAACATTCTAATTTACCAGTAAACACTACCGGTAAGATTACCAGTAAACATTACGAGTAAGATTAGTAATTACTCCAGTAAGCATTCTAATTTACCAGTAAACACTATCAGTAAGGGTATTTGTAGGTAAGTCATAATATAATTTTAGTATTTGGCGAATTCACAGCAAGGGACAATGCTATATGCTTTTATAATGTGTTATATTGTTCGGCTTATGTAGTATCTAACGTGTATTGCTTTGCCAATGTACATTGTATGTATTCGTGCAGATAAAACTGAATTGAATTGAATTGAATATGCTATGAGAGTGTTGGAATTTAATAGAAATAGTTAATTTGTCTGAAGACACTGGAGAAAAGGAATTAGGGTACACTCGGCGCTTTTCTAAACAAACACTTTTGCTGGCTGTGGATTATGAAGTTATGTTGGGTTTTTTATCTACAGTGTTCTCAGTGTAACGCAGATAAAGAATTGTGGTCCATTTAATCAAAATACGTGTAATTTACTTCGCTTAACTTAAAAATGCAATTTATGCTCTAGAAAAATAAAAAGTTTCGTACAGCTCAAAAACAGTATCGTCTTCTGGAAAAAATCTGATGTCTTACAAGTCGTGCCCCCCCCATTATTTTTTCTGGAATTGGTCCTTCCGTGTTGCGTAGGTGTCAATTCTGTTTCACTACATAATTTGTTATTCTTTATGTAATTGTCATCAAATCTCGTCGTTTATGTATAGAAGGGTTAACTTTCTGCCTTCTATTTAGCTCACTGTCTGGAGGAGGGGCTTAGAATTTCTATGCTGGAAAATGTTTAATATCGCCTAACTCAAGTTTTTTCGGTCTAGTTTTATATGAGTCATGCGAAGTTTATTGTGTCATTGTATGCAGGCATTTTAATCTCTTTTGTTGTACAGCAGTGAAGCCAATTAAGTTCGTTCAAATAATTGCGTTAATCTTAATCTCTTGCAGGAGAGCAATGTCTAATTCTAGTCCCTCCATATCTTCGTCAGTGCAGGTATGATTTTTGCTCAGTTAGTTTTTCAGAGATAGTAAACAAAAACAAACTGAAATTAATAGATCTCTAGCACAACAAGCTGCGGCACAAACTCACACGCGTAATTTCTTTGTCTTAGCGATGGGCGATTTCGAAATTTTCTAATTCGATTATATTTTTTTTGTTATTTATTATTATTATCACATTCAGTACAATATAATGACATTAAGCACACAGTGACATCAAAATTATTACATCATACTGTATCAAATTGTTATATTTCTACACTATCGTTATCATAAAAGAATAATCGTACTGCAGTGGGCTAGAGAAGCAAAGGCTTGTATAAGCCCACTATCATGTAAACCCGATAAAAAAAGAATGGATGAGTGAGCAAAAAAAGAACTGGGAGAAAGGTTAGATCACATAGGAAGGGTAGAAGTATGTGTTAGTGGAAATGGTAGGAAGAAAGATAGTAGATTGTGCTATGTTGACATCAGTGTTATCTGCATGGGACAGCAGCCAACCACGCCGCTGTCTGTGCTGGGCTGTGAAGCAGACAGTACAACCCTTGTGCTCTGCTTCCGTACAATTACAGTGTTCCCTCACTTATCGCGCGTGTTCCGTTCCAGGCCCACCCACAATAAGTGAATTTCCCCGAAGTAGGGATGCTACACTTATTTTAGTAGTTATACATTATTTGTGTGTTGTGTATGAATCTCACGTCGGCAAGTAGCATCTCAAACGGGCGCAAGTACTACATTTTGTTTTTGGTGTGTATTCATCTGCCGAATAAATACACTATTTACTGTAAAAGGTAACTTTTTATGATTTATAATATTCTTTGAAAACCTGCAAAACAGCGAGTCTGCGATAAACGAACCGCGAAGTAGTGAAGGAACACTGTATAAAGAAAGAACTAAAGAAAAAAAGACTTATTAAATTGAATATAATCGATAATAGTGAGTGAGCGTAGGGGGTGCTGCAGTTACACACAGTACCTATACACGAGCCGCTACTGAAATCATTCAAATCAAATTCGAACCTTCGATACTGTGAATGAGTAGCGAGAATTTATTCTGCTGATTGTTTGTGTAAAGTGTAATATGATTGTGAAGGATTTTAGGTTATTTTATTACTTCAGCGTTCTCTCATTCTGTAAACCCCCTATACTGTCTTTCTTAACTGCATTGTCTTGACTTGGCTTCTTTCTGTCATGCTCTACTGACAGAGCTAATTTACCTGGCTAGCTGCCAGTCTGTTCTTGGCTAAGAGAGTTTTTGTTGTTGTTTTGTCTCAGTTAAACCATTTATTTGTCAAGAGTAGTGGAGCCATGATGTAAGTTTATTCAGTCCCACTTTATTATTAATTTCTTTGTTTCTTTTTTGGCTCAAATTAGTTAATTATATTTTGTTATGATTTTTCTTACAGATAAAACATAATATAGCTACTCAAACATGAATTTTTTGACTTTGGGCATCATGAAGTAGTAGTCTGTCACAATGATGTTCGCTTAAATTTCATTTGAATTTCTTCTAATCTGTTTTTATTGTTTCCGATGCATTTTCATAATAAACTGTTCATATTGCAGGAGCACGGCATGAATACTTCACAAGGAGGAATCGAAAATAAATCCTCTCAAAAGAATTTTGTCTGTCCAAATAGAGTGTCTGTGAGAACTCCACCAATAGATGGCAGAATGGGTCAGGCTTCTTCATTTTTGTCTTGGCAAATGTTTAAGTACAAGAAAACCCTTCACTTACATAAAGCTTGAAAAATTCATCTTGAAATTTTATACCACTTAGATACTGTCCTTTTGCATGCAGGGCTTGCGTCGGAGTAACACTGTATAAAAAGCATGTAAATTTAAATTCTTGCAATGACCATTAGACGCAGCCATTTTGACGATAAGTCATTTGAAACAAGTTTAGTTAACATTGTGTAAATATTTACAAAACAATCAGAGCATTTGTAGCACACAAGTCACTAAGCAAAATTTTAAAATACTGTATCTTGTCAGTAAGATTACAAATAAGCTTTTTGATTAGTGAGTGGTGCACCCTGGAGGGTGAGTCAGCAACATTTTACCAATTTGTGAAAGCATTTTAAATTATTAATTATTTTCTTTTCTAGTTACATAAGTTTTTCAAGCAGGTAAGCGAAATGCTAAGTAATGTAGATTTGCATGGAAAGTTTTTTGGGTCATAATTCAACAGTATTGCGGGAGATTTAAAATGAAAACAATGTATTAATCCTTTCAACGCGAGTAAGATATATGCATGAAATTGCAATAAAGTAATATAATTTTTAAGGCAATTTTTGTGAAACCTACTTCAGGTACCCCTTTTCTTGTCCTTTTATGCCACTGTAGTGGTTAATTTCTTTTACTGTGTTCATTCAAAGATACAATGTTCTTCTTCTGTTTTTTCCCAACATTGATTGTTGTTAAACTGCCTGTTTCTTTTTCCTTCTGTGGCATCTATTTGAGCTGCTTTTTAGTGAAAAAATCACTGTTTATAAACTTTACGTAACACAAACAAATATAATAGTGGCAAACTAAAATTGTGTCCATCTTAAATGACTGACAAATTGCGTCACAATTCATAGTTCACATGTAAAGTTGCTACTTGTATAAGCACTGTTTTTCTGAGTTATGTTATATATAAATATGTGTGTGCTAGCATAACAAATTCGTCCATAAGTCGGTAATTAAGGTTTTCTAGTTATTCATATGCCTAGATTCATTCATTCATAGAATCTCCATTTCATGAGGATTATTTTGATACCAAGTTCATCACTCTATGTTGTTTCTAAGCTGAGATAATCCATGTTGAAATTGAGGTGCAGGCTGTGCACTGAAAAACATAATCTTGAGAAAAATTTTGTCACATATCCTGAATCTCCATTTGATGAGGATCATTTTGATACCAAGTTCATCACTCTGTGTTATTTCTAAGCTGAGATAATCCGCATTAAAGTTGAGGTGCAGGCTGTGCACTGAAGAACATAATCTTGAGAAAATCACTGTTAAAGTCAGCCATTGTTTTTTGTCGCGTTTCTGCTAAATACTTAACAACCGGACAAATGTTGGTTGCTACGGACTTTGCAAAAACACATTGATGTTATTCTTAAATCCAGTAGATGGCTCTTTCTGACAAAAATCTGAGCTTGGCAAGACAAAAAACTGGAAGCAAAATGACTGCTTCTATGAGCTACTATCAGGGTTTAAAAATACAAGTTTTTGCAATTGCTGTACTAAGTTCTAACCAGAGAAGTGTTATAAAATCAGCTTTTTAGTATTTAGTAACATTTTCTTGATAAATTTTATCCTAGAATATAAAAGTCCAATATATTTAGCATTTGTTTTCATAAAAAATAAATAATTGACATTGGACCAAATTTTTGGTACATTCTACTTTGAAGTATAATAACGTAGTTTTAACTATGGCAAGTTATGATTGTTATTGGTTTGCAAGCACACATACGTGATTTTCTATCTTCCATTCATGTTTTAGGTATTATCGCTTCCCAGTCGCCAACTAATACAAACCAAGCCGGGACAACTCCAACTAACTACCAACAACACATGGCTAACAGTTCAGGCAGGTTTGATAGAAAGTAAGCTGCAAATGCTTTCATACTTCTTTTAATATGCTCTGGTTTAGACTAGCAAGACTTCTGCAGAGCATGTGCTTTCTAACAGGAGAAAGCAGTCGTCATAAATAAAGCTCAAAAAGTTCGTTATGAAATTTGGTATCACTTACGTGCCATCTTATTGCATGCAGGGCTTGCATCAGCAGTAACGCTGCATAAAGCTTGCAAGCGTAAATTTCTGCGATGACTGCTAGGCGCAGCTATTTTAACGATAAGTTTGAAACAAGTTTAGGTAACATTGCATGAAGTTTGAAAAAATAATCAGAGCGTTCGTAGCGCACTCGTTGCTAACTAAACAAAAGTACGAATCAATAAGATCAATAATACGTTTTTTTTGCGAATTGATGGTGGTCACTGGGATAGTGATACAGTGGCATTCTACCAGGTAGGCGAAACATTTTAAATTACTAAGAATTTTCTTTTCAATTTACTTTAGCTTTTCAAAGAGGTAAACATAATACTAAATACAGTGAAACCTCGCTATAATACAAGGTGTGGGACACGACTGAATGTGGCACTAAAGCTGGGTTGGCGGTAAGGCAGGGTTCATTAAATATCAAAGCCATTCCAGTCTGTAATTTTGTTTCCTAGATAATTTTAGTATGTCATAAATAATATAATATTATTATACCTACAGTAATACAAGTGTTATACTGTACATTTTTACAGCATTAAAAAAATTAATGCAGGTGTAGTTCTATGGCTATGCATTGCAAAACTTTCAGGTAACACAGTGTGGAGTAGTAATCTTATGAAATACTGATGTCTCCTGATAAGAGAAATCCAGGCAGCCCGCTCAGGCACCCAACGTAGCATCACTAGATAATTAAGACAATGCAGCCGTTAAATTCACATCAGTTCAGTACTGAAGCTTAGTTACCCAACTCTTGAGGTCTTAAAATGCATGTTCCTTGCTCAAAACCTCAGCATTCACTTTCATACAGTCAGTTGCAACATAATTGTTTTTCTGTTCAGAGTTCTTTCTCTTTACAACACAACAGAAGCTCATTATACTTTATCTTGGCTGGCATTATAATGGGCTAAATTTATTATGTAAAGACTTTCGGCACAGTAAATACAGCATGTTTATATAATTTGGTTCTAAATGTTTGATTCTTTGATATTACTTTTTTTTAATTTAAAGCTGTCATCGATTATCTTCTCAACTGTCTCAAGCCGGTTATTCGACGAGTCAGAAACGGATATCACCACGTGAGCCTGCAGCCGTGAGCGGACATCCCGTCAATCGCAGACACATTTCACCACAGTCGGCAAACTCTATGAATGCAAGGTTATCTCCCTATGGACCCGGTGGAAATACTCACTCTGCAACACAGTCAACTGGTTCAGGTTGTTGCCGCTCACAAGCTCAGGTAAGACACTCTGAAAGTGTGTTAATGTTGTCACTTAGTTATTAGCAATTGCATATTAACTAATCACAAGTTGTTTGTATTTAACAGATAATAGTAGTTGTGTTATTAGCTATCTCACAGTGAAGTAAGTTTTGGCTAAATCTCATTTACAGCTTATAAAATGTGTCTAACGATACTGCAGTGTATACAATTTTTTTTTGATGAAGAATTGCTTTGGTTGGTGACAAGATAACGGCTTCATTGTTCAGTCAAACTTCTTTACTCTGCCTCCTTTGTGTCTGCAAAAAAAAGTTGGTTTTATAATGAGTTTGCCATTATAGTGAGGTGTGATACGTGTTGTTGGACATGCATTTGCGATTCTTAATTTAAAGTACTAAAAGAATAATTTAATATGTGCTGCCACTTACATTTAAAATTATGTTTAATTTAAGTGATTCAAGTTTAATCCAGGTTGTGGCCTTGGTCGATGCTGCTCAGTCACCTGTACCTGCTGGGCTTCCCATATATGGTAGTGTTGATTGCTAGTGTGTTTTATTAGCCAATCAGGGTAAGCTAAGTGGATGCATGTGACTTGGGTAGCTCTGCCAAGGCCAACCTGGAGTTTTTTCTTCTTGAGCATTGCTATTGAGTGATCACCATGTGTGTTCTTTCCTGTAAATAATAGTATAATATGTAAATAGAAATAAAGTTTTTCACAGTTCAACACAATTTCATAGTTTTGTTGTAACCACCAGAGTGAACCAGTCTACAACAGTCTACACTAACTTTAATAAACTTCAAGTTTTCTACAAAATCAATCCTTCTAGTTAAAAGTTTCTACACATGTCTATGAAAATGTAGATATTTTGTTTTGCTAAAAATTTGGGCATTAAGCGAGGTTGGCATTATGGGGGGGGGGGGGGGCTGGTCATTATAACATGGTTTGATTGTACTGACTTACATTTAGTGAGTACTGTACTGAGTCACGGTAAATGTTTCAGGATGCTCTAATTGTGAATCAATTTTTAATGCTAGCTCTATTTGCTGATATATAGGGCGACTACCCCAGCGTCTCTTCGATATACGGTCAATATCATCAAGAGATTTAACAGCATCTTCTATTCTATCTACCTTAACGTTGGCTCCGTAACTCCCATTCGTGTAAATCTGAGTGTAGACTTATACTGCTTCTAATGCATTCTACGTTTTTATCACTGTCTGTTTATTATCACCATTAATTTTGTAGTTGGATATGCAGCATGTATTTTCTATTCGTGTGCACCTTGGGAGTATTTAGTACTTATAATAGAAACTCAGAAGCATATCATACTATATACTCAAGACTTCAAAGACGGTGTTCTGCTATTTTAAAAGTAATCGTGGTCAGCTGATGTCCAGACCTCTTATACGGAGAAAGTATTATACTCAAGAGTTCAAAGACGGTGTTTCGCTAATTTAAAAGTGATCGTGGTCAGCTGATGTCCCGATCTCTTATATGGAGAAAGTATTATACTCAAGAGTTCAAAGACGGTGTTTCGCTAATTTAAAAGTGATCGTGGTCAGCTGATGTCCCGACCTCTTATACGAAAAAAGAATTTAAATAAGTAAAAATTTCCATATTATTTTATTATATAAAATTTTCTAATATTTTTTTTAATCTTCAGGTACCAAGGAGCCAGATAGCTGCAAAGCTTTACCGGAATTTCTAAGGATGCAACACAAGACTTTAATAGCTGGCATTCTTATACACCCCAATGAACATACAATGGATTTATTGTATCAAGTTGAAGTGGCATGTTATGTAAAAACCTAGTTTGGTACACTCGCTACAAGTGGTTGTTTAAGATATTTTCCACTTGTGAAAAGCTTTATGTAGAAAACTCCTGGGGTTGTTTACAAAAGTGGAGTTTATTATTTGTGAAAAACTTTATGTAGAAAACTCCTGGGGCTGTTTACTAAAATGGAGTTTTTTATTTGTGGAAAGCTCTATTAGAAAACTCCTGGGGTTGTTTACTAAAATGGAGTTTTTTATTTGTGGAAAGCTTATAATTGTAATTTATTCTAAACACTACTGTGGGCTGGGGGTGAGCATCGGACGTTCCAATTCGATTTGAACGAGTTTTGATTCTAACCTAAAATTATTGAATAATTCAGCACTTCAGCCTCACACGCAGGTATTTTATGTGTTTATGTTATATGGTAATTTTAATATTTTCAAATGTATATTAAAATGCAATGAATGTTGTTCGAGAGTTGGTTTTCCCTTTAAATCATGCTCTGTGCTAATGTAGTCAAAGCTACGGGTGAGCATCAAACGTTCGAATCGAATCCGAACTGCAGATTCGAATAATTCAGCACTTCAATCACATACGTTCTTTAGCATTAATAACGTTTGAAACTTCATCCAATTAGCACAATTTAGCTGTGATTTCTGTGTGCATTTTTTAAATAAATTATTAGTGATTTTACTGCAGAACAAAATTGAATAATGTGTATTGTCTCTGCAAGACCGCTTTTTACTGGTGGTTCGAAAACTTGTTTGAAAAACAGAGTTTGAATTCGAAATACTGAAAGTCTGTTCGATTCGATTCGAAAGTCGCAAATTCGATTCGAATTCGTTTTCTGGTAGAGAATGCTCATCCCTAATATTTGATAACTGCTCTGTATTTACTGTATTAACTGCTTAGTATTTACTAAGCTCAGATGCCCTACTGTGGACTCACCTTTCATTTGATAACCTAATTCGTTTTCAATGTGGTGGTCTCTGTTAACTTTAAATACATACTGTAAAACTTGTCCTGGTCCTGTGTACGTTTATATGCTGTTTATAGGCAGGCACCTGTGTTGCTGTAAATTGCTGATTTCTTATGATCTCACTGCGCACTGTTGTATTTCGGATGCGTTTTGGATTAACCAAGTAGCGCAAAACAACAGCAAAGCGTTAAGTTATTTACAGTGAAAAAGAGAACAGTAATATTTGTACGGTTCTTGCCTTCATCTACCGTCAAACATGTTTCTTACAGTTTAAGGATGCTGAGGAATCGGATCAACTGTGATTCGGTTTAATGTGGTTTTCGGCAATGTGCTTAGTGTGTGTGATAAACAACGTTAATGTTTCAAATTTTAGAGAGATTGAAACGAATTTTTCTTTAACTTAGTGCAAAGAAAAATGGAGAAAATGATTTAAAAAACTGTTATTACATTTTGAAGATGTTTTCATATCATTGTTAATATTTTTGCCAATTCAAGTTGTTCATTATTACAAAATATATAATATGTTTTGTCACTATATTCAATGTAGTAATATAATTTAACTTGCTATCTGTATGTTTGTTTTTGTACGCAAGTGCAGGTTGCTGAGCAGAGACTGTTAGTAATTTATTAGTACAGTAAACTCCGTGTAACTCAAAATCGCACAACTCACATTTTTGCCCAATTTAAAGAATTTCAGAGGAACAGATGAAATCCTTCCTGTTTCCAACAAAAAAGCATCGCTTAACTCAAAATTTCGCCTAATTCAAATAAAAAATTATAGTCCACTTAATCGAAAAATGTAATTTACTTCGCCTAAGTAAAAAATGCAATTTATACTCTAGAAAAGTAAAAAGTTTCACACAACTGAAAAACAGCATCGTCTTCGGGAAAATTCTGATGTCTTACAAGTCGCGTCCCCGATTATTTTCTCCGGGATTGATCTTTCCGGGAAAGTCTCAGTCGTATTGTTTAACAGTTTTGTGCACGTGTTCTTTTGTAACATAAAAAATCGAGTTTCACTACATAATTTGTTATTCTTTATGTAATTATCATCAAGTCTCGTCGTTTATGTATAGAATGGTTGACTTTCTGCCTTCTATTTAGCTCACCGTCTGGAGGAGGGGTTTAGAGTCTCTATGCTGGAAAATGGTCAACATCGCCTAACTCAGTTTTTTTTGGGTCCGGTTGGATTTGAATTATGCGGAGTTTACTGTAGTTATAAATTGATATTTTTTGAAGATTAAAGTTGAATTTTGTAAATATATTTAAAATGTCTATTTTTCAAATTTAAAAGTAAAGTAATTTAATATTGATGAACTGTGATTCTAAGGTCAAGCTTCTATGTCATAAAATTCTTATTTCTATGTGTAAGTTGTAGGCTTGGCACTTTTTCGTACATTTACTTAACAGTATTATTGCAGTTTATCAAAACAAATGTGATATAGCCAAATTTTTATTTACAATTTATTTAATGTTTATTACTCTCTTAGGATGCAAATATATAGTTAAAACATTTTTAATATTCCTAAATCTTCGTGGATTTTTAACAATGTACAGAATTTACTTCCTGTCATGATATTGCTTATTCACTTATTAACAGTGCTATATTTCGATTAAAAGTTGTAAAAAAATCCCCTCTGTTGGTACATTAATTTTTGAGCTGAATGAACTGCTAGTTTAATCAGGGGGGTATCAAGACTTTACGATGCCCTAGGCTGATAATGCTGTCCCGCCCATCTCTATTGTAAATTTATGGTTGCTTATGTAAGGAGCAGATTAAACAAGTACTTGTGGTGTATTAGAAACATTCGTTAAGCTAGTTTCTAGGTGGTCATTATTAATTACATGTATTTGCATAGCACTTATATACAAGCAGGCTGTGCAACTACTTGCGCAATGCCTTGCACCTGTTCGTTATGTGGCAGTTATATAAAAGCTGCTCTCAGTAACTGCCTGTGCTGTGTTATAAAAAATGCGCCCTTTATATAAATATCAAAGAATACAAATTTTCCGAGGAGAATAAGAATTTTTTTCTAAAATGTGACGCCCACAAACTTTGGCACCCTAGGCTATAGCCTAGTTAGCCTATTGATTAATACACCCCCATGTTTAATGCTTGACAAAAAATGCGGCTCTTAAATTACAAACCACTGTAGTTGCATTTGCTTCAACACGCTGTCAGTAGGAATTTATACAATTTCTCCATTGTTTTTAACATTCTACAGAAAAGAAGTCGTTAGATAATATTTTATTTGCATACGCACACCATGCAGGAGCACTGAAACATTGCAAAACTTGTGTGGTCGCAGAACCCATGCTGTCTATTATTATGCAGAAGATGAATCTCTGTTTGTAATATTTAAACAAAAATTATCACTTATTTAACGGTACTATCTGCTATTGATAAAATGTGTGCTTGGAAAGCAAAACCGTCTATGAGTCGGCAATTAAGCCTTTCTAGTTATTCTCATATTCTGAATCTCCATTTCCTGAGGATCATTTTGATACCAAGTTCATCACTCTACGTTATTTCTAAGCTGAGATATTCCACGTTGAAGTTGAACAGCAGGCTACGCAGTGAAAAACATAACCTTGAGAAAATCACTATTAATTGTCTATGAGTCGGCAATTAAGCCTTTCTAGTTATTCACATAAAGTCAGCCATTGTTTTTTGTCGCATTTCTGCAAAACACTTAGCAACCGCACAAACGTTGGTTGCTACGGACTTTGCAAGAACACATTGAAGTTATCATTAAATCCACTAGATGGCTTTTGCAGACGAAAATCTGGGCTGGCAACAGAAAAAGCCTGAAGCAGAATGGCTGCTTCCACGAGCTACAACTGGAGTTTAAAAAAACAAGTTTGAATGGCTGCTTCCACGAGCTACAACTGGAGTTTAAAAAAACAAGTTTTTTACAATTGCAGCACTAGTCTTTAGGCAGAAAAGCGGGTAGAGGGTTATAAAACTAGATTTTTAGTTTTTTAGAATTTTCCCGATGATCTGGTGGTAGAATATAAAAGTCCAACATATATTTAGCATTTGTTTTTATAAAATACAAAAAAGTGACATTTTACCAAATTTTTTGAGTCATTCTACTTTGAAGTACCATAACGTAGTTTTAACTATGCCGACTTATGGACAGTTTTGGTTTGCAAGCACACAAATAACATTTGGTAAGAATAAATGATGTCACATATAATGACTGCAGTCATAATTTAAATTTGCAAAGGTTAAATTTCGCTCAATTAACAGTGGGGAAGTGATTTAAACATTAAAAGAATTGTTTACATTGCTGATTTTTTACGTTTATCCAGTAATTTGAATGTAATCTGAATGTATACTCATTTAAAAACATGTGAAATACATTTTTAAGTGCGATAGTTTTCACAATAATCTGTTACATCTTTACTGTGTGTAATTATAAATGCTTATAACTGATCACATAGCCTCTATTATACATAAAATCACAGTTGGCACAAAACTGCAGAGCTCCAGTAATTAAAAACAAACAAACATTTATAACTGGAAACCTTCAGGTAGGTTTGCTAAACCATCTTCTTTGTTGGCTGGAAGTGATATGTCTGAAATGTACAAAAGCATTTGTAATAAATTATGCAGCACCTTGAATACTAAATACGGCATTCGTGATAAATTGTGCAGCACATTGGATACTAAATACAGTCAACTTCGGATATAAGGGACACCTCCGGAACGGAAAAAATTGTCCCTTATATCCGATGTCCCTTATAGCCACAGTTGACTCAGATGAGTTGCGAAAAATTGAGGTTAAAAATCGACCAATTTCGCTTTGATCATAGGGTCCCTTATATGAGAAGGTAATTTACCTACTGTTAGTTAACTTTCTAAGCTAATTATTCAAATATAAGAAACAATTGCTAACTTTTATAGCAATAAAACGTATATTTTGGACAGTAAAATAAAATGAGATGAGTCTAAACAATCGTCTGGTTTTCCTTTAATGAGCAGACCTTGATGACCAGTTTAATACCAACATCACGTCTGTACGTTGCTTCTAACCCGAGATATTGCAATCTATAATTGAGGAGGCAAGTTATATATTTTGTGAAAATAAAACTGACAAATTGGCTTTCAAAGTATAAGAGCAAATTCTTGAAAATTTCATAGCAACCATGATAGGCATTGGTTACTATGGATTCTATGCACTACTCAGAATTCTAAATAAGCCTTTTCACAGTTCCAGCGATTGATCGTGAAAACATCAAAGGTTACGTGTACCAGACAACGCATTTGTGTGTACACTTGACAATGCCTCGCAGTCCATGCTATTGTAATAGTAACAGTTTTAACAGGTAGTTATAATCTTACCTAGTTCATCTTTTCTTGTTCTCAAGCAAGATCATGCAGGTAAATCACTCTACACACAGACAAATGCATAATTAAGTAGAGTTCACATAAAACAACCGAAGCTACTGAACTGATGCAGCAGACGGCTTTGCTTTACACACGTCTCGTGATGGTTGTAGTTAAGATGCATTTGACCTACAGCAAACGCGCGGGCGCACAATGAAACTGTGAAAAGACTTATTGTTATTGTAAAATGCACTAGAAAGTGGTCATGATGAACTTACTTTACACAAATTGTTGGCAATTATGGCTAATTGTTTTCTTACCTGAGTGACCCTTAAATAAAAGTATGTTATTGCAACAGTAAGTACCCAACATTTGCTTCTACGATGAGTGTTCCTTATTTGCGAAGTAAATTGCATCATCTATGGCAAGTTCCTAATACTAATTATTAAAAACGAAATCTGCTTTCTATATGATACTATTGTTGGCACTGCAATGACTTACCAATTTGTTTTGGATAAGGCAGTCCGAGGTTATTCATAATGTTAATAAACTCCTCTTTGCCTTTTCCTAACCTGGGGTTCAATCGTTTTTCTTCATTAACGGTAGTTACTGATCTGCCTGGTAGACAAACGAAGTACTATATTTTCATACTATAATGATAGTTAATACATATTGTTACTGATTATAGTTTTTCTAAAGGAAAGGACAAATCGCCTAGCATGTTGGGATTATTTTACTCTTATCACAAAATTTAGAAGAACTGTCTATAAAGCATGAAGTTAGTTTAAGCTACAGCTGTACAGAAATTTTTAGGCATGGTGGCGGCTGCCATTCAGTTGAGAATTATGATATATTGGTGGACTTTGTGACTTTTCATAAATACATCATGGGTTTGTGTAATTGGGCATTGCTTTAACTAATTCGAACTTCTGCAGCTTATCCAATTTTCATGCAAAAATATCACAAAATTAGCTATCTGATTTTTTGCAAAACTTATTATGGCTTTGAATAAAATTGACAGTGCGTTAGTTTTTTCAGTCGTTGAATGACGTCATTGGTGGAAGAACAGGTGTTCAAAATGGGAGCACTCGAGCATGAAATGATCGCGACTCTGAAGTGATTTTACTGTTACACGAGTCGCTTATTCCAGTTTTATCACTAAACCCTTCTATTACTTTTCGCGAACATTGAAATAAGCCCAACTTCTCGGAAGGCTTGACCTTTCCTTTAAGTGAATATGAATAGAAACACTATAAAAGGCATGTTGTTCTTCTCAGTAAGTGTTTCTCGCTGTGTGTAAAAATTTATACTTTTGATGGAAATTGACAGCGTGACATTATTATCATATATATTAATTTTGCCGGTATAGATATATATACCGACGGATATAAAACCGACGAGGCTACAGCTCCAACGACGGTACCATTCTTGACGATCTATACGTCAAACGAAAGGTCTCCCTCCACCCAGGGGTTTATCTTTCGAATCAGGCCCACCGGGGAGGAACAGGGGCCGAAAAACCTCCAAAAATGCTTTGCAAAACTTATACGTCTTATTTCTAGAGAACGGGAACATCATGGGGGCAGTGCCAGTAATGGTTGAATGACCTGTTCAATGGTGGGTGTAATAGTCATATTTAGATTTTGTACAGTAAAAGCTGCTATTGGCTTTGTGTTAGGTAAATAAACGAACACTAGGTAGAATGTTCGCTCATTGTTCATTATAAGTGTATTTATATGCAAAATCTTTTGAGGGGCCTTTGCTAGTTATTATTATTATTATCATCATCATTTTATCTGTATAATATCACATATGCCGTGATGCATACATAATTTACATAGTGGTTAGCAAATGACAGTAATGCTTAATTGGTTAAACTATTGGTGTAAGAATGGAAGCACCCAAAACCTGAATGATCGTGACTTTACAATGATTTTACTAATTAAACGAAGCTGTTATTGCAATTTTACCACTAAATCCTTCTAAGATTTTTCACAAACATTGAAATAAGCCAAACTTCCCAGAAGACTTGGCTTAAAATTCCTTTCTTAAGTTTGCTAAATGATACAAGAAAATGTTTTGATAAAAATAGTAAGTTTTAACAGTAACTGCATTTTAACTTCATCTCCACAGCCGATAATAATAATTTATAGATTTTGTTTAATTCTTATACTGTATTTTAACATTTAGAACTAAGTTTTAATTTCACTACTTCAAAATGTCTACAACGATATTACAAAAAGAAGGTACTGTTATATTTAATACAGTGTTTTAATGCAAGGTTTGGAATTTTGACAAGACTAATATTTATCTGAAATTAACGATGTCTTTTTCTACCTTTATAATCATGTCCAGGAAACAGCAACGTATCATTTGGTAGAGATAAAATATTGCTCCATACTGTATCATACAACGTGCCGGGATTACCCTCCTGGAAATCTGTTCTTCCGCAAGCGCGGATGAGCAAAGCATCTCCCGTAAATGCTATCCCAGCTTCTTTCAGCACGAATGTTACACAACCTGCAGAAGAATGGCAAATACAATGAGCGCGTATTTTGCTTAAACTGTGAACATTTTATCAATGTTGTCATAGCAACACAGGTTAAGCCAGCTTAGATTATTAAATACTGTATCAAGCTGGTAAAATGTCATTTGCCTGCATAGCAAAAACGTCCATAAGTCAGCAATTCCAGTCATTCACATATCCCGAATCTCCATTTCATGAGGATCATTTTGATACCAAGTTCTTCGCTCTATGTTATTTCTAAGCTGAGATAATCCACGTTGAAGTTTAGGTGCAGGCTGCGCAGTGAAAAACATAATCTTGAGAAAATCTATCATAACGTAGTTTTAACTATGCCGACTTATGAACAGTTTTGGTTTGCAAGCACACATTTAAAGTGACTCGGTCATCTAACGAGACTTACCAATTTAAGCCCCGTGTAAGTTGTACACTGTGACACTGGCTAAATTAATAAATAACACCATAACGACTAATATACCCGCAACTCATATTCTCACAAAATAAACCATATTTTAACTTCTTGGTAAATTATTTTTAGAATATAGTTTGCTCTATTTGACACGCAACACCTTTGTTATTATACAGACAGGTATTCAAACTATGGTTAAATGTTGTGAATATGTCAACTATAGGCTTGGACCAGTTTCTTGCCAAGTTACCATTAAGCATTTCTGGCTGTGGTTTGAACTAGAGCTGTGATAGTAGAAAATATGTCACAACTAGGCAGCCTTCACAGCCAGATCAAAATACAATTATATTATAGGAATTTAGGAAGTTAAAGTGCAGATAATTTTTGTTTTAAAATTACGAATAGAGCCCACAGCTGCGCCGTTTCAGGTGAGCTCTGCCAATTTATTTGTAACCTCATTTAAGGCACAGATAATTTTTGTTTTAAAATTATGAAATTACCAGAAGAATTAGCTGCACTGTGAAGAATTTCAAGAACTAATTCCACCCCATTAAATGCAAAAAGTAATATCCCCGTCAAAGAACCGAATTAAATTTCAGAACAACACTCATTTCTCAGTTTGCTGGACCTAGCTTTTATGGATATCGGAAGAATCGGACAAAATCTGGATCATTAGAAGACCCGCATACTACAGACACAGTCCCTTGTTTTGCGAGCTGAGAGCTAGTTGGAGGAACTGTCACTTTGTTTACATCACATACATCAGTGTAACCACGTAGAATAGATTATGCAGAGTTATTTGCATCAACGGCCAACAATTTTTATATACTTCTGCATAGGAGCAGCCTGTACTAGACATTTTTGGAACAATTAGACGATTCATTCTACATTACTGTGAGTCTAATACACGGCGCCTATTGCATTAGCTTAGTAGCGGAAAATACGGACAATCAGCAAATTTGGACCGACATCTCACCGCCTTTGTCTGGCAAACCAAGATATGGATGTAATAACAAAAATCAGTACGAAATTATGATGTTACCGTTTGTGTGCCCTGGTGTCTCTCTTGCTTCCAATTTCTGCAAAATTCATAAGCAAACTATTAACAGCGTAAAATGTTTATAAGATGCCTATTTATCATAGATAAATTTAGTAACCTTACAGGCAGTAGCTATACCATGCAGTTTTCATAGAAGTCTATAACTAAGTCTTTCAAACAGTTATTATTTGTCACAGTTTTTGCTAGCATTGTAATAGGGCCTGTATGCTTTTCAGCTGAATATAGTTCAGCTTAGTAAGTTTAAGATAAGTTGGCCTGCCTTCCTGATTTTTCTGCCCGCAGATTTTTTTGCTTATTCAAATGAGTTTGTATTATCTATGGTTAAAAACAACACAACTCTATTAAAATTTTTACATTAAAAAGTTAAAATCATGCCAAATGTTTCGACTAACTGCTGCTGTCATGATCAGTGGTAAATTTACAAACGTACAACCAGTTTATATAGACAGAGCTACTACGCACCAATTAAGTAGTTAACAGAAGCCAAACAAATAATGAATAAACAGACCAGTAAAGAAATTGATGTGTTTGCAAATAGGAAAACAGACCTGAAGAAAAGAAATTGATACAGTAACAAATAGCTTAGTGTTTGAAAATAAAGTTAAAGGAATTGAACTGCTTTGCACTTTAAGAGAAAGCTTATTAGGGTACATAGATAAACTTTCTTTTATTAATAAGTCTCAATTATTTGTAGCTCTGGTCAAAATGCTGAAATTACTAAAATCAACTTTGTGGCTGAGGCACAAATATGTCCATTAATGCTGGATTGAGGAGAATTTTTCAATTTTTGCCAGTTCTAAAAGAAATACCCAAATGTTCACAAATTGTTACTTTAAAGTGTCTGAACGTATTGCCATGGTAAGCAGCATTGTGGCTGCTGTATTATCTCTTATAAATTGTTTCATCCAGCTTTCTCTGTAGGCATTTTATTTTGTTATTTAATTTCATATTACGCATCCTGTTTGGAACACATTTGTGGAAAGCACTTTTTAGTGCAACTGTATAACCAATTTTCACACAGGTGCAATAAAATTTTCCTATACAGTGCATATAGGAAAGTGTTACTGCACTTATGCGAAAGTTGGTATGAAAGTTAAAGTACAAATTTTCCGAAGTTTATGGTTTCTCCGTGTTTGACGTAGATGTCTGCTTTGCCTCCGCTCTTTGCTCCCAGCACGCTCTTGCATTTAGGATAGCGGTGTTTTAGTTTTCCACTTCCAGTGATGTGGTCCGCATGCACATGAGTGTTCACTGTAATTACAAATTGATCTTGTTCTTAACAACCAAATAATGCTTATCAAGGCGTGCAGAATGCAAAACCAGTGATGGCTCGTAGCTAAAGTTAGTGGACGTGCTGCTTCGGAAAATTTTAAGCCATTGTTTTAATATTAACAAACATAAAAAAAGAAAATTTGTACATTTTTTACTTACTAATAGCCTAAATTCAAGTTAAATTAATCTAATTAATTAATTTATTAAGTTAATTTTTGTCTAAATTGATCCATTAATTTAAAAACAAAATTCGACCTTTTTGTTTTGCTTTGCGCGAAAAGGTTAATAATTTTCTCCTTGATCAACACTGTGTGAGCGACAGTGCTTTCTCTACCTAGCGTACAGCTTCTTATCTCCGACATGTGCCCATGGCCGTATGTGCACAACAGCCAAACACCACGTTGCCGGAGATATGAAGCGCACAGTGCTGAAGCTGTGAAGCGCATAGTTCCTTCACATGATCTGGTTCCATATAAGGATTTACAAACATAAAGGAAGAACTAAACAAAAAAGACTTATTATATTGAATCTTAGCGATGATGTTGAGTGAAAATAGGGGGTGCTGCAGTTCCACAGTGCCTATACACGAGCCACCACCGTGCAAAGCAAAAAAGTTGTAACGAAAATTCTTACAGCAAAAACTTGTATGCATTACACACTGGATAAAACTTTTTAACAATATCCTAGATGCAAACTAACTCAACCATCAACTGACAAAGTAAACACAAAGAAACTTTTATGGAAATAGATTTTTGAAAAGCGTAACTACTGCTTCAGTTTGTACTTCTGAAACTCATTGCTGGTTTCCACCAAATACTTTTAGTACTTGCTCAAGCAAGTAAACCAATTACTACCGAGGGAAGAGGATTGACTGGATGCAGCTAGCAAACTTCCAGGAATGATCCTTTATGCCATAATTACCCTTTTCACAGTTTTGTTGCATGCACATGTTGTTGTTGTAGCTCAAAAGTTAAGTGTACCACAGTAACGTGTGTTAACGACTGTCTGGTGACATATGGGTAAAGCAAAGACATTTCCTGCATCAGTTCAGTAACTTCAATTGTTTTACATGGACTTTACTTAATTATGGATTGGTCTGTATATAGAGTGATTTACTAGCAGAATCTTGCTTGGAAACAAGAAAAAATGAACTAGGTAAGATTTTAGTTAGCTGTTAAAACTATTGCTATTATAACAGTATGGACTACAAGGCATTGTTTCAAGTGTACCCAAATGCATTGTCTGGTACACTTAAAACCTTTATCGTTTTCACGATCATCATCAATCACTGGAATTGTGAAAAGGTTTATTGTGTAATTAATACAGTAATGACCGACAATAACTTTGCTATTTCTACTGTTACTGAAATAAATAATTGAAGAACATATAAAAGATACCTGCATAAATTAAGTCAAGTCCCAGTGAGTCAATTTGTTCTTGGTCTCTTGCTACCTATAATGTATTAATCCTGTTTTACATAAATATATATATAAAACAGAGTACAATAGTACAAGTAGTGTGGCTATGTGCGGGTTTAATAAGAACAGAGTACAATACCTGTGCAACACCAGACATAATTATAGCAAGGCAGTGGTTCTTAACCTGGGGTCCTGGTACCCCCTGGCGGTACCAAACGCCGTCCCAGGGGTATACCAAACGCAGATCTGGTTTATCAAAAATTTAGCCCTGAAAGCGACTCAAAAAAGATATGTCTCAAAGCTAAACAAAGAGGATAAAGTAGTTGAACCCTAACCCATACTAAGTAAAGGTATGTCAATAGTTGAACATAAGGTATTAGGGAAGGTATAAGTGCATCAACCCCGTATAATAGTTAGAGGAAACCTGCTAACTCTCACGTGTACAATGAGTATGTGTCATACTCGATTTCTTTAATTCACACTCACACACGCGCATTCCGCAACTTCATAAGCAAGTTTGCAAAATCACCGAGCTTCCTATGCAATCAGCAACAACCATGACAAAATTAGTAGGACTGTTCTCAATCAGCCAGGACCGTTTACGAATCTCAGGACGTACGTTATACTAAATGGTATTAAAATTGAAAGTTAAGTATTTCTAGGTGTTATTGAGATTTTTCCATGTATACAATAGAACATATTAAAGCATAGTGAGCTGCAATAACTGCATAAAAAAGCTCAGTAGTACCCAAAAATTGCTTTAATTTTTTTATTTTGGTTTAAAATTTTTTTGACTTTGACATCCAAAAGTGCAAAAATCTCCTGGCATTAATTTGCCACAGATGTGAGATGGATACCAGGGCTTTACCGTTTCAAATACTGGATCTATGAGGATCGCTTCTTTCGTCTCTTTGTCGGCAAGTAAATATGTGTAGGTCCACGATGACTCTTCAAACAACTGAAAAATAATTAAAACGATTTTTTAAAACTAACTGTATTAAAAGGTAATTAGACCATGTATGTTGACTGCCATTAGTAACAACTGTGTTAACATTTAAAGTGACTGCACTTACAGCATTTCAGTTTAAAACAGCATTTTCGTTTATTTCATACATTTTGTCGTTATCAAAACAAGAAAGAGGAAATATGTCAGTAGCAAAACATGCAGTATCTAGCGGTCCACAAGCTCAATGTGCCCTTGACGAAGTGGTGATAAAATGACACTCAGGCGATTAAAATTATCCGTTTGCCATTCGCGTACGTGTGTCATTGAAAATTGTGGACGATTTGTAGTCTATTTTACCTTTTCACTGGATACCTTTTTACCTATTTTACCTTTACCTACTCGATCCACGGGTACGTTAAAAAACAGAGAAATGCAGAGACTATAAAGTGCACGCGTTAATTAATACCCACCATGCACTATTGTTTTAACGAAAAGTTCCTTTCGATAAGAAATTAATTTTACCATTGAGCCTGAAATTATTAATGCGTTTTGTGTCGAAAAAAGTTATTATTAAAATAATTACTTGTTCAAGCACTTACTTGTCTAAATTCTAGGTCTTTGCAGCCAAGCATTGTGCCACGTTTCAGTCTTTTTCAACCTGCTAGTGCTACTAATTCGCCGAGTTGAAACTTATACTCTTCGTCATCAATAAATCACGCATATCGTACAAGGTTATAACATGGTTTATATATACGTGCTATTAGGATAATGTGCATAAATCGTTTAAACAGCGCATGCGTTCTAGTAACGAACTAACATGAATATTTATTTAGTACTTTTTGTTCATATCAGTCAGTTGATAACGGAAGCAAACTTTAGCAAGGTGCTCCTGTGACATACCAAAAAATAAGAATTTTAGAGTTGCAACTCTCGTTGCCAGGGTAAAATTTAACAGCGTTGAAATACTATGGTTACAGAACAATCCATGATCGATAGTAGTATTATAATACAGAGATAATATCTAATTCTGAATGATACGAATATGAATATACTTAATAATAAAAACCAGAATAAAGAAACGTTAATTGGAATTTCAATTCACCCTCACTGTATGGACGCTTTAAGAGAAAAAACAAACGGTGAAATTCGTCACGAATTGACATTTAATTTGACGTTAATTAATAAGACTTTAGTGGATTCGCTAATAGCACAGAAAATACGCGAAAGAATATAAACACAGTTTAAACACCACGTGTATATGAAATTACAAAAGAAACAACGCAAAATCACTATAATTATATAGTTACAAGTGCGGTAGAATGTGTACAAGCCTGTAATTTCTCGCTGAAAAACCGGCCTGTTTGAGGTACATTAAAGCAAGAAGGCAAAAAATTAAACCGTTTGTGGCGTGTTATCACAAGATAGGAATTAAGAGAAAATCGTTGTGTAAATTAGATAACTGATGAACTTAAGAATTGTATTTTTGCTGAGTTAATAATTATGTCATAATAAATTAATTATAATTTGAAGACCGTTAAAATCAACTAATAAAGTACATGGTGAGAAAGCACTTTTAATATGTTATGAAGGGAAGTCCATCAATCTTTAAATTAACGTACTTATTAATATTTTTTTGTTAGTTTTGAAGCTGATTCAACAAAGCTGGTTCATATTTTTTAGCTTTGCTTATTGTTGTTAAACGCTGTTTTAACTTAGAGGAAGTACATAGCAATAGTATAAAATTAATATCAGATTCAATATTACAGGTTTTGTGTAAATTAACAAGACAAATGACTACAAATAAGAAAGAATTGCATTGCAAAACGTATTTCACTTAACTTCAAAAGTAAATTTTATAACAGCATATGCATTGTGGTAATCCATAAAAAGTTTTGCAATTACATTTTGAACAGGCTGAGCACAAGGTATCGTTTGTATACTAACATAACATAACTTCTATAAATTATACATAATGAAGCCAATGTTAAAAAAAAAATCAGATTAAATTTGTTCTATAAATACATTAGCAAGAGCAAGCGATAAATGACTGCCCACAAAATTGCTTATATGACCATAGCACAAACTAAATGCCGTTAATTGAAAACAGGAATTTTCCTATCTGACAGCAGTTAACTGAAGTGTGGGTTCTTTGAGT
The DNA here is from genome assembly GCA_030141605.1 of Tubiluchus corallicola. Classification (NCBI taxonomy): domain Eukaryota; kingdom Metazoa; phylum Priapulida; class Priapulimorpha; order Priapulimorphida; family Tubiluchidae; genus Tubiluchus; species Tubiluchus corallicola. Next base: position 477,289 of record JAQGDQ010000084.1, read on the forward strand.
GGAGTATTTAGTTATGTGCAGAATTGTGTGTCTGCGTACGTGGTTGTTTGTATTTCTGTCCGCACAGTAAAATCAAAACTGGCGAAGTTATAAGCAGTCAAACAGGGATAGGCTTGGTCAAGAGTTGGAGACCAATTAATGATTCCGCATTCGAACACTTAAAGGTCAAGCTAGGCCACATAACTGAAAACGCTTATGAAATAAGATAGGTGAAACACTGAAATTACAGTCACCACACTCGGATTGATGCAAACATTATAATAATTTTTTTTACTTTGTTCGCATTAATGATATTTCGATTTGAACTGGGTCAAGTACTAGAAATGTGCCTGACGACAACAAGCAAAATAAACTATAATTACCATTATAAACAGCAACAATAATTAACAAACCAAAAAAAATCGTAAAGGACCGCTTTTATTCATTGCAAAACAGGACGTATAATTCACATGAATAATTCTGGATTATCTAGTTTTTTGTAATGCTCACTCCTTTCTTTTTTTCAGTTGCTGTAAAGTTTAATCATCTCCAATGTGTCAAAGCTGAACTGTTGATCGGTGGCTTTGGCGTTGAGGATGATAGCAAATCGTCTTGAGCGGTCTTCCAAGGTGTCTGTTTATCATGCAACTTTCTAAAATGCGCGTTCAGCTGCATGAGCCAATTTAACAACGTAAATTTCTCGAAGTTTTTAATAAGCCAGTAATCTTGAGCCGTATGAACTATTTACCATACGATGTCGGAGAGAACCGTCTTTAAAAAACCAAAACGTAATTTTATTCGGCAGAGAAAATATGATTCGAGCGAATCGGACGAGGAATATGCGCAAGAAAGTTACTCGCAAGTTAATGATGTTGATCCTGCTGAAGGTGTCATTCCAGTAATTAAAAAGACGAAGAAAAAGGTGAGGACTTTATTGGAATTAGAGCATTTGGGTCTCCAGAATATATTCTGAACACGTAAAAGTTTTTGGATCGAGACTCAAAAATTGTACCACTAAATTTGCAATTTGGTGCACTGTTGTCTACACAGCCGGTATTATATACAGTGACAGTGTGCTAGCTAACAAACGGTAAATGATTACTCCTGTATTTGATACCATAAATCATAAACTTGTTTTTTAACTTTAAACTCGAGGCTTAATTTCGTAGAGCTCTTTTCAACTCAGTAGTATAATTATTACAGTATGACATATAGTGCATATAAATTATAATGATATAATATGCATTGTCAAGAATGAACTTGAAATGTTAGGTACAATTTAACTTTTATATTCTTGATATATCATTTTAGTATTACTAATTAAGTGTACAAAATATGGCATAATTAAATTTTTTACTGAATTATTAATCATAATAAAATGGGCAACTGATATCACATCAAAAGCAGATATTTTGTCAGTGTAAGAAATAGTAATTTACTGCAGCCTGCTCAGGCAAGTAAAATTATTCTACTTCAAAGGTATTGCTGTTAGATGGCAAGTTTAGGAAGGTTTTTTCACAGCTTGAAAGTACTATTTTATTCCATAAATTTGTTTATTAAATAATTAGATATCTTACTAGAGATTGTTATATTATTATCATCTTCATCATCATCATCATTAAATGTTATTACATTATGCTTCGTTGTAATAAAGTGCTTTAGGCTTATCCTTACCCTGCATTCACTCGTCGTATTGCTCGAGGCTTATATATAATAATGTATTTGCTTTTGAATAATTTCAGTTCATTTTTTCAGGGTGTTCCATAAAAATGGGTTGAACACTTGATGTCTTTTATACCCAAAATTGGCTGCAAAATGTCACAGATTTAATGATTATAAGTCAAAGTAAAGCAAACTTTAATTAAATTAATAAATAATAATTATTTGTTGTGTATCGTAAATATCAATTACTAATTTATTTGTTGTCTAAATTAGGTAAAAAAGAACAGTATAGATTCGAATGAGTCAAATAAGAAGGACCAGCCAAAGTTGCTCGTTTCGTTTGGAGAAGATGAAGAGGACACTACGGAGTTTTTCAAAGTTAAAAAGTCTAGTCTGAGTCGAAAAATTGCTAAGCAGTCCAAGAGGGAGAAGAGTATGTAATTTGTTATATTTGTTGCTGTGAAATCTAATGTTATCTAATTTTATAACCCATTTTTCTGTCTAGAAATTAGTTGCAATTATAAAATTTACAAACTCTGATTGTAAACAAATCATGAGAGTTGCATAGCGTGTTAAAAAACTTCCAATTTCTGTGATTTGGATTTTCTCATGACCCGAATCATTAACTGTAAACAAAGTGAGATTGAATTAACTTCTCTCGTTTTTATTAGAACAGCTAGAAAGGCCTGGGACAGACATCTCGTACAATATATATTCATTTTCATAAGATGCATTTGTGGAAGTTGTTTTAATCTGGCTTTAGTATTCTTTATGAGTTTGTAACTGCAGCAACTGTCTCCGCTGATTGTTGGCTATAAGTTATTCGTAGGCATCAGGGATGTGCTGACTGGTGTGTTGTTGGTTGTGAGGGCTTAGATACCTTTCCCACAGCTGGTGCATCCTGTTGTTGGGATGTCAGTGGTGCTAGTTAGTGTCCATGAAGTTTTATGAATTTCCAAGCCAGTTGTAAGTCAAAGTTTGCCTAGTGACTCACCTTACTCACAACTCACCTTCGTGGCGAGTAAACCCTGATTTCCATCTCTTGCACCAGTCTCTCATCCACTGAGTAGCTAGCCAAAAAACACCCTTGTCCAGTTATTCTTTGTTGGTTTACTCCCCTCCCAATATACCAAACTGGTATTAAAATAGGTTTTTCGCACGGAGTTCAGAATCAAGTTTATGTTTGAAGCTATTTACATTATTTGTGGCTCACTAATGATTCCGGTAACGAGTTCCACAGAATCACTTCGGGTTGTGAAAAACTATGCAGATACTTTTCAGTATTGACCCTATGCTTGAACAATTTAGCACTATACTCACGTGTGATGCTTCTATTGAGTGTAAAAAACTGATTTGCATGGGTGTCATTAAATCCCTCAAGAATCTTGAACATTTCAATAAGTCTCCCCCTACGTCTTCTTGCAGAAAGTCGATACATGTCTAATTTTTGCATTTTTTGTGAGTATGAGAGTCCTTCAAGACCTATGATCATGTCCACAGCTCGTGCTTGTACCTGCTCGAGAGCACGGATGCCCTTGAGATAGTAAAGGTCCCATACCTGACTGACGTATTCGAGATGAGCACGAACAAGAGATTTGTATACTTGGAGAATTATCTCGGCTCTTCTGGAAGTTATGGTTCTACCGATTAACCCAAGGATCTTATTACTCTTAGTAATTTTCTTAGAGACATGACTGTGAAAATTTAGTTTGCTATCTACTAACAGTCCAAGATCCACCTCCTCAGTGACTACAGGCAAATCAACATCATCAAAGCTGTATGTGGCTAGATTGGTCTGATTACCCATATGCATCACCTTGCATTTGCCATCAAGTGTGTTAAATTCCATCTACCATTTATTTATCAGCCCATGCACAGATTTGGTGCAAGTCTTTTTGACACTGTCTCACTTACATAGAAAAACACATTGGATATGCTAATTTGGTATCGTCAGCAAACTTGAGTAACATTGTAGTAGATGGCATTAGATTTTCACTATAGCATGCTGTCGTGATTATTATTTTACATTGGGATTTGATGGTGGTGATTTCTGTAATTATTGTGACAGTAAATCATTAAACGTTAACGATCTCTTGCCTTTATTTAAAGACAATGTTAGATAAATGCCCTTGCCGAAATTTCTACACCTTATCACCTTGGCAGTGTATCTCATGCAATGAAAAAAAGACATTCCAGTAACATTACATTTTCTAATAATACAAAATGAATCATCCTGTCTTTGGCGACATTAACCAGCCTACCAGAAGCCCAAGGGTAAACGCGATACCAAAGCCAGGAAACTCACGAGGTCAGCGCAGAGAACTGCCTCGATTACGAAATACGATAGCGAACGACAACCCGGAAATACAACCGGAAGTGATAGCAAATTGACATCTAATTTTTTACTTTTTCATTAGCTGGTATTTAAATTGGTAGATTTATCAATCACCAATAAACTGCTATGCAGGTATGCTTTGTGTGATATTTGTATCTTCTTGTCCCTGCAGTGTTACATTTAACTGTTTTTATGTCACCAGGCTACAACTATGAATAGGTTATGAAATGTGATTTTTTTCAATAGGAGCTGACAAGTCTTCAGCTATGCCTGAAGTGAACACGCAGCAATCATTGCCAGGCGAATACAGTGACATTAAGATAAAGGAACTGAAGTCGCTTGTTAAACCAAAGCCGGACTTTGAAAATGGTTAGAATTTAAAGATTTTCACATCTTTGTGTCAAACATTGATAAATGTTCCTGTGCATTGCTCTGTGTAAGGCCGGCTTTAAAAAAATTTGTTTCTGCCTTACCTCATGACCGTCAAAAGATGTCAGTAGGGACTGAGGAAAAATTTTTTTTAAAAAAAACTTTTTTAAAGTTTTGTCAATGCTTAAAGCTGAATCGTAGAATATTTAAAATCAGTTGAAATCAAAGTTTTGTTTTTTTCCCACTGGTTAACAGTAATGTTTTAAATGTTTTCAATGCACTTTGTTTTTAGTTTTGCATTACTAAATTATCGTATAATTATCGATTATTGTATAGTCTCTTTTTGTATCATGAATGCAGGTATGTTCTGATATTTATGGTATAAGCAGCAACAAAACTCGGCCATTAAAATTCGATACAATGAACATCATACAAGTGAAAACTGGTTTCTAAATACATGCTTATTTATGACGGTGTGCACATGTGTGTGTGTGCGCGAGAGTGCATGTATGTGTGCTCGCATGTGTGTTCAGTTAAAACTAATATTTAATATTAGTACTGAATAGTGAACAAGGATTTGTTTATTACAAGATTCTGTTTTAGTAACACACCACACGAAGTTATTGTCAAATGTGCAAATGTCAATGTCGCCTAGTTAAGAAGCAACTAAGTAGTGAAAGGGTTAATGACGAAATCACTCACAATCAAAATATTTTAAGAAGGCTTAATGGCCTGTTCCCGCCAAGTAACTCACAAGTGTGTTCAGACCAGAGTGCAAAAGTTGTTGCGAGTTACTCTCCTACAGTAACTACGAGCTGACACTCAGTTCTCTATTCAATGCCAGAAACTTGCCAAGTAACTCGCAAGAGTGCTCAGACTAGAGAGCAAGTTTTGCTGCGAGTTACTCTCCTACAGTAAGCGTGAGCTGACGTTCACTTTTCTATTTGCTGCGAGAACTGTCGAGAGTAACTCATAAGTGTGTTCAGACTAGAGTACAAAACTTGCTGTGACAGTAAGCTTAAGCTCACATTCACTTTTGTGTCATTTCCCAATTGCGAGTTTGCTGTTAGAAATTCACCAGTCTGAATGTGCCGTAACATCATGAAAAACTTTCTTATTTTTTCTAATTTTTAGAAGTCGAGATTCAAATTCCCGAAGAAGAAGAAAGTCCGGAGGTACCGTTTATGAGCGTGTTAGAAACCGGTATCATACCCGATGCAAGAACTATATATGAGTTAAAGAAAAAACGTGAACAAGCACGTCAGCAGGGCAATGCCATGGCAGCTGCGGATTTTATATCCATTGAGAGAGAAGAAAAGGCTGAGAAATCTCGATTAATTAGGTTGATATTGATAAATTATTTTGCTATAATTATTATTGCAACTCCAGTAGAGTAAATACAATGCATGTTAGTGATGGGCGATGTTGAAATTTTCTAATTCGATTACAATCTTGTTCTTGAAATTCGGTATCACGATTAATCTTTTGCGGCAGTATTTTAGTAATAGTCATATTTTTTAGTCATACTTTTTTAGTCATATTTTTTAGTCATACTTTTTTAGTCATATTTTTAGTCATGTTTTTTTTAGTCATATTTTTCAAACATTACAGCACTGAAATATAGCATATCTTCATGGCTTTCGTCGCTGTCTGCCCTTTTTGTAGTTTAACTATTTTTGTAGTAACTATTTTTTATAGACATAAACTACTTTTATAGACACACACATTCATTAACTACTCTATTACTACGTCAACTACATGTCATGTGAAAATTAATAAAAAGCCCCAGTTTGCAACACTGCGGTTTGCAATTGTGTGCATTGTGTAAGATGAGAAAAACAAAGAAAAAACGTAAGTACTCCATTTATTTGTGTTAAAACACTGCATTTTAGTCAGTGTGTAACAGGTGTATTTTGCTCTCGATTAACTGAATTACTGTTCAATCTCCGATTATATCGATTTATACTTGGTTGTAATCTCGATTAATCTATTAATCGTCCATCAGTAACGAATGTGCAATATGCAAGTAAATTTTGCAAACTGTAGAACATGTTCTTTCCTCCAATCTAATAAGTTTAACCATTTCTGCGATTTTATTCAAAATCCACAACCAATAATAGCGTATTCGCAGGATATCCTATATCTAGATGTCTACCGATCAGGAATTTTTGAAACTTATCCGATCCGATATATTTTTGTTTTGTGTAAACTTTTTCCCGATCATATATCGATCACTACTGTACAGTGTTCCCTCACTTATCGCAGGTGTTCCGTTCCAGGCCCACCCGCGATAAGTGAATTTCCGCGAAGTAGGGACGCTATATTTATTTTAGTAGTTATACACCCTCCCCACACTCTTATACATAACCCTTTCCCATTCCCTTAATAACTTTTCCCATGCTGTACATGTACCTTTTAAAAAACTTTACTTAAATGTTCATAAAAATGTTCACAATCAACCAATCTTGTATTGTGTACAATCTCACGTCGGCAAGTGGCATCTCAAGCGGGCGCAAGTACTACATTTCGTTTTTGGTGTGTATTCATCTGCCGAATAAATACACTATTTACTGCAAATCTATACATTACTGTACAATACGTACTACGCATGTGCAAAAATACTTTAGACAGAGTACCGCAAAAACGAACCGCGAAGTAGCGAGGGAACACTGTATAGTTGTGATTTTTCCTCTGAACACATCACATTCGAAAATTTATGCTATTGGTATAGTTTGCAAATTCTTAGTACAGTTAACTCCGCATACTCAAAATCGCATAATTCGAATTTTCGCCTAACTCAAATAAAACAATATTACATATAATACATGTAATTTACTTCGCCTAACTCAAAAATACGCACAAACTAAACTGCAGTATGTAAGATATTGACAACACTGTCATATTGTTCAACAGTATTGTTTACATGTCCTTTTGTAACATAAAATAATCGTGTTTCACTACATAATTTGTTATTCTTTATGTAATTGTCATTAAATCTCGTCATTTATGTATAGAAAGGTTGACTTTCTGCCTTCTATTAAGCTCGCCATCTGGAGGAGATTTTTAGAGTTTCTAAGCTGGAAAATGGTCAACTGCGGTTTCTGTGCCGCGGAAAATGGTTAACTTCATCTAACTCAAAGTTTTTTTCGGTCCAGTTGCATTTGAGTCATGCGGATTTTACTGTAGCAACAAAAAGAAAATGAATTAGTACAATTACTCTACAATACTTTGCTTCCTTTTCTTTTTTATTAGTATTGCTGCTCTTTAAAATAAGCACTTTTTGTGATGTCAGCAGTTCTTGCCTATACCTTGTAGATGTCTGATCAGATTTGTGGTGTTGAATGAAGGCTCATTTTTCCCCCAGAGACTTTTCACAGTTTCTGATCTTTCGGAAAAATTCCCCATCATAAACACACAACACAATACGTACAGGTACAGTATCTTCGCAAATTTGCAGACTTGCGGATTTGTGGTCATTAGGTTATGGAATCCGTAATCATTTTGCAGATTTGTGGATTGTGGATAGTGAATTATTTTACTGCAGATTTTTAAACCCGAAAATCCCGGATTTTGCACAAAATTGTTGCATGCAAAATCCACTTATGTAAAGTAAATTTTCAAGTGTTTGTAAAAAAGTTTCCCAGTTTCAGCTTGTTAAGCATTCTCTTCAGCATTAAAAGGCTTTAATGCACTAATCATCACTACTTTAATTTAAGATGTCCTCATCACCTCTTGCCTTTTACTGCATCCTGATATTTTACCTAGAAATTCCTAGACACAAATCATTACTCATAATTGCAAATATTATAGTTTTTTACTCGAGCCTATTATGGTTTGTAGAGTGAAGGGCATCATATGGTCGAGTGATGTACTATGTACATCGTTCTGATTGAGTCGTCGTTGAAGGTTTGTACAAGCAAAATTGGGGTCTCGCTAGTAATGTATCATTGTTTCGCTGTAATAACTGTAATATAACTATAATAACTATAATATATTTCATACATGGAAATGGTTTTAACAAGGGCACACATAGCAAGCCTAGTTAATTTGTTGCAAATTTAATGAGATTCAAATTTCACTCAATCTGGGGCTTTTGCGGATGCGGATAAGTACAGTTACAGATGAGGATATGAACAATTACGGATTGTGTGGTTGCATATAAACGAGAAAGTGTTAACCGGCCATCTCTGACGTGTATTTGATGCTTTCATGAAACCGCTTGAAATTTTGGAAAAGCAGAAGCAAAACATTAACTAATAAATCTAGTTTCATTTGACGCATAGTCTAATTTAAATTTTAAGGACAAAGGTCAGTTATCAGTGCAAATCAGACAAGCAAGTTTTCTGATCATATCTTGGATCTGTTTCCCAATACCATTCGATTAAGCATTTCTAATTTAGTTGAATTCAGTGAGAATTCACACAACTTTTTGAATAATAAAAATACTCTGTGTTTACAGGGAAGATGACAATGACCACAGTGATGATGACGACGACTGCAAACGTATGGGCTTTTCCACCAACGAAGCCGCCGAACAGCGCAGAGCAGTGCGGGCAAACTTTTTGGCAGTCGAGCACGGAGACTCGGATGAAGAACGGGATGAGGAATTTGACCAGTGGGAGAAAGAGCAGATTCGTAAAGGTGTCAGTATTCCTCAGGTGTGTTCACGCTTCCAGTTTTATCATCTAATGTAATATTAGTTTGTATCTTTGACCAACCATGGCCATTTGACCAACCATAGCCACTTGATCAACCATAGCCATTTGACCAGCCATAGCCATCTGCCATATTAGAAAACACGGACATTTGAAGTTACCAGAAATCGTTTTCTAGCATGTTCTGACAATGACTGGACAATGATATCATTATTATTTCATTTCTGTAGTCAGTGCCACCCCACCTCCCAACCCAAGCAAAAATGTAATGATTAGCAAAAAAAGTGATAGCAGCCTGTCATCCTTGTTAAACTGCTAAAAAATTATATTAATTCGTAATGTGTTACATGATTTTACTGTAATGTAATGTAAAATGTAATGTAAAATTTATCAACACAGCACATTACATCATTTAAAATGTCAGCACGCTGAACAATAAAATACATTTAAAATCCGTAAGATACGTGAAATTTTAAAAGACATTAAAAATTAAAAATAATTCATCATAAAATTTACAATCTAAACAAATGTGTTTTAAGATGTTGTTTAAAACAATCTAATGAATTTGTAGAACATATAGCAACGGGTAAGTTATTCCAGAGACGTGGAGCTCAGACAGAAAAAGCTTATTCACCATAGAATACTGTATTAGGAATAATGTGTTTTAACATCTACTGTGTTGAGTGCGAGGTACTTTTATTGTATTTATCACGAGCTAAGCTTCGCCTATGAGTTTTTAAGTGCAATAATTTCGAATTCTGGTAAAAGTACTCTTATCTTGTACAAAAGCCTGCTTGTCTGGCATGTCACTTATTGAATGTTAGTGAACATGAATTGGCATTGCATGAGTAAGAAATTTATGGCAGCAGCAGCAGCTGTTTCCACTTATTTAGTATCAAAGTATTTATTCGCACGTTAACTCCTTCAGGTCATCACCTTTTCGAAGTAGGTCTTATAAGACCTTTGACTTTCTGCTACTGTATGAGCACAGACATAACTAAATGATTATAAATTAGGTGCTGTTCTATTCAGGAGAATCTCAGCTGTCTAATCATGGTGTTTGTTTAAACATTTATAAGTGATTTAATTGGATAAAGTTGAGAAAAACACGCCATTTTCAGGCACTCCAACTTAGCCTATTGAGTCGCTTAGTCTGGTGTACACTTGCGTGATCGTACACACTATTTTATTGATCGCCTGCTTGCTACAACCCAAGTTGTGCAGTGTTCTGCTGCTATTCGAGGAAAAACCAACTGATCAGCCAATGACAAATTAAGGTCATCTTATCTTTTAACAGAAATTTCTCCTTAAAAACAGAGTTGACTTGAAGCCAAAGTTTATGGGAGTGTTGTGTCTGGATAGTTGAAATTTTCTGCATTAGCTGATTTCACACAAGTGATACTGTACATTGTTACAGTGCAAACACTGCAGTTACTGAAAGCTTTTTTCAATTTTTTTGTCAAAAGGAGATTTTTAATTTGTCTAAGATACTCCAATGCATTTCATATGAAATTTTGCATGAAATCCCATTATGTGAGAAATAGAAACCTACAAAAATTATTAAATATAATGTAACTGCTGCTTAATGAGAGCAGTTTTTCGCGAACCCTTGCAAAATACAGCAAACGCTTGCTGTCCTGAGGGAGTTAAGAAAAAAATTTGCAGTACATTGACAATTAAAGAGTAAATTCGAAGCTCTATTTTTCATCTTTTATCCTTCGAGAAATTATATTTTTTGTTTCACATTGAGAACTGAGTAAACTGATGCCTAAGAAGTGAAAAATGATCATAGCGGTGAATATTTTTTGCTTACGAATGTTTCACCTTCCTGGCTTTTATTGAATTTATTTGTTTTACTACTGATCGTTTGTCATTGTTTGGCTTTCATTTATGGCGTAGGTGCAAGTTGGCAATTTTTGCATATTCAGTTTTTTTATAATAGTTATTTCATTAGATAAATTATTTAGTGATAACTAATAATTTACCTACTTGTAGTGATACTTGACGTACAGAAAGATTGTCTCGTAGACTTGTAGAAATAGTATCTAAAGATTTCATTCATAACACAGCTGATTATTTTCTTTAGTCTGTGATAGTAAAAGCAATCTTTGCATGTGACAAAGATTTAGTAAAACTTGCCAACTTCTCTTGTTCTGTGTTGTAAACAGCACGAAAACAACAAAACATAAATTTCTCCACTAACGTTGAAGTAACTCGTTTACAATATTTCTATGTGTGAACGTTTCAAACTTTCTGTTAAGTTTATCGTGTATTTCAGGTTCAAACCTCACAGCAGCCTCAGCCAGTGTCGGACTACTATCAGCAATACTTATATCAGCAGCAGAGTAACATTTTCCAACCTCAGCCTGCAGTTTACGATCATCTGAAGTCTGATTCTAGTTTCGACCGACCTACAGCCAAGAAAGCAGTCGGCGCTCCATCCGTGACGTCTGATAATGTTATAACTAGTCTGAGAGACCGACTCGCAGATCTAGAAGAAGTGCACAAAGCTCACAAAAACGAACACGACTCGGTGCAAGATCGACTCATCTCCTGCGAATCGCACATTGTTGAACTGGAGAACGACGTTAGTAAGCTGGCGAGTAGATATCAATTCTTTCAAGAAATGCGCGGCTATGTGAACGATTTGGCCGACTGCCTTGCTGAGAAAATGCCCCAGATTGAGGCTTTGGATCACGCTATGCACTTATTGTTGAAAAACAGAGCTCAGAAGTTCCTTCTTCGACGACAAGCTGACATCAAAGACCAGTCTGATGACAACAGACCCGGAAAGCCGGTTATGCAAGGTTTGGAACTAGAGGAGAAGAGGCGACGTGTTGCAGAAAGGGAAGCGAGGCGAGCAAGAAGGAGGCGGGCAAGAGAGAAAGCGTTTATACTCGGAGAAATGCATAATGAAGGAATGAGTAGTGATGATGAAGAGATGGAGTCGGAGATTGATAGGTTTAGAACTGAACAAACGAGAATTCTGACTGATGCTGGTTTAATTTTAGAAGATGTAGTCGATGATTTTTCGACGTTCAGAGGCATACGGACACAGTTCGAGAAGTGGAAACATAACTATGGCGACATATACCAGGAAGCATACATCTCTCTGTGCTTGCCAAAAGTGTTTACGCCATTACTAAAATTGCAGCTGATTGGATGGAATGCTTTAGAGAGTAGCAATGTGATGGACGAATGGGGTTGGTACGATGATGTACTTATGTACGGTTTTGAGGAGAAGGCTGAGTTGAGCTCAGAGGATCCCGATACAAAACTCATCCCAAGTTTACTTGAAAAGGTTTTGCTGGTAAAGCTTGCTACTCAAATTGAGGATTTGTGGGATCCTCTTTCAAGTTCTCAGACTCTCAATTTGTGCAAGTTACTGAAAAAGCTCGTTTCGGACTATCCTACGATGACCGGCGAAAGCAAAAACATGCAAGCTCTGTTACGTGCAGTGATTCGCAGGGTACGCGTGACTCTCGATGACGACGTTTTTATTCCCCTCTATCCAAAAAATTTGCTGGAGTTTAAAAATTCTCCCGCCAATCAGTTCCTACAGCGGCAGTTTTGGTCGTGTGTAAAACTATTGAAAAACGTAGTGCAGTTTACGGGAATTCTTTCGGATACCGTTGTTCAGGAACTGGTGCTTGACTGCCTGTTAAACCGTTACATGCTGCTCGCATTGCAGACGTCAAACATGGGGCCCGATGTTATCGAGAGGTGTAAAATAATTGCAACAACATTTCCGAAAAGTTGGTTTAAACATTTGACTGGAGACAGCACTTTGCCGAAACTCGAACCGTTTTGTAGGCTGATTGTTCACTTAGCTAATGTCAGTGCCAAACAAGCCGAAACCAGGAATAATGTATCCGAGTGTGAAGAGAATGTTAAACAATTGACTAAGTTATTGGTGACAATTTACGCAATGGATCATGCAGTTTCCCTTGGTAGTTTGGAATGACGTTGCAATTTCACTCGCATTTTTTGGAATCACTTTGCAAGTTTCTTCCCATTTTTCTGATAATTGGTAATTAAAGCCGTTATCATTAATGAAAAATTATTTATGTAAATATTATTTTAACAAAGTTGTTGTAAACTACATGTCCTTGTGGCTGATTTTTTTATGTTGCTTTTATGTATGACTTCAAAACATTTTAGTTGAACAGGACCTGAAAAGGAACTTCATTCAGCTTTAGTTGTGTGCTTGCAAAATCACACAGCTAAATATTCCATAAGTCTGGATGAAAACTAGTAATGCAATTGTGAAAAACTCTTATTTTCAAGCTCCTATGGTAGCTCACAGAAGCAGTCATTTTGCTTTGTGTTTTTTCTGTTGCTAAGCCCAGATCTTCGTCCAAAAGAGCCATTTACTGGATATAAACGTAACTTCAATGTGTTCTTGCAAAGTCCGTAGCAACCAACATTTATGTGGCTACTAAGTGTTTTGTAGAAACGCGACAAAAAACAATTGCTGACTTTAATAGTGATTTTCTCAAAGTTACGTTTTTCACTGCATAGCCTGCTGCTCAACTTCCACGTGGAATATCTCAGCTTAGAAATAACATAGAGTGATGAGCTTGGTATCAAAATGATCCGCTTAATAGAGTTTCAGGATATGTGAATAACTAGAAAAGCTTAATTGCCGACTCCTGGACGATTTTGCTATGCAAGCAAGCAATTAGGAAAAAGACTTTTCTAATATTATTGTAAAAACAAATGTTATGCTTATAATCAACACCAAAAAGTTCAGGTGTGTTTTCAATGGATAGAATATGGCTGAATTTGCCCAGTGTTTTTTCATGTGGACGAGGTGGACACTTGGACGACATTAGTACAGACGTGAAAGGTATCGTAAAGAGGCAGCTTTAATAGGCTAAAAAATAATATTTTTCCGGAGATAGTGAATAAGCCTTTTCACAGTTTTGTTGTGCACACGTGCTGTCACTGCAGGCCAAAGGTTAAATGTGCCACAGCAATGCATTTTAACTACAACCGGCACATGTGTGTAAAGCAAAGCCATCTGCCACATCAGTTCAGTAACTTCAGTTGTTTTACGTGGACTTTACATAATTATAATTTTAGTTAGTGCGTAGAGTGATCTGCTAGCAGAATCTTGGTTGGGAACAGGAAAAAATGAACTAGGTAAGCTTCTAGCTACCTGTTAAGACTGTTACTGTTACAACAGCATGGGCTGCGAGGCGTTGTCAAGCGTACGCAAATGTGTTGTCTGGTACACTTAACTTTTGACCGTTACTATTACCAATAGTATGTACTATGAGGCGTTGTCAAGTGTACACAAATGTGTTGTCTGCTACACTTAACCTTTGACCTTTGTTGATCATCATCAGTGGAACTATGAACAGGCTTATTGTGTGCAGCAGAAAAATTCTTATTACAAAAGTGAGAATATAGTCAAACCTCATTAAAATGCTAGCCCCTTTATAATGCCATTGTTAGGCCAACATTGTTTAACATCAACACTCATATTATTGGCGAAACAAAATACCCATATTAGTACACACATGTGTATTAATGAGCTCGTATAATGACATACGCACAGTAAGTGTAAGTATATAGACAAGTATAATTGGCAAATGCCTAGTATGAGTATGAGTAACTGACTAATTCTAGGAAACTACTATAGTTAGTTACGCGTAAGCAGCTAGTGACATCTAGCGGTTAGCGTCCTAGACGTTTTGAGTACAGTAGGCGACTGGCTACCAGCCAATAACCTGTATTTGTTTACATCACGTGACTTTTTGTACCTGAGTGGCTCGCCATTGACATGAGCACGAACTTGAAAGATAACCTTATTAACAGTAGCGGGTCTGAGTATGTGTGGTACTGTACCGAAAATAGATTTTGCGTAAGTCATAATCGAATTTGTTCGAAGCGCCGTCATTAAAGAGGTAATTATTTTTTAATTTAGATTTAATTAAGCCATGATTCGTCTAGATCTGTACAATAAGTTGACAAATCCCCACAAAACTGTCAAAAGTGGGACGATAGTCACTTATAGTTGAACACGACGTAGTGTAGCGTCTAGAGCTTTGTATGCTGCATTAAATTGTTTAATTAACGATATCATATCGCCTGATACGGTTTTAGTTACTATGAATTAAGTGCTAAGTTTTGTTATACATGTGAACACTATAGTGCAAAAGTTATTGTACCTTTTTATAAAGCTGTAGTTGGACCAATGCTTGAATATGCGTGCGTTGTTTGGTAACCACAGTATGTTAAAATGCTTTAGAAAGAACTGAATGGAGGTGTGTTAGTCTGGCCTCTGATATTAAACATGACTGTATTTTCTGTTGAACAACACTGTGATACTATAGATCTTATTAAGTGTTATAAAATCATTAGTGGTAGTATTATTTTGCGTAGTGACAATTTTTTTTCTAGACTACTACGTGATTTACGTGGACACAGTTTTAAGTTATTAGTACAATACTCTCGCATTAATATCAGAGTCCATTTCTTCTTGTGTTGTGGGCCCTTGGAATTCACTTAATAGTGAAACAGTTGATGCATCAAATCTGCTGCAATTTTGCAAATTGTTGAGCAAATTGTAAGCAAACAAGAAAAAACGGAATTTTGTGTGTCTATCTTGAAAATACCGTACTCCCAGAGGCCTAATCAGCTGGTAAAGTGCAACTAGATTTTTTGACAAAGTGAAAAATCTGCTGAAAAATGGATTTCATTATGATGACTCTACGAGATCATTTCTTGTTAAATAATTGGGAATTATGTATTATAATGTATTACTGTGTCAAATTTTGGGAAGCTATTCTTTATTGCTAAGCTGTTAATTTATCTTTCTTGCTTTTTATGTTATTTTAGACTGAAAAATGGAAGATAACAGATCAGCCAGTCAAACGAGTTCTTATGTGGATGATGAATTGGAGTTTTACACAGATTTAGCATTACAAGAAAGCCAACGTTGGATAGAAGTAAGAACTAAGTTTGATTTTTAGTATGTTGCTCATACAATGCAATGTTAAATCTTGGGGATAATTAGTAATTTGTAATTTATTGTACTCCACTTCAGCATAATTACGTTATCACATCACTTTGTAATTGTTATACATCAAATCAATTGTAGTTACAATAATTGTAAAAGAACTATATTAATATATTTACTAACTGCTCAATAGTTTATCAACAGGAAATATCTGTTGCGTGGTGGTCAAGAAGCAAAGCTTGTAAGTCCACCATGAAAAGTGGAGAAAAAACTGCTTAATTAACAAGTGAAAGAATTATAGAAGAGCGGGAATAGTTAAGACAAAAAATATATTACTATTTATTGCAAACCAAGTTAGGACATATTTCAACACAACCATAGAGGAAAACAGATTTTACCAAATGTTACCAAATCTTGAGGACCTCGCAATCTTGAGGGACCCTAGACTGCAGCCTGCGTTAGCCTATAAGATAGTCTGACCCTGCTTGTAGCCATTGTGTATATTATTCTGCAGGTAGCTGTAGTTAAGTAATTTAGGATGAAAATTTATTTCAACGTTGTCACATGGTCACCAAATTTGGTGATTGAGTAAGCCTTTATAGTGGGGTGCGTAAGTCTTCCTTGACCCCTAGTCAAGTAGGAAATAACTTACGGTATTTGGTGGCAACACGAGAATATAGCAAAATAATCTAGATCATTCAGTCCATCCGGGCATTTTGTGGTGGATGTCTGGAGTTACCTTTACAGGCTTTTGATAACTTTACTTACCGCGAGGACAGAAGCAGCTCTGGCATGGCCGGTTTTTGATGAATGCAGTCTCTGAATTAGAACTATTTTAATCAATTATTGTGCAGTTCTATGAACTATCACATGCTCATTTCTTTTGCCAGCTTTTAACTGGATTATTGGAAAAACACTCATCCAGTTTTCCACTTTTGTCTCGTAAAGTTGCGCAAAAGTTTAGCTCGTAATTTGGAACATTGGAATTTAATGTTTACAACTTTCGCTGTACAAAGTGCATTATTGTACCACACAGACATAATCGATTTTTAAGAGTGATATGATTTAAATTAACTGTCACTATCACGAACAATGGTTTCTCAGTTCTACAAAATGGTGGGTTTGAGTGAGCGAGTTAAGCTAACTTCGTTCAATTTGATATCATCAATAAAAGATGATCGGTGCGCCCCGTATGACAGGTTTTCACGTTTCACATAAAATTAATGTGAAATGTTTTTATTACTTTGCACGTCTCACCGTGGAACAGGATTTATGGTGTCAAATAAAAGCTCTTTGTAATCGTTCTATATAGACCTAAGCTTTATTTAACAGTCATGACTGTTTTGCTGTATTTAACTTTAAACATTTTCACAAGGACAATCAAAGTATCTGGATTAGCTAACAACGTCATTTAGACTGATACATTTACAAATATTCTGATTATGGTTACGTGAGCCTAAACGATTTTGCCTGACGTTAAATGGCCATGAATTACACGTTAGGATAGTTTGCAAGTTTAATTCAGGGTTGAAGAGTTTTTAATAAGATGACGTGAAAGATGGCTCTTTCATCTGTGATGAAAGGTGGCATATAAGCTAAGTAACTTCGCTAGGTTGCTGTTCCAGATTTAACCACTCTAACTTGGTGTGCTCTAGGTGAATGATTTGTATGCTTATAATCGAATGATAAGTAATGGTATGGCATATTTGCCAAATATAATTGTGTACAATTTTCTTACTGGTCATAGTACATCTACACACATAAATTATGCATTTTTTCTTTTATTGTTTTTTTAATAATGAGAAGTACTAGTGTCTTATGGTTCAGATTGAGCCCTTATTGGATAAGAGTGAGTGTTATTTGTACCTGAGTGTTTTATAGAGGAGATGAAAATAAAGTTTATCTATCAGTTTTATCTGTTTACCTATCTGTGTGTCTGTCTGTCCATTCATCCATCCATCCATCCATCTCTTTTTCTGTCTGTCTGTCTATCCATCCGTCAATCTATCTCTCTATCAAGCTATCTGCTTATTTAACTGTCTGCCTGCCTGTCTGTCTATCTGCCTGTATGTCTGCATATCTATCTATCTATCTATCTGTTTAACTGTCTGCCTGCCTGTCTGTCTATCTGCCTGTATGTCTGCATATCTATCTATCTATCTGTTTAACTGTCTGTCTGTCTATCTATCTGTCTGCCTGCCTGTCTGTCTGTGTATCTGTCTGTCTATCTATTTATCTGTCTATCCGTCTGTCTAACTATTCTTGCATTTCTTGTTATTTTTTTAAAAAGTAAGAGAGATACGAAAAGAGGAAAAGGAAAAAATAAAGTGGGTTTAATCTATGCTGCTGCTTAGTCTCTATTGCACTGACACTGATCTGAATTGAACATTATGTTGACTATGTTACTAGGACAACCCCGCTGTTATTGGTATGAAGTACATCAACTGACAAAGGTGTAAATCTCCCAGGGTAGGTTCGTTCTAATTAAGTGTTCAATTTGGTCGCCAGGGCGTATCCAGAAACGGGATATATGGATGTGCGAAACCAGTCGTGCTGTTGTCCTTTTTCGCACATCCCTGGACTGCTGGACGAGTGCTTTCTAGAATTCGTGACAGTTAATCAGTATTCCTCGGTTAGTTTAGTAATACCAGTGCCCTAATACAACTCATTGTATCATTGTACTGAGAGGTAATTGAACTGAGCGATTTGATCTCTGCAATCAGCCCCATTAGCCGACTTTCTCTTTTAGCTGACGTTCTTTCCTAAATGAATTCATGTTCCTTTAGCACACGACCTTGGACTAGTTGGCACTCTCCCTATTATCTTATCAAGTGATTACAGTTATTTACCTGGTTGTGAACGGAACGTTGAAGGTATGATAATAGAGTAATGTAGGATAGAGTAGCCACCACAGGACAAATAAAACTCTGTGTGTTATCGACGCGCTAGGAGATTTTCGTTGTTCTACTTTCCTCTGCGATGTGTATTCAGAACTTTCTACTTTTTTCTTCCACATTCTGCACCATACTGTGGTTTTGGTTATCTTGTTGCAAACTCGTGTGCTATTGTCCTTGAAGCACAGGATTAACCTAGCTAATAATAATCACGGTTCTTTTCTTCCAAACTTCTGTTTCATTCATTTTTGTTCGAGACACGTACGTCGTGTGAATGTGATATAACAAATGTTTCGAAATATGATGCAGACAGCTAGTTGTTATAAACAACAATTTCGCTTAGGGTTGGAACGATTTTTGGAAGGTAGATCTAACTCACTTACCACATCATATAATTTCATCTTTTTGAAATTACGGTATTTTTTAGGAATTCTTTTTTTTCGGTTTAAGATAGCATGGGTTCAAAGCAGTTAATTCACCAAAAAAAAAAAATATTTTTGCCGTTGAAAATTATGTTATTTTGTGATCTAACTAGTCGTCACTAGTTGCGCTCGCCCGCCGTTAATTAAATTTTAACCTATTATTTAATTGTCAGAAATCTTTTGGTATTATTATATGTGTTAAAATGTATACATTTTATCATACTTCAAAATGGGGTAGGATATGAAAAATCGTCCTGTTTAGCTTCAAATCTTATGAAGTTGTACCAAATTCTTTGGTTTCGTTTCTTCCAGAAAATCTAACGCAGGATTATTAACTGTGTTAAAATGTATATTTTTTTATCGGACTTGAAAATGGGGTAATATATGAAAAATGATCCTGTCTTCCTTTAAGAAAATTGATCTTGAAAGTTTTTGCACGTTTCTTGCTGGCTTGCTGGGATGCTACATGCAGAAGGCGCTGTAAATTCCAGTTTATAAATGCGCAAAAACTGCCATCATCTCCGTATTTTGATTACATTTAATCACACGATGTGTTGAATTATCAACGAATGCAAAAACTGTCGTTAGTTTAACGCTAACAGCCGTGAATAATAATAATAATAATGCAGTGCTGGCTGTAGAAATTTCACAAATTAATCACCAAGTTCATGGGAGCACTGGCTGTATACGGTCCGAGACCTGAAAGCACCTGGTTTTGAAGTTGGTTGCGCTTTGAGATGACGTGCAGGAAATGGACGAAATAAAATGGACGAACGAGAAATAGTAACGAGACGCTGCAGCCATTATTAATTAATTAATGTTACTGCTGTAATTATGGACATAATCTAGCAGTAACATTAATTAACTGGATTTAAATACAAATAACCTATCACCAAATTTGAATGTTCTATCAGTGCAAACTTGGATCCTATTTCTTCATTGAAAGCGATGCTTCCGTCATATTCGTGAATTTGGGAACTAATCATATTCTGTTCCTCGGACTGTCAAATAAAAACAATGTTTCTCTTGTCTTGAAAACCGTAGCTTGTTCTAGAGAGACTGGTTGTTTTACTAAACATGATTTCAACTAAATGAAGTTGCAGGATAATCAGTATTGAGTACCGAATATTTCGATGGCAAATAAGATTGTTTAACAAGACTGCAGGCTTTTTATTCTGGGCAGAAAAATAAGCTTTTTCGTAGTTTCGTTGTGCGCAAGCGTATTTGCTGCAGGTCAAAGGTTAAGTGTGCCGGAGTAACGTGTCTTAACTACAACCATGAGGTAACGTATGTGTAAAGCAAAACCGTTTACCGCATCAGTTCAGTAACTTGAGTTGTTTTACGTGGACTTTACATAGTTATACATTAGTCTATGCGTCGGGTGATTTTCTAGTAGAATCTTACTTGAGAACAAGAAGAAATGAACTAGGTAAGGTTCTAGCCAGCTGTTAAAACTTTTACTATTACAACAGCATGGGCTGCGAGGCGTTGTCAAGTGTACACAAATGCGTTGTCTAGTACAGTTAACCTTTGACCTTTTTACGATCATCATCAATCGCCGGAACTGTGAAAAGGCTTATTATCCGCTGATTTTCTGTTAATGTTTTATACGTGTTTGATGTTTCCTTCTCAAAGCCGAGTGGCTATTTGCAATTGAAACAAATGTAGTTATTTCACTAACGATTAGAAAATATGTGTGTCGGGCTGCTAGAAGCAGGTGTAAGCAGACCTAACAGTCATAGTTTACGAATACTTATTACGTAGCCGTCAGCAACAAACATATGGTGCTTTTCTAGTTGCCACGAACTTAGTCTGATTAGCACATGATTTCATTTAATTATTACTGGTATAAAATCTGATGGAGCGTGCTGTCTCTTAATAAATTAATAAGTATCATACTGTGATTAAAATTTAAACATGTATGATAAAAAGATTATGAGTATTAGAAGGTGGTGCTGAGAAGCCAGTGGCATAGAAGTGTCTGATGCATGTTGGACTAGCTGCTGAATTTACTTGTCCTTGAAGGCAAATATTTATAGTAGAATATTGTTTGCCGATGCCTGCTTTCACTGATTTTGAGGGCACATTTCTTCTAGCAGACTTTTGACTGCCAAGTCTCCAATAGACATGCGATATTCACCCATTTGAGGGCGACAGACTGGCGTAGCTGAATCAGCCTGTACCTGTATGTCCGTGTCTTATACGTCGCTTGTGGCTCCATCTCTTGGTGGTGCCAGATAACAGCATCGCAAAAGATACTTACAATCATTAATTGAAATCGGTCGGTATCTCATGCAGAAAAAATATACGTAGAACGATACTGACGATCTTTAATTGAAATCGGTCGGCATCGCATGAAGAAAAAAAACACATGTAGAACGATACTGACGATCTTTAATTGAAATCGGTCGGTATCTCATGTCGAAAAAACACATGTAGAACGATACTGACGATCTTTAATTGAAATCGGTCGGCATCGCATGAAGAAAAAAACACATGTAGAACGATACTGACGATCTTTAATTGAAATCGGTCGGTATCTCATGTCGAAAAAACACATGTAGAACGATACTGACGATCTTTAATTGAAATCGGTCGGCATCGCATGAAGAAAAAAAAACACATGTAGAACGATACTGACGATCTTTAATTGAAATCGGTCGGTATCTCATGTCGAAAAAACACATGTAGAACGATACTGACGATCTTTAATTGAAATCGGTTGGTATCTCATGTCGAAAAAACACATGTAGTACGATACTGACAATCTTTAATTGAAATCGGTTGGTATCCCATGCCGAAAAAAATACATGTAGAACAACGAGTATGTAAAAAAACTTGTTTTCATAAAGTAAAGGACATAAACTGCATGTAATTACTGAATGTCCACTGTATGCTCGTATAAGGAACATTTTGGTATTCTCTCTGACTTGTATTAACTTTCGGTATATCTCCTAATGAGAAGTTTGTGTCTTTAAATTCGTCACAGGATGTAGAAGTTATAAAAATCAATGCTAGATCGGTCCAGAAATCTTTGACTGCAGACCTGAGTGAGTGAGATAACTCAGAGCAAGCCTGACTGATTAATTACAATAATTGTAGAAATCTATGTATAATATTAAGGCATTTATAAATACGTATGCACACAGTTTTATTGCATGCGTTTGTATATGCTTGAGTCATTATACCATGGAGATGTTGGTTTCTATTTTGTATTGTGTGGTGAAATATGTTTTTTTTCGTTTCTAGTATAATCAGTTTTTTATCGCCATCTATTGTATGGTTTAGTAAATATTATTAAAAGCGTAGGTTTGACGCATTATTACTTATTAAGGTGTGTACTGCATGTAATATAACAGATGTTAAAATATTATTACATCCTGAAACTTGATTATATTAAAACATGAAAGTCCTGTGACCTTTGTTCATCTAAACAAGAATAAGTGAACAGTGTTGAGAACGTCTTCGATGACGCACTTTTCAAAAATTTGCTTAGCAGCATTATCGTAGCCTGCTACGCCAGCATATTTAGCCTAAAGCTGTAGGATTGTCGCTTCCTTACTATAACAATTCACTTTACCTCTAAACTCATAACAAAAGTCTATGATGTCATGTAATAATCTTGTCCAACAGACCTAGTTTTGGCATTTTAGGACCTTCAAAATGATGGAAACAGATTTAATGCCACTACAAGGAATAATAAAATGTTCATATGCATCGCAAAATTGATTTATTGCATTCAACTTACAGACCACCAAAGGTCAATGTACCTGATTATTTTTGTGAAAGATCTAGTAAATTTCATCAGTACTATGCGTGCTGATTACCCGCATTTACTACAGTTATAATTACGATGTAATACTGTAAAACGACCAGCTTAGTGATTTTTGCATCGTGATGTATAACCATTTTCTGCGGCTGATTATTTATTTTATTTTTGTTTATTTCATCCTCACCCAATAGTAAAATACAGTCTACAATAAAAACAATATAATGTAAAACACGTGAGGAAAAAACATACAAATAAAATATTTACAAGAGTGTGGTAAAGACACAAAGAGATTAACTGCTTACAAGTGTCTGTTGTGTACAAGGAATTTATGCAAGTTAACTTTGTATAAGCGGCTTTTAAATAACTTAATATTTTGTGCACTTACGAGGGGTGGACCATCAACATATGCAGGCAATGAGTTCCAAATCTGTACAACTCGATTTAAGAAAAATTGACCAAATGATACTTTAGCTGTTCGATGCTCGAAAAGCTTCAGAGAATGATTTTGCCTTGTTCTATTGCAAGATACACGGGTAAAAAATTTGCCAAAATCAACATCAACTTCTCTATGAATAATTTGGTAGCATAAAGCTAAATCTTTTTGAATGCGTCTCCCTCTAAGAACTAGATGTAGATTATATGGATTTCACTATGATTTGCGTACGAGCTGGCAAAATTTTGTTTTAAAGTACAGTGTGCAATTGTAAATGTAAAGAAGTGACAGGGTAAAAGGAGTATACTGCACTTTTATAGAAGTGCTGTATAGACAAATTTCGTTAGTTGGCCTGAAAGCAGCTTTCCTGTATTTACTACTGTACAGGGATTGTAGGAAAAGATGGTACAGGAAAATGGCACGTAAAAAGGAACATAAAAAATGACACAGGTGGAAAAGTAGATAAAAATGGCACAGGTAAAACGACACAGGAAAATGCACAGGTAAAAACGACACAGGAAAAATGGCACAGGTAAAAACAACACTGGAAAAATGGGACCAATGGAGAAATAGGAAAAAAGGTGCAGGTAAAAATGGCGCACTTAGTAAAATGTGAATTTATGGTTAGGATTACTGGGGGGGGGGATAACTATTTTAGTTATTTTTACCTCTGCCAAGGAAGTTATGCTTGCTTCAACACAGTTTGTTTAGTTGTTTTTTGTCTGTTATGGCATTAAGCCTATTACGCAAATGCTTAATGGATTTCCATGAAACTTACTTGACCGAACACCACGTACAAACAACATTCGTGAAGCTCTTCGTGGAGGTCTGAGAGAGAGTGTTTAGTGTTATTTTTTATTATCTCCACCAGGACCACCAGGGCAAACAACTGTGAGTTAATTCCAGGTTCCATTTCGAAAAATTTTCGCTTGAATATTAATATTGAATATTCGCTTAATTATTGTATAACCTTACAAGCTGACCTGGCATGTAAATACCGTTTCCGAAATTAATGGTTAAACAAAGGTAGGTAAACACTATGTGGAGTATTCGCGAGTTATTGATTATAATTCTATTTAATGGGCAAAATAACTTTTGCTGTTCTATATAATACCGACACTGGTACATTTTTGTATGCCTGCTTGTTTATCTTTGTGTTAAATTTTTGAATCAAAAGAATCAGACGAGTAAGTTTAGGAGTGTTCAGCTTTAGCAGAGATCTGCTTCCTACTGAGTGCATTCTAGTTTTATTATAGACACCTTTTGCGTCAAAATAACACGTCTTTTCCTACTTTTGCATTTCTGCCATTATTTCCAGTGCCATTTTACCTACATTTCTATTTGTGTCATTTTTTCCTACTATTCCATTTCTGCCATTGTTACCAGTGCCATTTTTGCCTACATTTCTATTTGCGCCATTCTTACCCGTGGCACTTTTTCGTGTGCCATTTTTGCCGTGCCATTTTCCTGTGACATTTTTTGTGTGCCATTTTTGCCGTGCCATTTTTACATGTGTCACTTTTACCGCGCACCGTTGAACGATTCTTTGTGATTTTTTTCAAGGCATTGTTGACATAAATGTGTACTATACTGTGTAACTGTAATCTTTATATTAGGTCATTTGTAGTACGTTTGAATTCTCCTAGTTCGGTGAAATACAGTAGCGTCTACAATGTCGATTTGTATCGTTATCTGGCATTCGAGACAGCGGGTTTGCTTTGTTGATTCTTTGAGACTGCAGCGAAACATCTTCTCGTGAAAAATTGTTTCATTTTCTGAGGTTTTTTTTAAATAATAACAAGGTCGAACACTTCCCGTATTTGCAAATGCATTTTGCCCATTCATTACGGCTAGCACCGTGGAAGTAGGTCTTTCTCGGCGGGTTAAACTGCAATTAATCATCTAACCTGGAACTCGGTGACAAGACTTAGCGATGTCGCAATTAGCTCCACGCTGCTAAAGACTTTTTGAATAATTTGTAGCTTGTTGAAAATGTGTTTGTGTAAAATTTTGAAAACTTCCTGGTACAGTTTTTGCGCGAATTGTCTGTGTTTTGGTAGAATTCTGCTCATGTTTTGCAATGGGCCCCTATACAGTATCTTCCTCTTGTTGAGTTCGTACCTTTGTCAACTTATGTTTATGTTTACAATTTATAAATTAACTTATTTCCCCAAAGGACACTCGCCTGTGTGCATACATATAAAAATTTGCTTACTTAGCGTATATATCAAAGTTAAATTTTACATACTAATATACAAATAATAATGATGATGTTGTTTTCAATGTTAAAATACATATTTACATAAACAGGCCTCTAGCTCCAGGCAAAGCCTTGACTTGCAAGTACACACATGCATATATATATATAGTTACAAGAATATAGTTACATAGATAGTTCAAAAACACAAGTAATTCATTAGTTAACACTCAAAATTGAAATATACGAAGTTCACAGAGTACAGAAGCGATACCAGAAACGATTATCAATGTACATCATCCTGTTAGTTATATAAAAGTATGATTGCTCAATAACTGGTGTTTAATTCAAAAGTGAGATAGTTTGTATATGAGCTGTATCGCTGAAAGTTTCAGTACGGGAATAAAATGAACTAAATTTTGTAGACGAGTTAAACATTTAGATGTTACAACGTTAATAATAAAATGTTTTTTTCTTTAAAACTTACAAATACGTCAATTATGTAGTAAAATCACATAAATGGAAGTATGTTTAAACCGATTTTGATGTACTGATCTACTTTTTACGAAGGCAGACTCAGTAGTCAGACAGTAGCAGTAAAATGATTCACACGTAAGATAAAGGTATTTCTTCGTGACCGCAGTGTTAAAGTTTTAATTGGTAAGCAAAACAAATAGTCTTGTTACAGTACGCCTATCAGAAAATTTACAACTTGTTGTTAATGCTTAACATTTGGCTTTCCTAGCTGTAAAGTTCTGTACACATGTTTAAGATTATCTACCAAAGTAAATAAGATTGTTCCGTTCCGCCTGCAAGTATGCTTTGTTGTCGGTCGCATACTGTAGTTGTCTAGCCCCTGTAGTCGCCCTATAGTGAACTCAGAGTAGTGGTAATTAACGTTAGGCGATTTAGCTTACTTCATGGAATTTAGTGCCTTGTGCGGGAGAATATTCGGCTGGCATTTGTTTGATTTTGTGAGTTGTTGATAGATGGTGCTGGTGTGCAACGCGCGGAGTCTGATGGTCGAAGTGCAGCTTGGTTGAGAACTCGATGGATTTTGAAAGATACTTCATCGCGGAGAGTAGCAAAAGAACGGCGGCAGAAGGTGGCCGGTGTAATGTCATTCAACGATTGATATACGCGCCATATGATATGATTGGTTCAAAACGTTATATTATATAATGCTGGTACCTCTGATACTCGTATATTTAATTTTTAGAATTTACATACCTAACATCACAAAACCAAATTATTCATGTTGTAGTGTAATATAATAGTTTACATGGACATAAAAAATTCCCCATTTATCAAAAAATTATCCAAACTGCGTAAATTACTTTTTTAAAGTTACTCACTTTTTGAGCAATTTGGTTTTACCGTATTTAAGAATAAGTTAAGGTGTACGATGTTAAAATAAAGTGGCCACGTTAACTTCTAAAGAATTAAAAATGGTTATTAATATAATGTTATATTTATTGTTTGATTTCTTTTCACTAATATCTGCTTACGTTGCCGTTGATCTCTCAGGGTTTGGCCACTAATTAGTGCTCAAAGCTTTCACACCACCACATTGAATTTAAATCCTCCCTGACCAATTTTCTTCGCCATAAATGCGTAACTGCCACATCCCAAAACCTCTAAATTCGGTTTCGCTCTGGGAATGATCTCCTAATGACCTCTAATCGAATGTCCAACCTTGTGGTGTGTCAAATACTTGCGACCCTAAACTGCCAGGAATTTACAACCCCCGCACAATTACAGACCCCACAGTAGCAATTATTGTGTGCGTGTAGTTTGCCAAAGTGCGTGATTTATGTCGAATAGATGACTTTGTCGGTAAGGGACAGATATTGCTGGAAAAACGCCACACGTGTGCTAACTGCTGGCTTACCTGGCAGGCTCATCTACCTGGCTAGAAACTCAGATTGTAGTTGCATTGTTGCGTTGTTGCGATGCTTTAGCAACATTTGGAAGTTTTCGAAGGTTTGTCGTTGAACATTGCAAATTCCAAACCCTGAAGCCTGTAAATAACGACAGCTACGAGGTCAGGTCCATTTCCTCTTTGTTACCAAATGAATTTCTTTGAAAATACAGAACAGTTATCAAATATTAGGGGTGAGCATTCTCTACCCGAAAGCGAATTCGAATCGAATTTGTGACTTTCGAATTCCAATCGGACTGAATTTCAGTATTTCGAATCCGAATCGATTTCGAATTGAATTTGAAAGATTTTCGAACAAGTTTTCGAACCACTAGTAAAAAGTGGTCTTACAAAGATCATGCATATTACTTGATTTTTTTCTGCAGTAAAACCACTATTAGTTTGTTAAAAAAATTGCACAGAAACTGCAGCTGAAGTGTACTAATTGCATGCTGTTTCAAACATTTTAATGATAAAGAATGTGTGTGGTTGAAGTGCTGATTATTCGAATCTATAATTTTAGGTTCGAATCGAATGTAAACTAAAAACTCGTTCGACTCGAAGGTTCCATGCACTTCCCTAGGGAGACAGGTCCCCTAAAATAGAGAGCTTTCCTTGTTTCCCTCCCAAATAGGAAGAGTTGAAAAGTTTGTTTTAGTTAAAAATATAAGTTAAACCATGCTAACTGCCAAGTCGAAGAGACGTTATAGTGTCATCATAATTATGCACATTTTGCGCACAGGTCAGTGCTAGTGCGTCTGTTTTTGTTGTTTTCATTGGTGTCATGTTGTACAGCTTTTACCTGAAATGTATGCTTAGTTTTCTCGCACCACACAAAACCGTTACAATATTAATAAAACTTACGCGAAATAAAATAAAACTTATGACGTAACGATTTAAGAGATTCAAGGATTTCAGTATTTTCCGCGTGCTTGTATAGTGTGTAACGTTTGTTTAAGTGTCAAGTGTAATTTGAATGTAGAAGTTTTGTTTAGATTTCAAAGATCTAAGTAAAGATTAGACTGGTTGGATTCCAAAACTCTGGCGTAGTGCAGTGACCCTTGCTGTTGTTATTACAATTTCCTGCCAAAATATAATGTAATTTGGTCGTATAGGTAACCGCATGCTGATAGACTATTGTTATTCTTTTTTGTAGGCTGTCACGCGAAGAAAATTCAAAACCTGTGATTTTCGTGAATCGTTAGAGGATGGAGTACACCTTTTACAGTAAGTATGCTTGCATAAGAGCTGCTTATTCTCCAACATGGTTGCCTTTTCAACGTGGCCACCATTAGGTTATAATTTACGCTAAATTCTGATTTAATTTAAACCATTTCTACCTCTATAATGGTACCTCGATACTGGATGTGCACAACGAAATGTGTTACTGGTTTCAAAGTGTTCTTCAGTAAGATTGTATTGCTCCCCCATCCCCGGTCCCATTGGAAAAATGTAATTAAGACAGTAATATCACTCCTACTCTTTACCACACCCATAATAGTTACTACTGCATGGACAACAACAGAATGTTGCTTTCCAAAATGGAATAAAAGAACTAAATTTTTTTAACTAAAACAATTCGTAAAACCTTTTTTGCACAATTGCGCATGCATGTATAGTATTTCTTTAAGGACAAGAAAAGGGGTACCTGAAGTAGGTTTCTGAAAATTCGCTTTAAAAATTATACTACTTCACAGCAATTTTATGCGTATATCGTACTCGCATTGAAAGAAATTTTTGTTTGTTTTCATTTTAAATCTCCCGCAATACTGTTCTGACTGCACCGTTACATGACGTCATATACGCACAATGTAAGCTAGAGGAAGAAAAGGAAATGTTAAACAATGTCCCAAAAACCTTCCATGCAAATCTATATTACTTAGCATTTCACTTACCAGTCTTACCTGCTGGAAAGACGTATGTAACTAGAGAAGAAAAGTATTAATTATTTAAAATGTTTTTACCTATTTGTAAAATATAATTGACTCACCACCGGGGTGCACCACACACTAACCAAAAAATGAATTGTTAATCTTGTTGACTTATCTAAACTTGTTTGAAATGACTTATCTTTAAAATGGCTGCATGTAACAGTCATCGCGGCAGTTTAAATTTACAAATTTTATACTGCGTTACTGCCGACGCAAGCCCTGTATGCAAAAAGGCCGTATGTAAGTGTCAAGACGATTTTTTGAAGCTTTATGTAAGTGCTGTAAGTTCTTTCATGCAACATTTATTGTAATTTAGTAAAGTTGTTGTCGTTTTCTAATGTTCAACAGTTTACTTATTCAGAAGCAGGGAATTACTTACATTAGTGTAATTATTGTGTAATGGGTTCTCTTGAGTTGTAAACTCATCAATCAAAGTAATTGTGTGATTCTAGTTACTCGTGAATAATTGATCAATCATCAGTGGAAGTTTATTTTAATTTATCTTTAAGATCAGTGTTGGCTTACTGTTATGCAAATCATACTGTAAATTAATGAATTAATTAACCCTCAAGTAGGTTGGTTGTTCTTTTCTTTACACAAAAGGTGCACATTTCAATTTTACTTTCTGTTAGTGTTCAAAAATTCTTTCACTGATTTCAATTTTGAACATCAAGTATATGATTTTCTTTTTTGCTCATATGAAGTTGTTAAAGTAGACTGCTATATATTTATATATCAAGAATTTTATTTTTTGTAAGGGGTGTATATATGTATATATATATATGACATTTCTATGTGGACATGTTTTTTTGCTTATGTGATAAAATATGCTAATTTTTAGTTTCAAGATAGCCATTATTTTAATAGTTTTAGGCAAGAATAGTATTATTATTTTCTAATTTCAGGTTGTTAAATTGCATTCAAGATGATGTCATAGACATTAAAGATGATTCCACACCTGAGGTAATTTTTGTTGTGCTTCTTCTTGTACTTTTTATTCCTATTAAACGATTCCTTGTTGTACACAAATTCCAGCAGTGGCTATGTTAATCTACTCTCACTCTACTCTCTTTTGAGTACCCAGATTTTCACATTGTGAGTATTAAAGCAAAACTGGACCCAATGTTAAACTGTAGGCGAATTTTTAAACAACCTACTCCTTAAAATATTGAAAGTAAACATACTAGTTTTTCAAAAATGACTTACGTGCAATTTCGCATTCGCGCTACTAGTTCTTTGCTGCTACATGCATTTTGCTATTCGTTAGTTAATTGGGCACTAGCACCTGCATTTCGGAAATGTGTTGCACAAGAAACAGGTGCTGTACCTCTCAGTTCAGATGTGTTAGTTTGTGATGCACACACGTTGGGCAGCTCATGCGTGAGCACAACGGCAAATTTGAAATTTAAATTTTTATCTTAAAACTTGCCGAGCTTTATTACAAAACACTGAATATCTTACAGTAGTACTGTACTTCAATTTTCGCTTTAGCAAACACTTACAACGCGCTCGTAGAGCAGTTTTACTGTTGAAAATTATGTTAATTTGTGATGTCATCAATAGTTCGGCTCGCCTGCCGTTAATTAAGTTTTTAATCTATAATTTAATTATCAGAAATGCTTTTGCAGTATCATTGTGTTAAAATATATACTTTTTATCGGATTTGAAAATGGGGTAGCATATGAAAAATCATCCTGCCTTCCTTTGACTATTAATAGGTTTCATGGTACTCCCACCCAAATTCGCTTTACTGGCGGACAACTTGTTCTATACCCACTAACTAATAGAAATATTTGTTTATTTAATACTTCAAACAAAAGAACACATGCTCGTAAAAGTACACGATTGCTCCTAAATTTTCTAATGGATTTAACAAATCACTGTTTGACAGCTGTTACCATTAAATTCACCTCGTATTCTGGCTAACTGTGCACCTTGATTGCTCCTAAATTTTTTGACTGAAAGAGTACATCTGCCCTCTTCACCGTAATCAAAAATGTTCTAATGGGTTTAACAAATCACTGTTTGACAGCTGCTACCATTAAATTATCGTACGTTCCTTCACCTCGTATTCTGGCTAACTGTGCACCTTTTCGTAATTATTAAAGTAAAGTAACCACCTAATGCATTTTTTCTTCAAAAACGTTTCTTGCGATATTATTTCTCTACACACAGGTTTTTATTGTTCATGTTTGGGATCTTTATCTTTAACTGAACGTAAATCATGATTAAGACAATCTTTTTTTAATCTGAGAATCTTAAGATGATTGTATAATTATAAAATTCCGTGCATTCCTTTCCTTATTTCCGACATTTTTAGTTGTAAATTACAAGGCAACCATTTCTGTTGACGAACAGTCAGACAGAGATATCGTTTCACGAGAAATCATTTCTTACATCATTATTTCATTCGCTTCATGGGAAAGTACATTCGTTACTTCAAAAAGCCAGTGCTATGTTGCTTTATTGATGGTCTGTATATAGTAACGAGTTTTTAAATTGACGGGAATGTAGTATTTCTTCTATTTTTTCCACTTTACTGCTTCTCTATGTGTCACTTTGTGTTGTGCACAACAATTAAAATCATCAAATTTATCTTGATCATATTTTATAAATTCTGATTTGTAATTTATAGCATTTACTATGTAGGGCAATTATTATGCATGGATTTTAAATATTTTGCGCTTATAAAGCTGAACAATTCTGTTGGTTTTTGTTTAGGGCGTAGACTATACTGAGAAACCTTAGAGAGTGTAAATTGTATAATTTGATTAAAATCATGTGGAGGTTCTGAGGGCAAGAGAGCTGTGGCTAATCTCTAATAAGTCACGGCACATTTTTTACTCATTTACACAGCTTAATTATCACGATTTAGTCTTCTTTTCTGATTGTCCCTGAATTACAACAATTTTGAAAAAAATTAATAATTTTAATTTTTTGTGTCAATCATTTCTTTCAAAATCAACAGTGTTTTTGGACTAAAACGTGCCGCATTTTTTGCTTGCATCGCTAGGAAAATAACTTTATAAAGTGGTGTATTTTGCTGTTACGCTGTTCTTATTCTCATTCTCGTTGTTCATGTAATAAAGTTTTAGGAGGTCTTATATTGTGACGTCACAATAGAGTTACTCCCGTATTCTAAATTTTTGCGATAACCGATAAACAGCATTCTAAATGACATGTTTACAAAGAAACAGATCCATGACGACAGTAATTAGCGTTCTACTTGACATATCCAGGCGGTAGATCGACTAAGCGAGTAACCCAGTGCTTCGCATTCCGAATTTGGCTACATTGCATTTTCCTGTCTGCTCTTGAAACAGTATACTCTCCTGTCAAACACGAGTTAGCAAAGAATTCTAAATCAAATTTACACAGTAGTGAAAACAGTCGCGGATCTTCCACGAGAATGCAAATACACATAGAGAAATCGTTATTTGTCAGATACTTTACGTAGCTCGGTCTGTCCCTTCCGTAAAGTTGCCACACATACATGCCGCAATTAAATATGTAAACTTGCTAACGGGGTAAACTGGTCTGTTTGCACTCCACAGTTCCTGTTGGCTTGCGTTTATTCCGTTGTTCTTTGTTTAAAGAAGTTTTCTGCTATTTTAGACTTTGCCCCGTAATGTTTGGTTTCAAAAATTGTAGACTATTCAGCAACTTTAATTAAGTCTTCGGTATCAAGGCGTAGTTGCATATTTTCATGCCATAAAATTTACCACGTAATGGTTGGCTAGATTTATTATGCGAATTCACAACATGTTTAATTGGTCACTGTAATATTAATAATAATATGGTAATAAATAATGCTACTTAAACAATCTGGTCAATCGAAACGAAACAAATGTTAAGTGCTATTAATATTTCGAAAAATAAATTACTGAAGCAAAGAAATAATGGGTATAATGAAAGATGCATTATTTACAATCTCTTGTCTTTCTGTCATTTTTAAAACTTTGTTCTTTTTTACTGATTTTTAAACTAAGAGGCTTGTGAAGATGACAATACGGGAGTTATCCATGTTTTTTATCTTTGTTTATATGCTGTAGTGACTTGCAGTCAGCGAGTGTTTATGTGAACGTGTTTTACGTCATCAAGGTGGGCGTCATCTAATGTAATGTGTTGTGCTCCTTAAAAGAATATAAATTTTATTTATTTTTGGCTGCAGGCCTCGAGCTGCTACCAGAAAAAGCCCTAATTATTGGTTATTTTCTTTTAAGCTTTTTTTAAATTACACTTCTTATTGCATGAAAAATAAGTTTTACTCATAGCCTGACCGAATAAAAATTATGAAAGAAAGATAGGATAATTTTTTTCATATACTGCCCCATTTTCAAGTCCGATATAAACTATACATTTTAACACAGTTAATACTGCAAAAGTGTTTCTGATTATTAAGTAATAGATTAAAATCTTAATTAACGGGAGACGAGCCCAACTATTGATGACATCACAAACTAACATAATTTTCAACAGCAAAAATATTCCACGAGCGTGTTGCACGTGTTTGCGAAAGTGAAAACTGAAGTACAGTGCTGCTGTAAGATATTCAGTGTGTTGTACTAAAACCAGGCGAGTTTTAAGACGAAAATGCAAATTTCAAATTTATCGCTGTGCTCACGCATAAGGTGTCGAATGTGTGCAGTTCGTCACAAACTAACACATCTGAACTGAGAGGTATAGCACCTGTTTTTGTCCAATGTGTTTCCGAAATGCAGGCGTTAGTACCAGTTTAACTAGCAAATGGCGAAATGCATGTAACAGCGAAGAACTAGTGGCGCGATTATGAAACTGTGTTTGTGAGGTAATAATTCTTTCACGGAAGTCTTTTTTGAAAAAATAGTATGTTTCCTTTTCTGTATTTTAAAGAGTAGATTGTTTTGACTACAGTTTAAGATTGGGTCTGTTTTTTTCTTAAAGTTTTTTGCGAATAGAGCAACGCGAGCCACGGCCTTCGAATGTAGGCTGGGTTTCTTGTATGTACATACGAAAGTTTGTAATCAAGAGGAATAATTCCACTGTGGAATAGCGGTGACCCTTTGAAGCTTTCTAGTTTTCCTGATATAGCTGTAATTTGAGATCGTTGATATTAATATAGGTTACAATGAGAATCATAAACCCGTGACCCGACTAGGGGGATAAAATAGGGCTTGAGGAGACGTGTCTTCCAGTGTCAACCGAAACTAGCTTGTAGTATATCAAATGAAAGGTCTGAATGAGACAAACTAAATGATATAAGTTATGCCGAGATTGGTTAACCTTTGACCCGCGGGCTGAGAGTTAGATGCTGAGGTTTCATTGTGAAATGCACTTCCCATGTATTCAAGTAATGTGAATAAAGAAAAATAAGCACTTTTAAGGAACACTGTCATCTGTTCATTTTAAGGCTCAATTTTATAACTATTGTTACAAAATCTTCAGTTTCTGACCAGGTCAGAAACATTGTCGCCTAGTTCTGTGACTGTTACACTTCCCGTAGATTTTGATACAGTAAAAAAATCGGCAACAGTGTAGCTCACATGCACCTTCCAACTTCCTACATTCCTTGCACACTTTTCTGAGATGATAATTAAGCAATAATTATTAATTACACCAGTTTGTTTACACGCGCTAATCTCGCCCGCACGCTAATCTGCAACTACCTCTGATGTAGATCTGCTATTTCTGTCTTTTTTGTAAATTGATTGAGTCGACGAATCTCGTTTGCTTATTAATTGCGCATCTCGTGTTTACGGGGCGTCACGTTTGGGTAATTAGTGCAAGATTAGGCAATAAAGCTATCACACGTTACCTGTCAAGTTTTGATCGCCCGATGACACACTTTGGTGTGTTTATAAATTTGTAAATGAAGATTAAAATCGGCCGCTGCATATTCAACTGTATAGGTAAAGGAATTATTATTATTATTATTATTATTATTATTATTATTATTATTATTATTATTATTATTATTATTATTATTATTATAACTCTTCATTTTGATATATGCGCGCGCCCTCTATTTGCAGGACTATAATAGTTAACAATATAACAACTTATAATAGCTATGCTAACATTGTATTATCATTACCTTCCTAACTGAGCTTGATAACCGTTTTCTAAAATTAATTAGTGCCATTATGAAAGAAGTAAAAAAAGGAAAGAACAATTCACTGTGTACGATGGGTTTATTTTACTGTTATCACTTAAACTTAGAAAAATATAACAAAGAAATTTGCCTATAAAGCATAAAGTTAAAATAATCTACCTCTGAATAGAAATTTTCAAGCGTGGCGGTTGCCGCCATTCACTTGAAAATTATGACGTAACTGGAGGACTTCGTAACTTTTCGTAAGCGCGTCGTGGCTTTCCGTAAGCGCGCTTTGCTTAAACTAATTTTAAACTTCCGCAATTTACATAATGTTCACGCAAAAATATTACAAGATTATCTACCCATTTTTTTGTAAAAAGTTATTATACTTTTGGTGAAGATTGACACTGCGTTACTTTTCTTCATTGGAAGAAGAATGGGAATTGAAAATAGGAGCACCCAAGCATGAAGTGATCGCAACTTTAAAGTGGTTTTACTAATTACACGAAGCGCTTATTGCAGTTTTATTATTAAATCCTTCTAATATTTTTCGCGAACATTAAAATAAGCCTAACTTCCCAGAAAGTTTGACCTTTCCTTTAAATGAATCCCTAGTTAGTAATAGCAGAGTTCATATACTCAGCTTTTCAGGGTTTCAGCCCATCTCAGATTATATGAAGTGTGCTATGTACTTTTTTGTACTGTATTTCATTTATTAGTTTATCATTGTACTATTTCATTTATTTGTATTTTATTGTACTATTTCATTTATTTGTATTTTATTATACTATTTCATTTATTTGTATATTATTGTACTATTTCATTTATTTACATATCAGGTTTTACTTCATCATTTGTCGTCATCGTCATCTCTTGTAATGTTCATTTTATTATCGCAATTACCTGGACGAAATACAGTCATTAGTTTTACAAAAAAAAAAAAAAAATTGCGCGCAACCTAGAAATTGAACGTAAAAGATTTTAAATTCTAAGCAGAGAAAGTGACCAGGTTAAACGCGATTCTGGGTTCACATTTTTGTCTGTGGTATGGAAAGCTACGTTAGTCTGTAGAGACACATGCATTGAACGACTTTTGTGCTCGGCTCAGCAAATCTCATTTACGTCCACGGAAAGTTTTCATAAAAGCATCCTTACATACAATACTAAATATATATATATATATATATGCAGTGTTCCCTCGCTACTTCGCGGTTCGCTTTATCGCGGACTCGCTGTTTCGCGGGTTTTTGCGATACTCCGTCTAAAGTATTTTTGCACATGCGTAGTACGTATTGTACAGTAATGTTTAGATTTGATGAATTTTGCATAAAAAATCACAAAATGTATAAACATATATTAAAAATATTAATTCTAACATAATATTATAAATCATAGAAAATTACCATTTACAGTAAATAGTGTATTTATTCGGCGGATGAATACACACCAAAAACGAAATGTAGTACTTGCGCCCGCTTGAGATGCTACTTGCCGACGTGAGATTGTACACAACACACGAATAACTACTAAAATAAGTATAGCGTCCCTACTTTGCGGAAATTCACTTATCGCGGGTGGGCCTGGAACGGAACACCGGCGATAAATGAGGGAACATTGTGTATGTATATAGATGAAAATGAGAATGAGAACGGTTCCGGTCCTGCTGCTGTACGCTTTAATTGCGGCGAAAAAGTCTTTAAAAAACTTGTGAATTCTAAAATCAGACCCTAATTAAGTCATACGTTGGGCTTGTATTAGTTGTTTCTTTGTGATGTCGTGTGACTTCCGTGTGTACGTCTGGAATTAACACTTCACTAATTCAGCTACTGTAATCCGTCATTCTTTTCATCGTTTCCTAATGCTCTTCAGTGGTCAGGGGCGTTGCTGTCAGGCACAAAATATCTCAGCGGTCAGTGGCAGCGCCAGTGTAAAAACAAAAACATATCGTCTGATAGTTGTGACCCAATGACTCCTCTATATTTTGTGGTGATCCTATCAGCCTGGAAAAATAAACAGACGCTACTACTGCCACCTTTCAACTCATAACTATCCGAATTCTCGGGAAATTCGTTATCTATAGCCTGTAACAATTGCCGTTAAATTTTGCTTAGTACATATAGAACTAGATGAATTAATATGATTAATTAGAACAACCGCAAGACCATGAATGTAGAGAGAAGTTAGAGCAACGGCAAGACTGTGAATATAGAGCGGAATTAGGACAATTGCAAGACCATGAATGTAGAGAGAAGTTTGAGCAACGGCAAGACTGTGAATGTAGAGCGGAATTAGGACAATTGCAAGGCCATGAATGTAGAGAGAAGTTAGAGCAACGGCAAGACTGTGAATGTGGAGCGGAATTAGGACAATTGCAAGATCAAGAATGTAAAGAGGAGTTAGAATAACCGCAAGACCGTGAATGTAGAGAGGAGTTAGAATAACCGCAAGACCGCGAATGTAGAGAGGAGTTAGAATAACCACAAGACTGTGAATGTAGAGAGGAGTTAGAATAACCGCAAGACCGTGAATGTAGAGAGCAGTTAGAATAACTGCTCGACCGTGAATGTAGAGAGGAGTTAGAATAACTGCAAGACCACGAATGTAGAGAGGAGTTAGAATAACTGCAAGAGCATGAATGTAGAGAGGAGTTAGAATAACTGCAAGACCATGAATGTAGAGAGGAGTTAGAACAACCGCGAGACCATGAGTGTAGAGAGCAGTTAGACCATGCGCAAGAGCATGAATGTAGCGAGGAATTAGAACAACTGCAAGACCATGAATGTAGAGAGGAGTTAGAACAACTGCAAGACCACGAATGTAGAGAGGAGTTAGAATAACTGCAAGACCATGAATGTAGAGAGGAGTTAGAATAACTGCAAGACCATGAATGTAGAGAGGAGTTAGAACAACCGCGAGACCGTGAATGTAGAGAGGAGTTAGAACAACCGCAAGACCGTGAATGTAGAGAGGAGTTAGACCATCCGCAAGAGCATGAATGTAGCGAGGAATTAGACCATCCGTAAGAGTATGAATGTAGCGAGGAATTAGAACAACCGCAAGACCATGAATGTAGAGAGGAATTAGAACAACTGCAAGACTGTGAATATAGGGAGGGAGTTCCTACATTCATGGTCTTGTGGTTGCCCTAATTTAGATAGTATTAATTCTTGTAGTTCTGCATGTACCAAAGATTCAAAGCTGCTTAAGCGAGCCGCTTTAATCTGATGCAAAGATCAAATTATGTTATTCTTGCTGGCTGTATATGGCACTTTAACTAAACTCCTTTTTTTGCAAACCTATTTGCATTGCCCAATTGTAAGTAGTAAAGTAATTTAATATGATAATGTATACGTATATATGCGTGTTTGAAGAGATACCCCGGAGGTATTATGACATACGCGGCGTCGTTTTTTGGCTGTTAGCTTTGCATTTAAATCGCACAATGTATAATAGCTTTCTTCCTGTGCACTTTCAGCCTAGAATTTTTGACTAAACAGAACCGTGAAAAGATGCATGGGAGCTTTTGTTACGAAAAACTGCGTATTCGGTGCACTAACTAATTGCATTTTTTTGTTTATTTAAGACTTGTTTGTCTGCGGCATGGGTTAGTTCATTTTGGTTTACTTCCCTTTGTACCAGATTCTTCTGCTTACTTCTTGTAATAGTTTGACTTGCTGTGTCTGTAAGTGGCCTGGTTTGCTTATTCGATGATCAATGCTTTTCAGTTTTTCTGATTTTATTACCAACATTGGTGACAATGTATTTGCTGCCTACTCTCTTTGTACTCCTGTCTTCAGATTTCGACCAGTTGTGCCTGGAAATCAATGCGAGCGCGGAGACATGGTTGTCAAGAATATTGGAAAGGTGAACATTTGCCAAGATTTGAATCAAGTGTAGACAGTACAGCATTAACGGTTTTTGTAGTTTCAGCAAAAGCCATCGCAGAATTTCACTTTCAACTCTAAATGTTTGTAAGTGTAATGAAAAAGACAGCAAAAAACTGAATAATCCTCAGCGCCATCTATTGGGGACTCGTGTCGTTTGTGAATTGATTGATTTCTGTATTTAAACGGCTTCAAGCCTAGGGTTACTGTACGGTCACGGACACGACTTGTACGTGTAATTATACTCATTGTTTCAGCCCTTTCCATTGTTAACTGCTGCTAATCGACGCGAGTTAACCTGTGTACCTGTTGTTTCAGCCCAGGTAGCACGCGTGTGGGCGGAAATGTTCAGGTAACACCGTTCAGGTGAGCAGTAGTTA
The DNA here is from genome assembly GCA_030141605.1 of Tubiluchus corallicola. Taxonomy (NCBI): domain Eukaryota; kingdom Metazoa; phylum Priapulida; class Priapulimorpha; order Priapulimorphida; family Tubiluchidae; genus Tubiluchus; species Tubiluchus corallicola. The sequence continues at coordinate 517,163 of JAQGDQ010000084.1, forward strand.
GCTGAGCGTTGCAGAAGCTAGACGAGAACAGACTCACTCGGTCACTGTTGTGTGGAAAGTACTGGGACATTTGTAAACTGTGCTATGTAGGATGCTTGCGGCAAAAAACCTTGTGCAGTTATTTTCCTATATTATAAAGTCGTTATTTATTGTGCGACATTCGACATAATTGGCAAAATAACGTGTGGGAGCGCGGAGGAGAATTAAGAGGTCCAGTTTTGCTTGTTTTTGAACAGACGTCATGCAGCAGTATCCTCGAGTTTAATCTTCTTGTACAAAATACACACATTCTTGTTTTTGTCTACTGAACTTGGACACAGTGTGGTGGAATTTTCTCCGGATCATGCAGCATCCTAATCGGAGGATGTAAACCAGTTCTTCAAGCAGGTGTATAAAATCATGCTTTCACCTTTACACTAGGATTTAACCTGCAGGTATGGATTAAACATTAGAGCAATGTTACCAGGGAGTAATTCTACAGTAGGCTTCTAAACGGTTGAGGGCTGATAGTACCAAAACTGAGCTCTGAGATTGTAAATATGTTATTTTACTAGTACCAAAACTGAGCTCTGAGATTGTAAATATGTTATTTTACTAGTACCAAAACTGAGCTCTGAGATTGTAAATATGTTATTTTACTAGTACCAAAACTGAGCTCTGAGGTTGTAAATATGTTATCTTCATTTAGGATACCTGTCAGAACTACATAATGATATAATTGATAAATTGTATGTTTACTCTGCATATCACAATACAGTTAAAGGGATGAATCAACAAACTATGAAATCAACATCTTTTACCATTTTAAAGGAGATTTATTGGGTTTTCTGCCTCTGTATATTGTGTTTTTTAGTGGTCTGTTTTGCGTTTTTATGTTTTGTGTCTGGTGTATAATAGTAATAAACGCTTTATTTCACAAACATAAACACAAGTCCATTTAACAAATCACACAGTTAAATAAAGTAACAGTAACAGTAACGCATACAGTAACACGTCCCTACAAATACTGGGCTCTTTTTAAGCGAAGTTGATTAAAAAGTACAATAATTTATAACAAACACATCTACATATATATCACACTGCCGATTGAATACACTAATTCGTACCTCTTAATTTAGAATCACGTATTGTTGAAATTTTATGCGCATAATTAATCAACAGTAATATATATGTGTACATGTAAATATTTTACTAGTTTCTATCGTAATTTTATAGTATAGCTAAGTGATTTTTAATTTTTGTACAATGCTACGTACTTTTAAATTATGAAATTAATTTAAAATAAAAATAAAGTAAATTTAAAATGATGTAAAACTGGATGTTTACGACGCAGTTTTGATTCTGATATCGACCTAGATTTTTTTAGCTTAATTCTAATATCATGCATCATTAAATACATTGTTAAAATTAGCCGGGTTGTATTATGACTACATAGAGTAAGCCGCAGTTAAGATTATAATTAGTGTAATTAATACTTTTCATGGGGCTATAATGAAAGTAATTTGTTGGTGTCCTATATAAACGTGAAAGTTAATTAGCATGATGGGTTTAAGTAATGCCTTGTTTTTTTTTTCTATAACCATCACTTTCATTGCAAGGCACAGATGTAGGTCATATTGTTACAGAGTAGAAAAATGGTGAGTGTTGTGTGCAAGCAGAAACATTCATAGTTCATCATTTCCTAATTTCTGTGTAAAACGTTAGCTTTTTGTACGTTGCAGGGTACAGGTAGTATAAATTATAGACCTTTTAAAGACGTGCTCAATAAGTGTTGTTGTTGTTGCTGTTGTTGTTATTGCTGCTGCTGCTGCTGCTGCTGTTGTTGTTGTTGTTGTTGTTGCTGCTGCTGCTGCTGTTGTTGTTGTTGTGTTTTTCTCGCACTGATTGATGCATACCTTTTTTTTAAAGAATTGTTTATTAATCCTGAGTCCTGGAAGAAATTGAGTAGTTTCGTTGTGCGCATGCGCAGTTGCTGTAGGTCAAAGGTTAAGTGTACTACAGCATCGTGTCTTAACTGTAACCGTCTCATGATGTGTGGGCAGAGCAAAGCAGTTTGCTGCATCAGTTCAGCAACTTCAGTTGTTTTACATGGATTTTACTTAACTATGCATCATTTTGCATGTAGAGTGACTTACTAGCAGGATCTTGCTTGAGAACAAGAAAAAATGAACTAGGTAATGTTCTAGCTATTTGTTAAAACCGTTACTATTACAATAGCATGGGCTGCGAGGCCTTGTCAAGTGTACAGAAATGCGTTGTCAGGTACACTTAACCTCTGACCTTTTCACGATCATCATCAATCGCTGGAAAAGGCTCATTTGTGGACAGTGTCGTCATAAATTTGTGACATGTAACCATTAACTAGATTGCAATTTTCAGTCTGTACGTACCTTATGTATTGAAAGAAGAAACACGAACGTTTCAATTTCATTTTCATCAGTAGTGTGGGTATTGAAAGAAGAAACACGAAAGTTTCAATTTCATTTTCATCAGTAGTGTGGGTATTGAAAGAAGAAACACGAAAGTTTCAATTTCATTTTCATCATTAGTGTAGGTATTGTAACGTGCGTTTAAATGTGTTCGTTTAGTTCCTAAATCCCTGCTATTGTGTTCACACCTGTACAGCATGTAAACGTGCATTGCATCTGAACCCCGTGTATCGGATCCTATCCTTTGTTAAGAAAATCGGAAAAACGGGCTCCCTCTTATTTCTAAGGGGCAAAGGCGTCCTTTTACAAATACGTGAGTGATTACTATACCTGTTCAATCTAGAACCGGATCCTTGCCTATTACTCTGTGTCGTCAGTTATAATTCATCGATATGAACAGGAATTAAATTATTAATGTAATAATTTCACAGGTACAATGCTCCTGGCTGATTGGTAATGGTTGCTGGTACTAGTGTGCACTGTACTGCCTGGTATTATCGTTTGCTTATGTCACGTATATGTATAGTGTTCTACGTATATATCTGCTTCCGTGTAGTAAATAACAGTTTTCATTTATGAATGAAAGAATTTTACACGAAAAGTTTGGTTATACGTTAGTATGATTCTGTGCAATACTTATGTATTTAAAGCAACACCGGAGCCAATCTTAAACTGTAGGTCAAAACAATGTACTTTTTAAAATATTGAAAGGAAACATACTATTTTTTGCTTACTTCCTTGCTTCAAAAATGACCTGCGTGAAAGAATTATTACCACACAAACACAATTTCACGTTCGCGCCACTAGTTCTTCGCTGTCACATGCATTTCGCTGTTCGCCAGTTAGACTGGCACTAGCGCCTGTATTTCGGAAACGCGTTGCACCAAAAACTGGTGCTGTGTCTCAGTTCGGATGTGTTAGTTTGTGGCGAATTGCACATGTTTGAGAGCTCATGCGTGAGCACAGCGGTAAATTTGCCCGCCATTAATTAAGTTTTTAATCAATTATCTAATCATCAGAAACGCTTTTGTAGTATTATTTGTATTAAAATGTATACTTTTTATCGGAGTTGAAAATGGGGTAGTATATGAAAAATCATCCTGCCTTCGTTTTATGTCTTATCAACTAAATATGGCGCTGCTGCTGTGAGCATATTTGCACACATGATATTGTCCTAGCTAATGTTTATCATTTTGAACTTCTGTTCTGAATTTCTTACTAGCAAATATTGGCATAAATCATCTTATCAGTTGGTAGACTGATGTTGTAGTGATATATTTCCAAGTCGGCAGAAGGTTTATAGGTCCTTATTTAATTCTGTTTATATACGTTTGTTATAATAGCAAAGTGCTATTTGGTTACTTTTTCATACATTAAACAGTAGTAATGCAGTTATACTGTATATAGGTGATGGATATATGCAAAAGCAGACATGCTGTAGCACTCACTGTAGCAGTACTTAGATAAGCAACCTGATAACTGTATATTTGCTGTACGTGTAGCATGTATAATATACGAATTTTATTTATCTTAAGTGATGGACATACAGTAAGTGGAATTTTTCCACTGTGCAACAAATGCATTTTAGTTGAGAACAGATATATACAACTGGTTATCAAGAATATAGTTACACAGATAGTTCAAAAACACGAGTAATTCATTAGTTAACATTTAAAATTGAAATATACAAAGCTCACACAGTACAGAAACGATGCCAGAAACAATTATCAATGTACATCATCCTATTAGTTATACAAAAGTATGATTGATCAATAACTGGTGTTTAATTCAAAAGACTAAAATTCAAAATACTTCAGGTTGCAGTTCATTTTACAATTATACGTACAATCAATTAGCAAAACATTTAGTAGACGTTATGTAGTTCTGCAACAATATGAAGAGAATGGCACTGGATGGATGACCTGATCTGAGTTTATGAAAAATGTCGTTGTTAATAATAGCAGGTCTAGGGTTGGCGTGTAATTCTTGAGTTATGAGTCGATAATCACAGAGCTGATGCAGTAATAGTGTTCTGTGTATGTCATAGTTTGGACACTCAAGAAATAATGGTGGGGGGGGGGACTCTCAGTCGAATTGTTACATCTACATGAAGGGTCATCGATAATATTCCTAGAAAACAAATCACGTTTTAATTGTGTAAAATTAGCGATGAATCTATTTGTTGAAATCTGATTACTTCGATCATCGTTATAATTGGGGCATACTGATTTAATACGAACATTCAGTATGGGTACTATACAGATAACACTGTCACTACAGTATAGTTAAACCTCGTCACATTAGAAGGAATAATTAATAGTAGATTTGGTTTATTTATAAGTTAATTAATTAAATTGTTTGTGTATAAACACGAACAAGTATAGTGCTGTTGTGGTACTTAGTCAGTAGATAATAAAGACCTGTCACCAGTGAACGTCAATGCTACGTTTCCCATCGTGAAAACAAAATAATGTGATACAACGTTTTTATGCATTGATCTAATATCGTAGTGAATAATAAGAGGGCAATACTGTAGTTTGTAAAAACTAATTATTTGTGACTAGTCAAATAATATTGTCTTCAATATATAGTTTGCCCAGGGTGCCAAACTCGATCAGAAACTTAGAATATGTCTGAGCGCTCTCCTACTACCCCATGGATTGCTTCAATGCTGCTTCGACTTTTTGTGCAACTGCTGTCTGCTTCGACTGCTCGTACGTTATTGATTTTTTGTGCCAGTGCTCTGTGCACTGCCATTCAGCTGATATTGGATACTGTTGAATTACTATGCCTGAAACACGACTGACTGACATTTTTCGTGCACTTTGGCTTACAGTATGCAGAAGCAGGATTTACTCAACCGCATATTTGTAGAGAGACCGGTACCTACCTGGATATCAAGGATATCCTTCTCAGAGGAGGCACTGATCTGGTATAGTTGTCCTTTCCACGTTTGGATGTATATACGTCCTCCTCAGATTCATGCAGAAATTAACTGCTTTGGTTAACCATAATTAGTCTTAAAACTTTCAGTTACTGTAGGAATCACCATTAACATCTTAAATATTTCATGACTAAGTGTAGCTGCTGGTATCATACCTACAATGTATAGACTAAGTTACATTTTTTAATATTATATACAGTATAAACAAAGGTATAGCCTGAAAAAGCAAAAAATATAATGTGCGTGTGCTCATGTGTATATTATATGACTTGGCAAGTCGAATAAACTTTCAACTACGGTAAGTAGTAAGGCTAACTGTTTGTGGTGTGTTAACGCATTCGTTTGATAAATTCTCTTCGGCGAAGCATTGTCGTATACAGTTTAGTTTGAATTGTAGCCATGGCAAAGTTCTAGGACATAACTGTAGTACACATTCGTAAAACGAACCAGTGCTTGAATACCACCAACGTGCGCGACGAAGAGACAATTACAATTTGTGACAAGCAAGTCTGGCACTGTGATTTATATTTTAATCTCGGTACACAACATGCTTTTAATGGATAGTCAATTTGTGTTTGTAGGTCATGTTTTGTTACATTAATATGCGTCCCGCGGTTCCACATTCAACGCCCAATAGATTACGTGTTCATTATGATATACCTGACACCTCTTTTGGAAATTTGACGAGCGTGAATGTTGTGTAAGAGAGCTGTCTTTTGGGATTATAACATTATGTGGACAGAACGTTGCTTTAAAGGAAAACCGGATCCAATCTTGAACTGTAGATCAAAACAGTCGACTTTTTAAATATTGAAAGGAGACATACTATTTTTAAAGACTGACTTACGTGAAAGATATATTACCATGCAAAAGTAATTTCCTGTTCCCGCGGCTGGTTCTTCGCTGTTACATGCATTTCGCCATTCGTTAGTTAGATGGGCACTAGCGCCTGCATTTTGGAAACGTGTTGCATGAAAAATAGGCGCTGTACCTCTCATGCGTGAGCACAGCGGCAAATTTAAAATTTCAGTTTTATGTTAAAACTTGCCTAGATTAAGTACGACACACTTAATCTCTTACAGCAGCACTGTACTTCAATTTTCGTTTTCGCAAACACGTGCAACACGCTCGTGGAATATTTGTGCTGTTGAAAATTGTGTTCGTTTGTGACGTCATCACTAGCTGGGTTCGCCCGCCGTTAGTTAAAATTTTAATCTATTAGTCAATTATCAGAAATGCCTTGGCGCTATTATATGTGTTAAAAAATATATATTTTACCATACTTCAAAACGGGGTATGATATGAAAAGATCGTTTTGCTTTAATTCCTATGAAGCTGCACCAAATTCTTTGGTTTCGCATTCAAAAAGTCCGACGCAGGATTATTAATTACAAGGCCCAATTTTTCACACATTTTCTGGGTCATCTACTGTTATGCGGTGTAAATAGTTTCTCACTGTCAGACTGTGGTATTTGATGATAGACGCGTAATCTGTCAAATAAACCTTGTAAGAAATGACAAGTTTACGAGAGCGTGCCGCTTGATAGTACTGGAGGGGACGTTTAACAACATTTTTCAAAAGAACAGTGTGCTAGACTGCGGGATTTTTTTAGTTTATTTTCTTGTACGAAAGCTGAAATGTTTTTTCGGTAAAGTGTCGCTTCAACAATCTTGATCAAATGGGCTACCCAAGAACTGTCGCCATGTCGGCAAAGCAACTGGTTAATTTAACACTTTTGGACTAGACCACTAGGCGACTAGAAAGGCGTGACTGGCATACAAAAACGGCCATTCTTTTTACAAAATCCGCTGTAATCATGCATAGAAAACGCACCCAACTCCCAGTTTTTTGAAAATTTTGACCGAACAGCCTATAAAAAAACGTTCAAGTAGTTCCTGGTGGGACTCTTGGGAAGAGACGAATAGCTCTTTTGAAAGAAGAGGAATGAGGCTACACGGTGATATTTTAGGACGCCTCCACCAAGAGGAGTGGCGACGAGTTGATTAGGAGGTTCCATTTTTGGCTATTCTCGTTTAGAATCTACAGTGACGTTTACATTGTTCTGACGTCATTCCATTGTACTCTGCCTATAATTTTGCTTCAACAAAAGTTGCTGGCTTTACGTTAGGTAGATAAATTAACACAATGTAGCATTCATTACAAGTGCATCTGTACGCAAAAATTTTTGCGGAGCCTCTGCTGATATTACTATAATCATCCACACGACCTTCATTAACTCCACCACCATTATCATCGTACCTGTCTTCATTATTGCCTTCATTGTACATTCACAACTTTTACTGAGGTGAGTTAACCCGCCAAACGTCTGCACAGCAGTTTTTGTTTCATATATAAAATATGATATTTAAAACAAAACCGGTTCCAATCTAAAACTGTAGGTCAAAACAATCTACTCTTTAATATATTGAAAGGAAACATACTATTTTTTTTCAAAAATGACTTACGTGAAAGAACTATTACCACACAAACACAATTTCACGTTTGCGCCACTTGTTCTTCGCTGTTACATGCATTTCACCATTCTCTAGATAGACGGGCACTGGCGCCTGTATTTCGGCAACGCATTGCACTAAGAACAGGTGCTGTACCTCTCATTTCAGATGTGTTGGTTTGTGATGAACTACACACGTTCTACAGCTCTTGCGTGAGCACAGCGGTAAATTTGAATTTTTGTCATAAAAATTGCCTAGTTTTAGTACAACACACTGAATGTCTTACAGTAGCACTGTACTTCAATTTTTAGTTTTGCATACACATGCAACACGATCGTGAAATATTTTTGCTGTTGAAAGTTATGTTCGTTTGTGATGCCATCAATAGTTGGGCTCTCTTGCCGTTAATTAAGTTTTTAATCTATAGTTTATCAGAAACACATTTGCAGTATTAATTATGTTAAAATCCATATTTTTTATCGGATTTGAAAATGGGGTGGTATATGAAAAATCATCCTGTCTTCTTTTAATGAATCGTAATGGCTGTTGTGATGGCTTGAAAAAGCACGTCATTTTGAACAGGTTCTTCCGAAATCAAAAGGAAGATGATAATTATATTCCGAGTGACAACGATTTGTCCTAATAAACACATCTTTGCCAAGTCAATGCAAAACGCAAATATATATGAAAAAATACGATGAAATAGCCGAGTTGTTTATACTGGTCGACGTAAGTTTGCAGTTCATTCCCGAAATGCGTGCAGGTACTTCGAGAATAATTGATTATTACGCGTGAAAGGAGAAACAATTGCTGCAAAATGTCACGTTTATGTGCATTAAATTGTAAACGAGAGCTTTTAACCTTGATCGTATAAAATGTGACCCAAAAATAGACTAGACTAAGCCGAAAGAAAAAAGTCCCTGTTAGACTGCTTAATTATTCCTACGCAGATTTAGCAGTACTTAATTACGTGCATTTACAATCGTGACACTGTCAAGATAATTTAGATTAGTCTGAGCTTACTAATTTGCAAGATTGCTCTGTGCATCGCAAGGTAAATCCGTGAAGAGACGTGTAAGTGAGTGAAAATGTGCAATGCTGAACGTGCTTTCTTCATTGTTAACAGCATTACAGATTTGTGCAAGCATTGGTTACATTTGAAACTTATTATCTATGACATCCTAATTTAGAGAGTGAGCTGATAACACTTTTAGTTTCATTGCTTTTATAGAGCGCGCTTAGTCGTTAACTGTGTATATTTGTGTGGAACCAATGTGGGAATAAGAATTTTCTGTAACATGGGCACATTAACAGTTGCATCAACGAATATCTCAAAGCTGCATTGTAAGATGGGCCATTAACAGTTGCAACAACGAATATCTCAAAGCTGCATTGTAAGATGGCACATTAACAGTTGCATCAACGAATATCTCAAATCTGCATTGTAAGATGGGCCATTAACAGTTGCAACAACGAATATCTCAAAGCTGTATTGTAATATGGCACATTAACAGTTGCAACAACGAATATCTCAAAGCTGCATTGTAAGGTGGGCACATTACATTTGCAACAACGAATATCTCAAAGCCACATTGTAAGATGGGTACATTACAGTTGCAACAACGAATATCTCAAAGCTATGTTGTAAGATAGGCACATTTACAGTTGCAATAACGAATATCTCAAAGCTACGTTGTAAGATGGGCACATTAATAGTTGCAATAACGAATATCTCAAAGCTACGTTGTAAGATAGGCACATTAACAGTTGCCCACAACGAATATCTCTGGGCTACGTTATAAGACAGCATTCACAGTTGCGACAAATATTTATGGGCTACGTTGTAAGATTGGCACACTAAAAGTTGCAACAACGAATATCTGAAAGCTGTGTTTTAAGATGGGCACATTAATAGTTGCAACAACGAATATCTCAAAGCCACATTGTAAGATGGGTACATTACAGTTGCAACATCGAATATCTCAAAGCTATGTTGTAAGATAGGCACATTTACAGTTGCAATAACGAATATCTCAAAGCTACGTTGTAAGATGGGCACATCAATAGTTGCAATAACGAATATCTCAAAGCTACGTTGTAAGATAGGCACATTAACAGTTGCCCCCAACGAATATCTCTGGGCTACGTTATAAGACAGCATTCACAGTTGCAACAAATATTTATGGGCTACGTTGTAAGAATGGCACACTAAAAGTTGTAACAACGAATGTCTCTCAAAGCTGCATTGTAAGATGGGTACATTAACAGTTGCAACAATGAATCCTTCTGTCTCGGAAGACAATGGAGTGTGCGCCAAGAGAGTCAGTTATTGATCACATTGATAGACCTGCAGCGTCGACTGTGGCTGAGAAGTCCGATCCTTGAACCATTGGAGTGGCCTCTCCAGGGCACAAGCCTGGGCAAGGTGTATGGAGATCATGAGTTGCCCAGACAACAGGAACCTCCTCTCTTCCTTCTTGGTGTAGTCCAAAGGAAAGCGGAGCGATACGTTTGGCACCAGGTTGGCTGCACTGGTCCGCCTTCGGGGCTCCAGTGATTTGGAAGGTTTAGTCCTCTACACATGGCCGTTGGGTCACTTGACCTCCTCCACACTCTAGCATTTGGCTGCTCGTGCAGATGCTAACCGCCTGGTGTTGAGATACAGTGTGGGCATCCCGCAGGCCTACAGCACCTGGTATTCCTAGGCGGTCACCCATTCAAGTACTAATCAGGCTCTACATTGGTTAACTTCGGTGATCAGGTGATCAGACGAGAACCGGTGTTTTCAACGTGGTATGGCCGTAGATAAAAGCTACGGTATGTCATTGATTTTCTTACATTGTGTCGATTTCTGTGTGTGATCTGGGTTCTGAGTTCATGTCCTGGTTGGCCCACAATTTTTCATTACATTTTTTCAGTTAATTACTGTAAAATCAGGGTAATTTCTGTAAAAGTATAATGTTCTTAATATTGCTCGTGTATTGATCAATTAAAATTTTCTTTATTAATCTGGAATTTTCTAATAAGGACGCTTAAGCTGTATTGATCAATTAAAAATTTCTTCGTTAATCTGGAATGTTCTATTAAGCATGCGTAAGCTTTAAAGTCAACTATCACCTCAGTTACTCCTCAATTTCAAGCTTTCCTAGCTCCTCTAAATACGGCTAATTCCTAACCCCAATGAAAGGAAAGAATACGGTTTGTTTGCACATTTTGAACAAAACAGCAGTATACAGGTACACAGCATACACGCATTATGCTTTGTATAAACTGACTTGAAGTACAGAAGGGTAAACGGTCTACTGTTCCTTCTGCATTGAGATCGTTGAAAGTTGAAGTATCTTTGTCAAGAGTTTCAATGTACTCTGCACGTCTAATCGTTGTGTTTGTCCACCCTGGCGCTACTTGTACACTAGTTTGACCGTCTGAGGGTTTCGCCATGGCGCTTTCAAAAGAGTTTGAAGGGCCCTTGGATTTCACTATTAACAAAATGGAGTAGGATATTGGATTTAGTCTGAAATGAGCTAACCTAAGTGTCTCCTGGTAGAATAAGTATAGTGACTTCTACGTTATTACGTATCGAACTACTGCAATGAACATTAAAACAAAACGGGACCCAATCTTAAACTGTAGGTCAAAACAATTTGTTCTTTAAAATATTGAAAGGAAACATACTATTTTTTCAAAAATGACTTACGTGAAAGAATTATTACCACACAAACACAATTTCACGTTCCCGCCATTAGTTCTTCGCTGTTACATGCATTTCGCCCTTTGCTACTTGGATGGGCACTAGCGCCTGCATTTTGAAAACGCATTGCACAGAAAACAGGTGCTGTACCTCTCTGTTCAGTGTGTTAGTTAGTGACGAACTGTACACGATCGACAGCTCATGCGTGAGCACAGCGGTAAATTTGAATTTTTATCTTAAAACTTGCCTAGTTTTAGTACTACACACTGAGTGTCTTACAGTAGCACTGAACTTCAATTTTCGTTTTTACACACGTGCAACATAATCGTGGACTATTTTTGCTGTTGAAAATTATGTTAGTTTATGTTGTCATCAATAGTTGCACTCGCCCGTCATTAATTAAGTTTTTAATCTATTATTTAATTATCAGAAATGCTTTTGCATTATTAATTGTATTAAAATGTATACTTTTTATCGGAGTTGAAAATGGGGTAATATATGAAAAATCACCTTGTCTTCCTTTAAGCAACCCATATTTTATATTCACATATAATTTGCAAGTTAAGGTTTTTGCTTTAGATTTCAGTTTATTTCAGTATGTAAAATGCAAGATGAAAGATACAAAATTACACCAAGGACTAGGACATACTAAAACTAATAAATACTACTTGTATGTACTTTTAAAAATACAAATAAGATAATAATAAAATTATACAAGTATCGTTTTATAAATTATATATAGAATGATATATGTATGATTAGGGTTAAAGATGTGTGTATCATGCAATATAAAACCAGTTTTTCAGTACAAATAGTCGTTAATTAAATCACGTTTTTGTTCAGGACGTTAATATTACTGATGCTTGATTGTTGTAATGCATTCATGGGCCCACCTCATTGCTACCTAAACAGTGAAAATTTAGAAGAGAAATCACTATATGTAAAGGATGAAGAGTTGTATGAGTCTGAGATAACGGTTACCAGAATTGGAAGTTGAATAATTTGAAAATATATTTTATTTATACAACCTGGAATGTAGCTATACGTAAATTATGGAAACAGCCGTATAGAACTCACAAGTATAGAACTGCCGGTACCGTTCAAAAGCGGTGTCTTAAATTCTATGTAGCATGTAAAAATAGTAGTAACTCGATAATTACGTTTATAGTCAAACACACATTATATGACGTAAACTCAATAATGGGTTTCAACTTGCATAAAATTGTTATAGAAAGTAATGTTACCCTGGAAGATGTATTTAGAAATTTTCATACATTATCTCGTGAAATTGTGAAAAGATGCGAGGTAAGTTCCAGGCAGCTAGAGACAATAAACTTAGCAAAATATTGTATAAGTTGTATTGAAAACAGGAATTTTAATTTTTTATCAAAGTATTACTTGAGAGAAATGTTAGAATATGTGGTGTCTTATTAAATTAATTGCTTTGTTGTTTTGTATGTAAATAATATCCGTGCTTGTTTTTTGTTGTTGTTGTTGTTATCAGTGTTTAATACTTATTTTTAGTTTTACTGCTAGTCTACTAATTTCTTTTAATTGAACCACTTATGTAACTTAACTGTACATGTGTGTTCGAAAATAAATGACGTTACTAATAATAATAAGTATTCCCGACCCGTGATTCATGACCCCTCCCGACCTTTGTGGCTTATTGCCTGCCTCAGAAATGATCTTTGACCTATTTTAATCTTTGTTGTAGATTTATCAATGTTTACATTAGTATAGTATGTTAAGTTTCATTTTTCCTATTTTGTATCCATCCAGCTAAACATTCTGTACGTTATCACTCGCTTCGTTGGTGATCTATTCAATTTTTCATACACACACGAAGTTTTTTCAAATCGTGATTAAATGCTCAATGAAATGTAAAGTTCTATTTGCCCCGTGGCTGTAGCCTTTTCAGTTTCGGTGTAATGTGAAGATTTCTGTCTGATAAGTTGTACCTTCACTCGAAACCGGAATCTGCCGGATTGTACATTTGCCTTTGGAATGTAGTGCACAGTATTGCCCGGATGCACATTTTCTCCACTTCCTTTTTGTTAAAAAATGTTTCTACTAACTTGTATTTTTTACGTTTTGTTTTTTTTTGTAGGAAAATATCTGTCTGTTCCTGGAGACGTGTCACACTTACTTTGGATTAGCGTCCCACTTACTGTTCACACCTGATGACCTTGAAGAGCTCTTTGTAGAAGATTTTAACAGGCACGTATTCAATTCAATTCAAATTTTTATTTCGGTAACTAAGACCGTATAAAATACAAGTACTATACTAAAACGTAATAAAATACTACAAAATAAAAATTACAAAAGTAAATATATATATATACAAGGTTAGGTAAATTAAAAACTAGATAAATTTTAGAGGCTAGTTATGTAATAAATCGTTCCGTTTCACAAAAAAGCGAGACTTGACTAGTCTACGTGAGTTAATAATAGTAGTTATAATACTATTGCCAGTGTACAGTACTAACCTATTTCGAAAGCTATAACATGACCTTCTGCGAATATGACTAGCATTGTTTTGCAATGTCGTATTGAAACGTTTAAGCAAAACTCACTGTTCAACACTATACGTTTTTATAAGCTTAACAAACAGGTCGATAGATGTCGCCAGCAATGTGTCATTGTTTCTGTACTTTGATTTAATTTACTACATGTTTTATGTTGTCAATAAGATTAAAAATACGTTTTTTGGTTAGTGAGTGGCACACCCTAGAGAGTAAGCCAGTGACATTTTACCAATTTGCACGAACATTTTAAATTATTATTTCTAGTGACATAAGTCTTTTCAGCAGGTAAGCGAAATGCAAAGTAATATAACTTTGCATGGAAAGTTTTTTGGGACATTGCCTTTTCTTCCCCTGATTTACGTTGTGCATATATGACGTCATGTAAAGGCGTCATGGTAACAGTACTGCGGGAAATTTAAAATGAAAACAAACAAAAAATTCTTTTAACGCGAGTACGATAAGCGATTAGCGAATTCCCTCTTTAGGAAGTCGTATACATGCATTCGTCTCTTATACGTCAATACCCTCTTGTCCCATGTGATTACTAAGATTATTTATTTTTGAACATACATGTACAGTTAAGTTATGTAAGTGGTTCAATTAAAAAAAGTTGGTAAACTGGCAGTAAAAGTAAGAACAAATAGTAAACAGTGACAACAACAACAAAAACAAGCACTGATGTTATTTACATACAAGAAAACAAAGCAATTAATTTAAAAAGACACCACATATTCTAACATTTCTCTCAACTGATACTTCAATAAAAAATTAAAATTCCTGTTTTCAATACAACTTATAAAATCTTTTGCTAAGTTTATTGTCATTAGCTGAATGGAACTTACCTCACATGTTTTTTACCATTTTACGAGATAATACATGAAAATTTCTAAATACATCTTCTAAAGTAGCATTATTTTCCATAACAATTTTACACAAGTTGAAACCCATTATTAGGTTACGACATGTACTGTGTGCTTGGCTAAGTTAATTATCGAGTTACTACTATTTTTAAATGCTACATAGAATTTAAGAAACCGTTTTGTAAAATGCTTACTAGGCTGAACGAAAAAGAATATTATTATATGAGTATATAATATATATGAATATTGCATAATCATGACTGATACATCGGCGACCGAAGTTCTTTTTAGGAAGTCGTGTATATACATTCGTCTCTGATATGTCAAGTATCTTAGTAATCATTGGTCGATCCATCAGCCGTAACATCATCTATACAGATATAATTACAAGGGCGCATTGCTCCAGTAAACAGCAATAAGACTGCCCTAGTAATTGTAGCAGTAGTAGTTGGAATTTTTGTGCTAAACGAATTCAAAGGTCATCAGCCCTTGCTAAATTGGCCACTCATTTTATTCATTATAGGCGATTTGTTTGTCAGCCATTTTTGTCTTTGTCTGCCCCTGTTTAAAGTTATGTCCAATTATAATTAACTCAGCAAGGTCAGTGTTGTCGTATTGCAGTGGGAAATAGGAGATATCCGCCCAGTGTGTTGTTTGCTTTTTCTGTTCAGTGTAACAATCGTTATGGAGTCTCTTCTGGTTTTTCGTATTTGATGTTCTGCAATAAACCGTCCATGGGACATATGTTTCTTAAAGGAAAGGTTAAGCCATCTGGGAAGTTAGGTTTATTTCAACGTTTGCAAAGAATGTTGGAGGGTTTAATAAAACTGCGCCTCGTGTAAGCGCCTCGTGTAATTACTAAAATTGAACCGTAAAGTCGATATCACTTCGTGCTTGGACGCTCCCATTTTCAATGCCCATTCTTCCACCAATGACGTCATTCGTCCTGAAGAAAAGTAGCGCACTGTCAGTCTTCGTCAAAAGTATAATATGTTTTTGAAACATTAGATAGGTAATTTTGTAACATTAGCTGCAGCAGTTTGAATTAGTTTAAGCACAAATTCCACCAGTTACGTCATATAATTTTCAAATGAATGGCGGCTGCCATGGCGTCCTGATGTTCTGCACAGCGGTAGTATAAATTAACTTCACGCTTTAAAGACAGTATTTTTTTACAATTTTTTTTAATTATGTTTTTCTAAGTTCATGTGATAAAATAAAACAGCAAAAGAAACCCAAGGTGCGCACTGACTTCTTTTCTTTAAGGCATTTTATTTACCGTTTTCAAAGATGCTTGTTGCAAGGTACATTATTTGCATTATTTTATTTTACTGAAATTAAATAATAAATAAATAAATAAATAATCAAAAAAATTGTGATATGTGTACACTATTTTTATATACGTGTACTAGGTATATGATATGTATCTAAGTCTTAATTTATTTTTTCGTATAAACAGAAATATAATACGTCAAATATATCGGCATATGTAATGTCTGTCAATGTAAGTGTAATGTATGGGAAATCTTCATACTGCCAAATTTATGGGAAATCTTCACCCCCGTACAACGTATTTTCGTTAAAATTCGATTAAATTTTCATGGAATCTCCGTAAAATCTGTGTATTTCGTTAAATGCACTATTCTTTCGTTAAAGGAAGACCACACGATTGTTTAGATTCAATCTCATAATAATTTACTGTCTCAAATATACGTTTTCTTGTCTATAAAAGTTAACAATTGTTTCTTATATTTGAATAATTAGCTTAGAAAGTTAATTAATGGCAATCGAACACAACTATTTCTTACGTCAGAAACTAACCACGGTTTGTGCAATGGCAGGCATCTCCCCTTGCGCGTCAAGCACGTTTGCCTAAGTGTTACTGTTTATACGCATGATGTCACGAAAATGGGCTGTACGTCACATGACGTCAGAAACTAACACTGCAGTTCATGATCATGGTTATCACTGTACCGCCTTCTATTTGTCGGACACGCGAATGTGACAAAAAGGCGCCGCTGCCAATCTTAGTAGATTCACTGAGCCACGCGTAGCTTTGAAAGTTTAACGAAGTTTGAGTATCCGTGGTAAT
Organism: Tubiluchus corallicola; assembly: GCA_030141605.1. NCBI lineage: Eukaryota > Metazoa > Priapulida > Priapulimorpha > Priapulimorphida > Tubiluchidae > Tubiluchus > Tubiluchus corallicola. Next base: position 534,161 of record JAQGDQ010000084.1, read on the forward strand.
TATTATTTGATCTAAGCTTTGATTTAAAAAAAGCTATTGTAGTTTTCCATATTTTAGAGCATTCTTTATTCTGAACTCATGTTTACACAATCATCCGGTTTTCCTTTAAAATCGGTAAGTATTCGAAGAAACCGAATTATGCACGTATCGTGTTAGAGCTTCTTTACCTCTGCTTAGTAGTGTATAGCACCATCTATTTGGAAAGCCTGTCTTTTGTTAGTGTAACATAGCAAAGTTTGCAAGCTGTTGGCGTACACTTTCACAGAACATGTGCATTCTCGCTTCACGTGGTTGAAGACCCCGATGTGAGATTCCTCCCTCCTGCACTCGGGTGGGTCGGTTTACATTCACTGGTTTCATCGCAGCGGCGGCGTATGCACGCTGTTTTCGTTTCACTTTCCCACATGAGACTACAGAGAGTTGTTCAGCACGTGCAGGCTGCTGCTGCTGATGCTGACGCTTCATTCACTGTTTGATACCCTGCCGTCGTTCGCTAGTTTATTATCTGTTAGTTGAAGCCTTACAATGTGTACAGTTTCTACGCTGGTGAGTATTGACTTCTGCATGGCTTGTATTTCTTCATTTTAAAGGTTGTAAATTTTCATTGTTTGCTTATAACATCTACTGATTCAAGTCAGTTTTTATTACAGGCACATAAAAACATTTGTAGTTAAAAACAACACAACTTTATTTAAAACTTTTACGTTTAAAAAGCTGAAAGTTAAAATAATGCCAAACGTTTGGACAGGCTACTGCTGCCATTATCAACGGTAAATTTACAAACATACAACCAGTTCATATGGGCAGAGCCTATTATGCACTAATTAAGTAGTTAACAGAAGACAAATAGGTAATAAATAACCCTACTCTTGACTCCTGACTTCGTGGCCTGTTCGTGACGGGATGGCAACCCTATTCTTGACTCCTGACTTCGTGGCCTGTTCGTGACGGGGTGGCAACCCTACTCTTGACTCCTGACTTCGTGGCCTGTTCGTGACGGGGTTGGCAACCCTACTCTTGACTCCTGACTTCGTGGCCTGTTCGTGACGGGGTGGCAACCGTACTCTTGACTCCTGACTTCGTGGCCTGTTCGTGACGGGGTTGGCAACCCTACTCTTACGTAATGATCCATGGAACAGTTCTGTTAACGTTTACATTTTAATGTGAATTTTTGCGAGGTGTGTATTTAAACATAACGTCTTCGGATCACAATGATTCATCACATACCTTTAGCTGTATGACACGTAATTGAAATTTACAAGTTTTGACTGATGTTAGAAACATTTATAGTTAAAACACCATAACTTTATTAAAACTTTTAATTTACATGGTTAAAAATCATGTTAAACGTTTCGATAGAGCTACTGCTGTCATCATCAGTGGTTAATTTTTGCAAATGTACAACCGGTTTATATAGGTAGAGCCAACAGTATAGAACGTTATGCGCTAATTATGTATTTAACAGAAGCCATATAGGCAATGAATAAACAGACTAGTAGAAAAGAAATTGATACAGTAAATTATGCACTAATTATGAATTTAACAGAAGCCAAATAAGTAATGATTAAGCAGACCAGTAGAAAAGAAATTGATACAGTAACTTATGCACTAATTATGAATTTAACAGAAGCCAAATAGGCAATGATGTTAAAATGATTTTAGTAAATACGTTTTGGATGTGAATGGTAATGAATACAAATGTAAAGGCAATAGTAAAATATAGAACAGTTTTCTTGGATGTTAAGAATTGAAATGAATGAGCTGTTCTGAATTACAGGAGTGAGATACAATACGTTTGATCAATAATGTACAATAATGTACTAGCTGAAAATTACTTGTAGCGTGTAAGAACATTAATTTTTAGCATTAATTTTTTCTAGCAGAAATTTGCTTTTCTTTCTGTTTCCATTTTGATGTATCGCATTAATTGCAAAAACTTGTTCTACAAAGATTCTCAGTCTGGTAGTCGGCTTACTCATTTATTTTGTATGGCTGTTATTGGTGTACGTTTTGTTTACGGAATTTTGATTATTGTATGTTTATCTGGATATTGCAGTTACTGAAAAAAGTATGTTTAGTTTCCTTTAATTACAAGCAAAATATTAGGTACTTATTTGGAACAAATGCTAAAACAATTCTCCTGTCTTATGTAGTTTGCAGTGTTTGAGGTTCTATTTAAAGCAAAACCGAACCCATTCTTAAACTCTAAGCCAAAACAATCGACTCTTTAAAATATTGAAAGGAAATATACTATTTTTTTCAAAAATTACTTACGTGAAAAAATTATTACCACACAAACATAATTCCGCGTTGGCGCCACTAGTTCTTCGCTGTTGCATGCATTTTGCCATTCGCTACTAAGACGGGCACTAGCACCTGCATTTTGAAAACGCGTTGCACTAAAAACAGGTGCTGTACTTCTCAGTACAGTTGTGTTAATTTGTGACGTACTACACATATTAGCACTAACAACACAAAGGAATGGTACCATATTGTCATTAATAAATTAATTAAATAAAATAACCATAATTTTAATACAGACAAAAATAAATAATCGTAAAATGTGAAAAGAACTTTTGAAAATTGTGGTTGTTTTATTTTTTCGAATTTATTTCTTTCAGTAACATTTGCATGATTCATTAACCATTTCGTAATACAGAAGTGATCCTGATCTCTCCTGTAAACTGAGTGAACTTTATTAAGATTGAAGAATTTACTGGTATGCCCCTTGAACTGTGTCCAGGTTTCCGGTTTCCCCAAAATTTCTTGCAGTGCAGACAAAATGTTTTCATCCGAGAGTTAAGCCTGTTGTTATTGTAAGGCTGTGCCAATATTATTACTCAAAATCGTTGCTAATACTCTAATACTCTCTAGGCGTTTGTCAAAAACAAATACTTTGGTGCTGTTTTTTATTTTCGTTGCCACTCATAAAGTAAAGTAGTTAGTCTCAGAAATAGCAAAGCTGGAGACCCACTAAAGCCACATCCAAGCTGTCGTCATGTGGCTTAGTCTGTCACTAATTTCCACAGGAATCCTTTTCCAGTTTTGAAAAATGTCATTTTGGAAACAGCACAAATCACTCGGGAACGACCTAGTTCCCGTTTGGCCTATTTATACGTACACAGACCAGTTAGTTTTGTCTTCGATACGGGTGTTCTTGTACGTTCTGTTTAAATGTTGTCTTTCTCTGGAATCTGCAGTGTCAATACTTTTCATGGTAGATGTTACATTAACCGACTTTGCCAAGGTTGAGACAGTGAGGCTATAATCGTTTATCCTTCATTTAAGGAGAAACATGTTAAAATTTTTGGTTTAATTGAAAGAGTCAAGGGACATTTAAACCCTTCTCCATCGGTATTTCCTGCTGAGTGTGTGCTTCCTCTGATGGGTCAAGTTCTTGTTTCCTTGGCCAGGAGGTTGCTGAATAGATGTGTATTTGAAAAACCAACAATAAAGTAAAAAATATTCCTATTAGCGCGAGATCGTGGAAACATTATTACCACACAAACACAATTTTACGTTCGCGCCACTAGTTCTTCACTGTTACATGCATTTCGCCATTCCTTAGTTATACGGGCACTAGCACCTGCATTTTGGAAACGCATTGAGCGAAAAACAGGTGCTGTACCTCTTAGTTCTGATGTGTTAGCTTGTCACGATCTGCACATGTTCCACGGCTCATGCATGAGCACAGTGGTAGATCTGAAATTTGAATTTTTATCTTAAAACTTGCCTAGTTTTAGTACAACACACTGAATGTAGTAGCGCTGTACTTCAATTTTCACTTTCGCAAACACGTGCAACACGCTCGTGAAATATTTTTTGCTGTTGAAAATTGTGTTAGTTTGTGATGTCATCAAACACGTGCAACACGCTCGTGAAATATTTTTTGCTGTTGAAAATTGTGTTAGTTTGTGATGTCATCAACAGTTGGGCTCGCCCACCGTTAATTATGTTTTTAATCTATTATTTAATTATCAGAAATGCTTTAGCAGTATTAATTGTGTTAAAATGTATACTTTTTATCGGAGTTGAAAATGGGGTAGTATGTGAAACATCATCCTGTCTTCATTTAAACAACAAACAACAAATGCACGATTTACACTTCAGCAAAAAGTTTGTTCTACTTTGTAATAAAACGTGCAGAGCTTCAGAACTATCCCATTTCCTTTCGGTTTTAAAAAGCGAGTGTTTAACACACGCAAATCTATATTATAGTATCAATGTAATCCCAGGAGAGTTTAATATGCTGCTGCGTTATTAGCTGCTCTCATCTTTCAGCGGCTTCTCAGTTCGACGTAAAAATATCTGTATAAAAACACGGACTACAATAAATATTTGGGGTAACTTAGGAAAGGGTCATTGTACTTGCCACCGGTGTTTATTAGCAATATCCGGATCTGCTCAAAAATTCTATTTTTCTCTTTTGCCAGAAGAATTTGGCACAACCACCTGAGTTGAAGGCCTAGTCCTGATCTTGTGTGGTTTACATATGCGTCTGCTAGTCCTGTGCAACTTTTAAAGGAAGCTTGAAACAATCTACCGTATAAAATATTGGTGAAAGGGAACACGCTGTTTTTCAAGAATGACTTGCGTGAAAGAATTGTTACCACAGAATGGGTAATTTCGCGTTCACGCTGCTAGTTCTTCGCTATTAGATGCATTTCGCCATGGGCACTAGCGCCTACATCTCGCAGACGCGCTGCACAAAAATTAGCTGCTGCACCGCTCATTTTAGATGTGTTCAGTTGTGACGTAGTGCACGCATTCGAGAGTTCATGCCTGAGCACAGCGATAAGCTTTGCCGAGTTTTTATACATCACACTGAATATTTTTCAGTAACACTGTACTTCAATTTTCGCTTTCGCAAACGCGTGCAACACGCTCGTGAATTTATGAATTATGAATTATGAATTTATTCCACAGCAACACAAACATATATACAAATTGTTATTACATTGAAAGAAAAAATTATAAACTAAACGAGTTACTGTGAGGAGGAGGAAGGAGCATTGAGCTTTCAAGTCCTCCTCCAGATAAGTGGAACAATTGACAATTAACATTGCATAGTATTTTCATCAGTTATAATTTGCAGTAGCACAAAATAAGTTTTATTAGTAACTTAAGATCAGGATGAGTAAAATTGTGAGTTAATTATACCGTTGTAGCAGGTAATTTTTTGATGCTTCTTTAAATTGATAAAGATTAAGAGTTTTCATTTCACACGGAATTGATGACCATATTTTAATAGCATTATATTTTGATGACTGTTTCATTATATTTGTTTTTGGAAGGGGGAGTACATAGTTTTCGACTGAATATCTTGTGTAATGATCATGTTGATTTGAAATTGGACTAAAGTATGACCGAAAAGCTGGTGGAAGTAGTGAATTATGATACTGATACATGAAATGAAGACAATACATGTCATATATTTCTTTCACTTTAAGAGTTTTAACAGACAAATAAATTATATTTGTGGGATGGTCATACCTTACATGATATATTAGTTTGAGAATTTTGTTCTGGGTAATTTGTAAAGCTTCCAGATTACTTTTATATACACCACCCCAAGACATGACGCCATATATTAGTGAAATGTTTGTGCTGCTGAAAATCGTGTTAGTTTGTGATGTCATCAACAGTTGGACTCGTCCGCCGTTATTTAAGTTTTTAACCTATTATTTAATTATCAGAAATGCTTTTGCAGTATTAATTGTGTTAAAATGCATGCTTTTATCGGACTTGAAAATGGGGTAGTATATGAAAAATCATCCTGTCTTCCTTTAAGCGCGTCAAAATTATGGAATGTTTGTGCTGTTAAAAATTATGTTCAGTTCTGCTCGTCGTGCTCGCCCGCCCTGAATTAAGTTGTTGACTATTATTTAATTACCGGAAACGCTTTGGCATTATTATAAGTGTGAAATTGTACATACTTTAAAATTGGGTAGGTGTTTTCCTTTAAACATTTATCAAGGTGTCTATGGCGCAGTTTATACAAAAAACTGATCTATGTTAATTATGGTTGCTGTTTATAGTCGTTTAAGCTCGTATTTGTAAATTCGAACTTTGAAGCTGGGCCAAGTGCGCAGCGTAGTGAAGTAGCCAAAACCATTTATTAGTGTCGCCAGAATGAAGCCGAGTTATTTCAAGGTCACTCGTGGTTGGCAGTAGCAGAATTAAGCATAGCTATCTACGTAAAATAAAATTAGTGGGCGTTTACTTTTTTACGATTTACTAATTTAGTAGCAAATGTATTCTAAAATGAATTAGATGTTAAATTTCTGTTTTTGTTTCTCAAATTTACCATGTGAGCAGCACCATCACAAGATTTTCTTCCCGATCCTGTCCAGAGGCATACCAGTAATCTCAATGAAAATTACATATCAATGTTTTCTGTGTCAAAATTTGTGTTGATTTAATGCTTTCTGTGTAAATTTTCGTTGTAAACTTGTAATCTCATGGTAAATATAGCAATAAATTTACTTAAATTAAAATTTTTTATGGAATTTAGTATCAAAACTAAGTTACTTATTAAATAACCCTTTTATTTTTAGATAGTGTTGCTGCTAACTTTGAGATTATCTCTAGTTTTTGAGGTTATTTGTTGTGACTATTTGCGGACTTAAAAATATCGCGTTGGTGATTTTATATTTTAACATGTTAATTCAACTGCATTTTTATGTTAGTAAACCGGAAACTGATTTCGTTAATAACCTTGATTTTAGCACTCACTTTGATGATCCTTGCTTAAAAAAGGCAATTATGTAGATATTGTAGATACATATGTAGATGTAATATTGTAGAATTCACTCTGTCTTGTATCTATGTAAAATCGTGTAATGTTTGTACCAAAATTGTTGCCTGCAAAAGAGGCTAATAAAGAATGCTCCGATTATTTTTCCAAACTTTAGGCAATGTTTAATATCTAAATTTGTTTCAAATGACTTACATACCTTTAAAATGTCAATCGCTGTAGTTTAGATTTACACGTTTTGTACAGCGTTATTGCTAACACAAGCTCTGTGTGCAATAAAACAGCATGGAAGTGATTCAAAATTTCAAGATTTCTTTAAGCTTTATTCACGAAGATTGGGTGTTTTCTTGTCATCTAAAGCTAAATTCGTCTGTCTTATCTGTGAAGTTAACTAAGCGTTATTACATTTTCGTGACAGAAGGTGCAGAAAGTTTTTTTATTTGATTTGAAAGTTATTAGTTATGAGCCACTGTGGAGTGTTAAGCCTAATGGATGTTAATTCTAGTCTGTTGTTAATGTTCTCATTTCTAAACAACGTGTCGCTATACTTGCTTTGTCTTCAGTGAAATCTGCGTCTACTAATTGTAAACAAAACACGGATTGCATGCTAGAATTCTGTTAACAAATATCCGATTCTTGCTGTTTTTTTACAGTATTTCTTAAAGGAAAGGTCAAGCCTTCTGGGAAGTTTGGCTTATTTCAATGTTCGGGCAAAATGTCAGCAGGATCTACTAAAAGTGTGATGAGCGCCTCGTGTAATTAATAAAATCATTAATCGAGCATTTCACGACTAGGCGTCCCATTTTGAGCACCCACCCTTCCATCAATGACGTCATTTATCGACAGAAGAAAAGCAGCACACTGTCTATTTGAGGCGTCCCATTTTGAGCGCCTATTCTTCCACCAATGACGTCATTCGTCGACTAAAGAAAAGCGCTACACTGACACTATTCTGCCAAAAGCATAATAAGTTTGTGCAATAATTATATAGCTAATTTTGTGATGTTTTTGCTCGAACTTTAGGTATAAGCTGCGAAAGTTCGAATTACGTAGTTTAAGCAACGTTCGCTTATGGAAAGCCACGATGTGCTTGCGAAAAGTCACGAAGTCCGCCAGTTACGTTTTTACTTTCAAGCGAATGGCGGCAGTCACCGCGTCTAAGAATTTCTCTTCACTATTAAAATTTGCTTTATGCTTTATATACAGTTTTTTTGTAAATTTCTTAATTATATTTTTTCAGTTTAAACGATAACAGTAAAATAAACCCAACATGGCAAGAGAGTTGTATTTTCCTTTAGTGTGTTGCTTAATTTTGAATTTTTTTATCACGTGACTGATTACGATCATCCAAACGACCAATCCCTCATTAGCCTGTAAATTTTAAAAACAAGCGCTTAGTCAGGTCGACATATCACGGAATGTTATCGGGCTAGACTGCGGTAGTTCTATAATTTTGTTATTATACCTTGATTTGTTAAGAGAACAATTATTGAAATATCTAGGTTACTAGTTGTTAGCTTAAAAGCGAATAACATTTCTGCATTTTTGTTATCGATCTGACAAAGTCTTTATAGTGTTTTCATGTTTTCGTGTTATTTTGTGATTATGTGAATTCGGTCGATACGACATCGTAACTGTACGTTGTATAAAGTAAACCAGGGAGGCGGCATGCAGTGAATTTTCTGCATTATTGAAGATACTTTTGAATGAGGGTGTAATTTGCTGCACATTAAAGGAAGACAAGATGATCTTTCATTTTCAAGTCCGATAAAAAGTATACATTTTAACACAATTAATACTGCAAAGCGTTTCTGATAATTAAATAATAGATTAAAAATTTAATTAACGGCGAGCAAGCCGAACTATTGACGACATCACAAACGAACATAATTTTCAACAGCAAAAATATTCACCGAGCGTGTTGTACGTGTTTGTGAAAATTGTAGTACAGTGTTAGTGTAAAATATTCAGTGTGCTGTACGAAAACGACAATTTTTAAGATAAAAATTCAGCGACAGCAGCAGCAGCAGTGACAGTAACAGGAGCAGCAACAACAGCCGCACCAACAATAGGAGCAGCATCTATAGCAATAACAGCAGCATCAGCAGCAACAACAGTAGTAATAGCAGCAACAGTAGCAGCAGCGACTGCAGCAAAAGCAATGAACACTGCAGTGCACGGCACTAGAAAGAGCAAGGTTAGCTAGTGTATGCTTTGTTTTTGCGCTGAAATAAACTTGAAAGGCTAGCCAGTGTATTCGTTGCCAGTGGCTATTACCCAATGGACACGGGCTAGTTTTTTAGAGTGGATCTCCTAATATTAGATGTGACTGCACCTCTTTGTATGACCGAACGAACCCATAGTTAATGAAATTTTTCAAACCATTCAGCCGAAACTCACTTTTCTGTCTTTCAAGTAAGCGTGGTTTCAAAAATTTTATTAGTTTGGAAACTTTGGATTCGTTCCATCATTAATAATGAATTCAGACTAGGATTATAAATAAATAACTCTTTTGTAGCCTGAAATAAGAAATCTGAGGCTTAATTAAACCCAAGTGGAATAATGATGGAAACGGTTCATCACTTTTGAATACGTTTGTATTTATAGTTAAAAACAACACAACTTTATTTAAACTTTTACATTAAAAAGTTAAAAGGTAAAATCATGCCAAACGTTTCGACAGACTACTGCTGTCATCATCAATGGTAAATTTACAAACATACAACCAGTTTTATAGGCAGAGCCTATTATGTACTAATTAAGTAGTTAATAGAAGCCAAATAGGTAATAAATAAATATACCAGTAAAGAAATTGATACACTAACTTAAGCACTAATTGTGTATTTACAAAAGCCAGATAGGTAATGAATGATTAAGCAGACCAGTAGAAAAGAAATTGATACAGTAAGAAATAGCTAAGTGTTTGAAAGTAAAGTTAGAGGAATTGATTTGCTTTGTACATTAAGAGAAGGCTTATTAGGGTACATAGATAAACTTTCTTTTATTGATAAGTCCCAGTTATTTGAGTTTGTGTAAGTATTTTCCTGTATGTATTTAGCTGTACTTAGTTAAACGTTGCCTTCGCACGTTAGTAACTGACAGTAATCCAAATATACCCTCGCCCTTTGCTTCATCCCAGCCCAGATCTATTTGATGGAATTTGGCGCAGAAGCGTGCCACAGTTGAAATGTTCTGTCACACTAACGTCTTTATCTGCACTTCCGGAAGCTGTCGGGGAACTTTCCCGTTCCGGAATGCGACTGGCCTGCTTAAAATTCTAATCCTTGTTTTGACAAATGCGTCTCAACGGCTTGTAGTTTTGGACGCTAGTGAAATTTTTCCTAATTCTTTTAGTATGTCCGAACGAGCCATTCATTCCTGTGACGGATGTGTCTTGCCTAAGCTTTGAGTAACAGGAAATTAGGTTAGTTCGTCACCTTTCGGTTTCGAATTATATGGTGTTCTAACTGTGTGTTACCCAGGATCCGATTATGGCTTTTTGGGGACCCTGGGCTAATGAATTTATGGTGCCCCACAGACGGACCCACACTCTGATTTGCTCCCGTGCTTCGAATACTTTTACTTGTGGTATATTTTAGCATTTGCATAGTTGGGGCCCCATATTTCAAATAAAGGGCTTCAAAGAGGTGCCCTTATCTCAGATAAAAGGCCTAAAACAAGGGCCCTTTGTTTAAAACGAAAGGCCGCAAATAGGGATCCTTTCGAATGGGAAGCCACTTTAAAATTGGATTTTCAGACTATCTGGTCTCTTTTAAAGTTGGAATTTTATTTTAATTATATCAATTATACAGCACCACAAAGTATGACCCCTCCCCAAGCTTGATGGGCCCTAGTCTGCTTGCCCATACGAGCCGATAGGGTAATCCAGCGCTGGTGGTACTCATTATTAACGTTGGTCTTAGTCATTTTATAAAATTTGTCTGTAAGAACATGTTATACATGTGTGCATAATAACGTTCCATGTTTCAAGTTTAAATAACAAAAAGCTGCTTAAGCTTAAAGGAAAGAACAAGTCACTTTGCACGTTGAGTTTGTTTAACTGTTATCACTTAAACTTAGACAAATATTTGAATTTTTTGGGTAATCACAATTACAAATCGCACCATACACACACTGATTATAAACATACAATTACACACATCTTCAGCGCTACAAAAAAACCTATACCACGTTATCAAGAACACAAATCAAGCTCAACAATTTAAACCAAAGATACAACATCAAACCTTGATGTAAAAACCCGATGGTAAAACATGAATATACATAAACACAAATTTAGTTGCATACACATAATTATAGTACTTAGTTTACATAAGCGATGTTAGTTGTATATATATATATATATATATGTATATACATGTATATATATATATATATATATATATATATATATATAGTTCATTTTTTAATCTATAATAATTGAAATAGACAGTTTGCCAAAAACTGTCTGTGAACTATGAACTTAATTTACACTACCATGGTGTAGAAATTTTCAGCCCTATTTACTTGAAAATTATGACGTAACTGGGAGACTTCGTAACTTTTCGTAAGCGCATTATGACTTTCCGTAAGTTTTTCGGACTTATTCAGACGTGCAGCTTACCTAACCTTCTTGCAAAAATATCGCAATGTTCAGTCCATGAATGACGTCATTGGTGGAAGAATGGGCGCTCTAACTGGGAGCGTTTAAGCGTGAAATGATTGCGATTCTAAAGTGATTTTACTAATTACACCAGGCGCTTATCACACTTTTATTACTGAATCCTTCTAACAGTTTTCGCGGTCGAAGAAATTTCGCAGGTCACATGCACATGAATCAACGTCTGGCACACGCAGCGTCTGGAAATTCCTCTTCTGTCTTAGCTCAGAATTATTGATTTTTTGTCTCACTTTTTGCTTGATAAAAGTTGACCCAGCAAAATTCGACTGCTTGCTTATTTAAACACTTATCTGTTTTTACTATAAGGAGTTAATCAGTAAAAGGTGGCTTCAGAATGACTCAGCTATCGTACATTTCACTTTCCTGTTAGCAGTTTTTATATTTGTTTTTACTTTCTTTGCAAGGGATTCCCGTCTGTTTAAAAGCGTGTTTAATTATCGCTTAAAACTTTTTTCTGCTCAATGGCGTATCTATAATTGGGGTTTTGTGTCGTAAAGTCTCAATTTCGCCTTGTCGGAAAATAAAGGAAAACCGGATGATTGTGTTCAGAATAAAGAATGCTCTAAAATATTGAAAACTACAATAGGTTATTTTAAATCAAGGCTTAGCTTAAATAATAATTACCTTGGATACTCAAATTTCGTTAAACTTTCAAAGCTACGCGCGGCTCAGTGATTGGCAGCGGCGGCTTTTTGTCACGTGGCAGACAAATAGAAGGCGGTACCGTGATAACCATGATCATGAACTGCAGTGTTAGTTTCATGACGTCATATGATGTAAAGCCCATTTTTCGTGGCAGTACGTTTAAGCAGTACTGTAACACCCATGCAAATGTACTTGACGCACAAAGGAAGACGCCTACCATTACACAAACTGTAGTTAGTTTCTGACGTAAGCAATAGCTGTCTTCGTTTGCCGTTAATTAACTTTCTAAGCTAATTATTCAAATATAAGGAACAATTGTTAACTTTTATAGGCAAGAGACTGTATATTTTGCACAGTAAATTAAAGTGAGATTGAATCTAAACAAGTGTCTCGTCTTCCTTTAACATACATGTTATACGTGAAATTTTAACTCGAAATGTTTTACTATTATGCTGTTTTACTGGTTCAACCCCGAGTTTGCACGTTAGTGTTACAAAGCTAAGGCACTCTGTAATGTTTCTGGCTTCCCTATTGTACTGGCTTCGTGTTTTTCTTCACTCTGGTGTTAATGTGTTCTTGTTGTATTTACAGTGAACAAGATTGGCAGGAGGAATGCGACGAGAGACTTAGAAATGTAAGTAATGTCTTTCTACAGGGTGTACCTCATTTTCTACAGGGTGTAACTCGTTTTCTGCAGAGTGTCCCTCATTTTCTGCATGGTGTCCCTCATTTTCTACAGGGTGTCCCTCCTTTTCTACGTGATGTCCTATAATAATTTTCGGTAATTAAATAATAGCTTACAAATTTAATTAAAGAACGGCGAGCCCAACCGTTGATGACATCACAGCTGAACATAATTTCGGTGTTGAAACATTACATGGTTTCAACAGCACAAACTTCGGGTGAGCGTGTTTACGAAAGCAAAAATTGAAGTACTGCGCAAGTGTAAGATATTCAGTGTGTTGTACTAAAACTAGGTAAGTTTTAAGATGAAAATTCAAATTTCAAATTTACCACTGTGCTCACGCGTGAGCTGTCGAACATACACATACAAACTAACACATCTGAACTGAGTGGTACAGTACCTGTGTTTCCGAGATTCAGCTCTGGTGCCCGTCTGACTGGCGAATGGTGAAATGCATGTAAGAGTGAAGAACTAGTGGCACGAACACGAAATTACCATTCTGTAGTAATAATTCTTTCAAATACGTTATTCTTGAAAAAAAGGTGTTTCCTTTCAATATTTTACATATTAGATTGTTTTGAGCTTTAGCCTAAGATTGGGTCCGGTTTTCGTTTAACTGAGATTAGACTGATACTGCGCGTTTATTGATCTGTAAAAACAGAGTGAATTGTTGTGCGTAAATACCTGTACGGATTAAACAGGTATGGTGCAATTAAAATCAGTCGACGGTATACAGGTGTAAATAAAAGTTCGTTGGCGTTTTTACCTTGCCGGGAGTGGATTTCTTCCTTGTAATTTTCTTATCAGAACTGACAAAGTCGCGACACCGTCCGGTCTGTGATGTTGGCCTTTTTACGTGTCCGTACATTTGCTTAGTGTAAGTGGTTATGCTCTCTCTGTTTTACAGAGAAAATGTTGTCCAACTTTGCCCTTTTTAGGTGTCCGTACATTAGCTCAGTGTAAGTCGTTATGCTCTCTCTGTTTTACAGAGAAAATGTTGTCCAACTTTGCCCTTTTTAGGTGTCCGTACATTAGCTCAGTGTAAGTCGTTATGCTCTCTCTGTTTTACAGAGAAAATGTTGTCCAACTTTGCCCTTTTTAGGTGTCCGTACATTAGCTCAGTGTAAGTCGTTATGCTCTCTATGTTTACAGAGAAAATGTTGTCCAACTGTGCCCTATCTCATTATATAGTAATCTGTCTAAAAGCGGAAATTAAAATTTGGCATTTACTAATTTAATTTTGATTACCTTTTTTCCGGCGATAAATTGACAGTCATTAAACTTTATTTTTTGTTTCTGCTATAGATTCGTGGAATGTACTTCCTCTTTGAATTCGTAATAGCCTGTTCTTATCGCCATTTAAATTACGTCAAAGAAAACACTTGGGTTTCAGCAAACGCCCCAAGTATTATTCTTATAGTGATCGTAGATTAGCTGTCTCCGTGTCACAAGCACACATTTGTATGAAGAAATTAATTCAGCGCATTACTCTTTGTGTTGTAATAATTTACCCACATGTTAGATTTATTACAATTTTATTACTATCAACCAGTGGAATAAAGTTTCAGATTTATTACAATTTTATTACAATCAACCAGTGGAATAAAGTTTCAGATTTATTACCGTTTTATTACAATCAACCAGTGGAATAAAGTTTCAAATTTATTACATTTTTATTACAATCAACCAGTGGAATAAAGTTTCAGTTTTATTACATTTTTATTACAATCAACCAGTGTGATAACGTTTCAGATTTAATACATTTTTATTACAATCAACCAGTGTGATAAAGTTTCAGATTTATTACATTTTTATTACAGTCAACCAGTGGAATAAAGTTACAGATTTATTACAATTTCATTACAATCAACCAGTGGAGTAAAGTTTCAGATTTATTGCATTTTTATTGCAATCAACCAGTAGAATAAAATTTCAGATTTATTACATTTTTATTGCAATCAACCAGTGGAATGAAGTTTCAGATTTATTACATTTTTATTACAATCAACCAGTGGGATAAAGTTACAGATTTATTACAATTTCATTACAATCAACCAGTGGAGTAAAGTTTCAGATTTATTGCATTTTTATTGCAATCAACCAGTGGAATAAAGTTTCAGTTTTATGACATTTTTATTACAATCAACCAGTGTGATAAAGTTTCAGATTTAATACATTTTAATTACAAACAACCAGTGTGATAAAGTTTCAGATTTATTACATTTTTATTACAATCAACCAGTGGAATAAAGTTACAGATTTATTACAATTTCATTACAATCAACCAGTGGGGTAAAGTTTCAGATTTATTGCATTTTTATTGCAATCAACCAGTGGAATAAAGTTTCAGATTTATTACATTTTTATTGCAATCAACCAGTGGAATGAAGTTTCAGATTTATTACATTTTTATTACAATCAACCAGTGGAATAAAGTTTCAGATTTATTACAATTTCATTACAATCAACCAGTGGAATAAAGTTTCAGATTTATTACATTTTTATTGCAATCAACCAGTGTAATGAAGTTTCAGATTTATTACATTTTTATTACAATCAACCGGTGGGACAAAGTTTAAGATTTTTTACAATTTTATTACCATCAACCAATGGAATAAAGTTTCAGATTTATTACGATTTTATTACAATCCACCAGTGGAATTAAGTTTCACATTTTTATTATTCTAAAGTCAAGTGCAAACAGCCTGTGGCAATATGGCGTCTGAAGTTCACACGCTATTATATGTCACTTAGTTCAAGTTATTTGTTAAAACTGCCTTAGAGATTTTCGTTAAAAGATTTCCCGATGTGCAATAAACTCATAGGTCTATGTGTGAGTTTGGTGTCACGTAGATCTAGTTACTTGCCTTGGTAGTATTTGTAATATAATCTATTCTAATCTAATGTAGTCTAATCTATTAGTACGTGTCTCAGCATTCGTAATATAAGCGACTGTTTAATAAGCGATAACAATTTTACTCTTTTTGCTGTGCAGTATAATCTAATTTGATTATTGTACGGCTTAGTTCACTCCATTTCGCTCGTCCAGTCCAGTCCATTCACTTCATTCCAATTCACTTCAGTCCAGTCTAGTTCATTCCACTCCGTCACTCCATTCCTCCAGTCCAGTTGAGTCCAGTCCAGTTTGCTCAATCACTGCAGTCTCTTAGTCCAATCCAGTTGACTTCTGTCCAGTCCAGTCCAGTTTGCTCACTCACTGCAGTCTCTTAGTCCAGTCCAGTTCACTTCTGTCCAGTCCAGTCCAATCCAGTGTATTCCTGTCCAGTCCAGTCCAGTTCAGTCCACTCCGTCACTCCATTCCTCCAGTCCAGTTTGCTCAGTCACTGCAGTCTCTTAGTCCAGTCCGGTTGACTTCTGTCCAGTCCAGTCCAGTTTACTCCTGTCCAGTCCAGTTCAGTCCACTCCATCACTCCATTCCTCCAGTCTAGTTGAGTCCAGTCCAGTTTGCTCATTCACTGCAGTCTCTTAGTCCAGTCCAGTTTACTTCTGTCCAGTCCAGTCCAGTTCAGTCCAGTTTACTTCTGTCCAGTCCAGGTCAGTCTACTTCGTCACTCCATTCCTCCAGTCTAGTTGAGTCCAGTCCAGTTTGCTCAATCACTGCAGTTTCTTAGTCCAGTCCTGTTCACTTCTGTCCAGTCCAGTCCATTTCACTTCTGTCCAGTCCATTCCAGTTTTCTTCTGTCCAGTCCAGTCCAGTCCAGTCCAGTTTACTTCTGTCCAGTCCAGTCCAGTTTACTTCTGTCCAGTCCAGTCCAGTTCACTTCTGTCCAGTTCACTTCTGTCCAGTTCACTTCTGTCCAGTCCAGTCCAGTCCACTCCGTCTCTTCATTCCTCCAGTCCACTCCAGTTCATCATCTTAACGGGTAAAGGATTACACACAATAAATTCCTCTGTTGCTCGTAACACTTTCTGTACCACTCACGTTGAAATACAGCAAAAAGTTATGCTCTTTAAAACTCATAAATTATCCGCTGAGAATGTTGTAACTCTGAGCAGGAATGCCTATAAAATTGCAGTTTTGGACTGGAGTAGCTCATTAAACAGCTTTTAAACTGCTGAATGTGTTTGTTCACAACAAAATTAAAATACCGCCTTTCCATGCATAAACAGTCACAGTTGCATAGAGTTAATTGTCGTGTTGCGGAAATAAGTTTTGAATTTTGAAAACCAGAGTAAGGCTTGATCGAATTGCGATCTGTGATAATTTATGCAATAACTGAAATTAAATGACAAGGATTACGTAAATCAAAAATTACAATAAATGAAATGAAATGTTTTTCATATTTATCAAATTTTGCTCGAATCAGAAACGCAAAGTCTACCTTCTGATGATTGACATTGTTAACTCTTTACCAAATAACAATGGCCATATGAATAACCTGATGTGGTGTCCTCAACTTGGGCCATCCCAGATCCTTGGATGGCTGATTCTTGCTCATTTTAAAAGAAAACTGAACCCAATCTTAAATTGTAGGTCAAAACAACCTACTCTTTAAAATATTGAAAGGAAACATAACTATTTTTCAAGAATGACCTGCGTGAATGAATTATTACCACACAAACACAATTTCACTTTTGCGCCATTAGTTCTTCGCTGTTACATGCATTTCGCCATTCGCTAGTTAGACTGCTACTAGCGCCTGCATTTTGGAAACGCATTGTACAAGAACAGGTGCTGTTCCTCTCAGTTCACATGTGTTAGTTTGTGACGTACTGCACACGTTCGACAGTTCATGCATGAGCAATACGAATTTTTATCTTAAAACTTGCCTGGTTTTAGTACAACACACTGAATATCTTACAGGAGTACTGCACTTTAATTTTCGCTTTCTCAAATGCGTGCAACACGCTTGTGGGATATTTTTGCTCTTGAAAATTATGTTAGTTTGTGATGTCATCAATAGTTGGGTAAACCCTTTATTTCATTAAATTTTTTAATCTATTATTTGATTATCAGAAATGCTTTTGCAATATTAATTGTGTTCAAATGTATACTTTTTATCGGACTTGAAAATTGGGTAGTATATGAAAGATCATCCTGTCTTCCTTTAAGCAATTCTGTATAGAGCCATTGCTAAAACCTTGATTTCGTTTTATCGCTACAAATTTGTGAATTCTACTCCTTTAAAAAACATTTGGATTCCTCTTAAATCTTTATCAACTGTCATATTAAAATGTAATTTAAAATTGTAATTATGTAAGTAAGTACAGTTTCTGTACTTAGTAATGTTAGTGAAATGTAACTATTAGTTACAATTCAAGCTACTCTTATTCTAATTTAGTTAGTTTTAGTAATCTACATTAAGATGTCTGTACAATTTTTTATTAACATCATTTGTTTTCAAACACACCTGTACAGTTAAGTTACATAAGTGGTTCCGTTAAAAAGAATTAGTAGACTGGTAGCAAAGTAAAAATAAGTATTAAACAGTGACAACAACAACAGCAACAACAACATCAACAGCAACAACAACAACAACAGCAGCAACAGCCACCACCACCACAACAACAGCAGCAACAACAACAAGAACAGCAACGACAAAAAGACACAGATTCTGACTGTTAAACTTTTGAGGTTTGAAGCGAATAAGTATCTACTAGGTGCTCTGAAACTTTGTAACAATTTCACTCTTCACCCACTTCACTTTTAACCTTTACAAAGAAAAAACTTTTATGGATGAAAACCGAAAATACGTTTAACCATAAACTCATTTCGCTAATAAAACTGTATTAAATTGCCTTTTAATGAGAAAAATGTGTTACTCTGTTAGAGATATTGGATGATTAGATACTGCATACTGTTGTGGATGAATAAATCCATGAATCCACTTCAATGAATCCATTTTTTATTACTTTTTTTTATCAAACTTCCAGGTTACTGTGACAATCTATTGGCTAGGAGTTGCTTGCAGACAAATAGAATCATTTGAACGTAGACCAAAGCTAGACTTCAGTGCCTTTACTAGTTTATTCAAGTATAAGCCTACTGCTGTGGATGAATGAATCCATGAATCCACTTCAATGAATCCGTTTCTTATTACTTTTTTTTATCAAACTTCCAGGTTACTGTAACAATCTATTGGCTGGGTGTTGCTTGCAGACAAATAGAATCATTTGAACGTAGAGCAAAACTAGACCTCACTGCCTTTACTAGTTTACTCAAATATAAACCTACTGCTGTGGATGAATGATTCCATGAATCCACTTCAATGAATCCGTTTCTTATTACTTTTTTTTATCAAACTTCCAGGTTACTGTAACAATCTATTGGCTGGGTGTTGCTTGCAGACAAATAGAATCATTTGAACGTAGACCAAAGCTAGACCTCAGCGCCTTTACTAGTTTACTCAAATATAAACCTTGTGCCAGAAACAGCGGAGTTTCTTCCAGTGAACATCATATTGAAAGGAGAACTCACAGCCCTTCTCACCACAACAGGTATACAAATGTATATAGTACTTGTTAGAGATATTTCTGTATTTTTAATTTGGTCATAAAATTCTCTTGGCTTCTTGCATTTCTGAGTTTTAAAAGAGAAACAGAGGAAATCTTTCACCTCGTATAGTCGTAAATTCGTTCTGTCTCTAGCGCACCACACAGTTTGGAACGCAAATTGGTAAATTCTTGTTAAGTAGTTTCTTATTGTCCACAGCATTAAACGTTAATAAGCCTTTTTACAGTTTCAGCGATTGATGATGATAGTGACACTGTCAAAGGTGAAAGGTTCAGTGTACTGGACAATGCATTTGTGTACACTTGACAACGTCTTGGCAGCCCATGCTATTGTGATAGTAACAGTTTTAACAGCTAACTAAAACCTTACCTAGTTCATTTTTCTTTTTCTTTTTCTCAAGCAAGATCCTGCTAGTAAATCACTCTACCCACAGACTAATGTATAATTAAGTAAAGTCCACACAAAAGAACTGACGTTACTGAACTGATGTGGGAGACGGCTTTGCTTCACCCACATGTCACGTGACAGTTGTAGTTAAGACATGTATACTTAACCTTTGACCAACAGCAAGTGCGCATGCCCACAATGAAATGGTGAAAAGGCTTATTACAGAAAACTTATTGTTGGATACAGAACTTCGTTAGATTTTAGTGATGTTTGTTATAAAGTTTGGAGTCTTATAACAGGACAGTTTACCTGGGTTCTGAAGTCTATTACTGTGAGGTGACAGACATCCAGACAAGGTGGTCTGGGTTCTGAAGTCCATTGCTGTGACCTTGCAGACATCCAGACAAGGTTCTTTGGGTTCTGAAAACTATTATTGTGACCTCGCAGAAATCCAGACAAGGTGGTCTGGGTTCTGAAGTCCATTGCTATGAGCTCACAGACATCCAGACAAGATGGTCTGGGTTCTGAAGTCCATTGCTATGACCTCGCAGACATCCAGACAGGGTGGTCTGGGTTCTGAAGTCCATTGCTATGAGCTCACAGACATCCAGACAAGGTGGTCTGGGTTCTGACGTCCGCCACTGTGAGCTCACAGACATCCAGACAGGGTGGTCTGGGTTCTGAAGTCCATTGCTATGACCTCGCAGACATCCAGACAGGGTGGTCTGGGTTCTGAAGTCCATTGCTATGAGCTCACAGACACCCAGACAAGGTGATCTGGGTTCTGACGTCCGCTACTGTGAGCTCACAGACATCCTGACAAAGAAACATTGAGAAAAACTTTTTGCTCTCCTTACTAATTAAAATTCCGTTGTACACTTAGAGCCAGTAAGCAAATGTGCAATTCTCCTACAGGTGTTACAGGTCTCAGTGGAGGAGTCAGGGGAGGTCAAGATTAACTTGTAAACTTACAAGGGGAATTTCACATGATTCTTACCCTATGCAGATTATGTTATTTGCCTGAGCCTAATAAAATTGATGTAAATGTTGGCCTGTAGAAATCAGAAATTTCTTAATAAACAATTGTTTTTTTAACGAACAAATATTGTTTTTTCACTTACTACATTTGTCATGAACATGGAACCTCTTGATAGATCTGGATCAGCATTATTAAAAGCACAGATTTCATAATACTAGTAGTAGTAGTGGTAGTGGTAGTGGTAGTGGTAGTAATAATAATAATAGTGAATAATGATAATAATAAATAATAATAATAAGAGTAATAATAATAATAATAATAGTAAATAATGATAAGAATAATAAATAATGATAATTATAATAATAAATAATGATAATAATAATAATAATAATAATATAATCATGATTTTAAATTTAATAATTAGATTTTGTCATCTATAAGTGCGAAAAGTTGAGACGATTAACTGGCATTTCTATTGTAGTGTTCTCAGGGATAGTTCCTATGAGTCAGCTTCCGATAAGCAGGAAGACGACATTGGAATAAGGATCATGCCAGGAAAATACAATCGAACACTAGAACTCGAGGCTGGTGAAGTAAGTATATACTAGTATGGCTTGCATATATATATATTTGTGTGTGTGTGTGCGTGCGTAAAAAAGCATTTCCTTTCCTAAACAATCGTTTCCTAAATATTGCCACATTGCAGTTAAACCATCACAAATTATTTAAATTTTTGAAGCTACTGCAGTTTATAAGATTTTAGTTGTACTGTGGATGCGCCCAATCCAAGCAAAGAAACAGGAAAAATTAGCATTGAACTGTTCAATAGACCTGCAATTTATTAAAATAACAGATCACAAAAGTGCCTAAAGACGTGCAAACGTTTAATTACTATTTAGACAAAGATGAAAAATTAGATTTATGAAGACTCAAACACAAATTATTACTTTAATATTCTAGAGACTTCAAGCAATTTCTGACGATTTTAAATTATTAACTAATTATTATATTAAAGTAGATATCGACTTATACTTACTGGTGAGTACTTTTGCTTGACAATATGACTAAATGATTACTAAATTACAACAAAAATTAAGAAATTAATTCATGTTTCACTCAACCGCATGATTAGCATGGTGAGAACAGAAAATATGACACCGTTGAGAAAGAATAGGCACGATTGATAGGTGGCTATGCTAGTCAACTAAACAAAGCTTAGGTTACGTGACATACTGGCTTCATTTTAAAGCACCTGGATCAAAGTCTGCAAGTTCAAAAACGCAAAATAGTTTTACAATGCGGAATCTAAATCCCATGATAGTGATGTGCATGATTATGTAATTTTTCAGGTTCATTAGCTTTAGGTTAATGTATTATATACAGAAAATTTTCGTAGTGCATGTCTATGACACATCCCATTAATTGATTTACATTGAACAGCTTGGGAAGCCAAATTATCTTAAAAACTGTTTGGTTTAGAATGATCTGCACCAGCTGTTGCTGTATGATATTATTCAGTTGTGATGTTCCTTGTGTCTCTTACAGTCACATAAACCAGCACTTACAGTGAGCAGTGTTATAATACAGGTTGCAGGAAATTTCTGTTTTGTTCAAATTGTAGTGAATCTGATGCTATGAAATTTTAAAGCTGTTGTGCCTTCTTGTCGTCCTTTTACTCTGCCACTAGGAGCAGGGATGTATCAAGATTTTACGACGCCCTAGGCTGATAGTTCTGTCCAGCCTATCTCTATTGTGACTTTGTGGTTGATTATGTAATGAGCTTACCAGATAATTACTTGTGGTTTATTAGAAACACTATTAACCTAGTTTCTACGTGGTCATTATTAGTTACATGTATTTGCTTAACGCTTATATTCGAGTAGGCTGCTCAACTGCTTGTTGAGTAATACCTTGCACCTGTTTGTTATGTGGCTTTTAAAAACTATTCTCAGTAACTACCTGTGGTGTGTTATAGAATGTGCCCTTTACATGGATATGAAAGTAAAGACATTTTCTGAGGAGAATAAGATTTTTTTCTAAAATTTGGTGCCCTAGGTTACTGCCTGGTTAGCCTATTGGTTAATACATCACAGACTAGGGGCGAGCAATTCTCAATGCGAATCGAATTGATATGAATTTTTCACTTTCAAATTCGAATCTAACTGAGTTTGAAGATTTCAAATGCCAGTTGAATTAGAGTTTAGTTCTAAAGATTTTCGAACAAATTTTTGAATCATCAACGAAAAGCAGTTTTGCAAAGGTAATGCGTATTGCTTGTCTTTTCCTGCAGTAAAACAGTAATAAGTATTACAAAAATTGTGCATATTACTTGCTGTAGAAAAGTATGTTACTGATAAACAACGTATGTATAGTTGAAGCTGTGAATTGTTTGAATCCATAATCTCAGATTTGATGCGAGTTCAAATAAACAAAATTGGTTCAAATCGAATTCCTACGTGTGATGTTCATCCTTATCTGTAACCTCTGTGTGTAACATAATTATGAAATTCTTTTATGTAATTGTCAGATGAATTGTAATTATAGTTTGTACAACTAACTGAAATTGTACTGTACCATTGTTTTTAAAACTGAATTTGTACCAACTTTTTTTAAAGACTGCAATTATACCATTGTTTTTAAAGACTGATATTTTACTGTTGTTTTTAAAGACTGATATTTTACTGTTGTTTTTAAAGACTGAAATTATGCCATTGTTTTAAAGACTGATATTTTACCATTGTTTTTAAAATCTGAAATTGTACCATTATTTTTAAAGACTGATATCTTACCATTGTATTTAAAGACTGAAATTATACCATTGTTTTTAAAGACTGAAATTATGCCATTGTTTTTAAATACCGATATTTTACCATTGTTTTTAAAGACTGGTATTTTACCATCGTTTTTAAAGACTGAAATTATACCATTGTTTTTAAAGACTCAAATTATACCATTGTTTTTAAAGACTGATATTTTACCATTGTTTTTAAAAACTGAAATTATACCATTGCTTTTAAAGACTGATACACAAGGAAGTCTTCCATCTCCTGGTGTTATCCATTCACCGGCTAGCAGCCAATGTGAGAGTGTAGGAGCAGCGGTCAACAATAGCTATAGCAACCATTCCCGGACCATGTCAAATGTATCAAATGAAAGTGGCTCATCTGGCATTCCGTCGGCACCTTCCAGCAGGTGGCTCTGATTTCCTACATTGTTGTGTCAGGCTGTTGTTTAAAATGCCCGTTACTGTGACATTTTCTTGTTGTTGATAACACAGTACTTCCAAAATTGCCAATTTTAGTGCTGTAGTTATATTTTACAATTTTATGTAAAATTACTGAGAATTTGTTCTCAAACTATGTTTCCTGTGTAACTGTCATTGGATGTTTTAAATATTTAATTTTCTCACTAACATTCTGAGTGTTTCTGTATTTTAATATCCCTGAGTTATTCATTGAGAGTATAATTTCGGATAATAAGTAATATCGTTTATTTTTCGCAGTAATAAGGAAGTAGAAATACCGACTCGTAACCTGCGTAGAGCGTCAGCGCCAACCAGTCTTGTTAATCCACTGCGGTTTGTAAAAACCCCAGAGTCTAATTTAAAGCAGAAAGCCATTGAGCAGATAAAGCTGGTTGAACAAGTAAAGAAGAATAAAGAAGTTAAAGTCGAGGAAACTGATTGGCAGTCGGTAAGTTTGGCTTCCTTGTGTGTCAAGTTATGTTAAGTAACCAGTGGCGGCTTGTAGTTAAATTTAGTGGGGGCGCTGCTTCAGAAAATTTTTAGCCATTGTTTTTATATTGTGTAAAACGAAACAAACATATATATAAACTTACACTTACACAACAGGATCAGCACTGTGTGAGCGACAGTGCTTTTTCTATTTAGCATGCAGCTTCTTATCTTGGGCATGCACACAACAGCCAAACACCGTGTCGCTGGAACTGTGATGCGCACAGTTCCCTAAAAGAATTTTTGTAATTTTTTTCTTCAACTGGGGAAAGGCTACTGACATTAAGCTCAAGGATTATAAAATGTACAAGTATAAAGAAAGAATTAAAGAAAAAAGACTCATTATATTGAATATTATCGATGATATCAAGTGAAATTAGGGGGTGCTGCAGTGCTGCTGTGTCTATACACAACCCGCCACTATAAGTAACTAAGGAGTTTATATCAAAAAATTTAGCAAAATATTGAAAATACACAACTTTGAAACCATTTAATTATATTAAATTAGCAAGGAAAAGTAGTCTATTAAAATTGTGAAAGGTATTTTTAATCCTAGTGTCAAAATTAAAAACATTCTATGTAATATAGAGCAATCGCCTTATATTATTAAAAAATGGAAAGAGTTTATAATTCCCCACTCAAAAATACCCTAACCCTAATCCTAATCCTAATCCAAACCTGACACTAACCCCAATCCAATCCCTAACCCCAACCCTACCCCTAATCCCAACCCTAATCTTCATCGAACCCTATCCCTAACCCCAACCCTATCCCTAATTCCAACCCTAATCCTATTCCAACACTAACCCTATCCCTAACCCCAACCCTATCCCTAATCCCAACCCTAACCCCAACCCTATCCCTAATCCTAATCCAACCCTAACCCCAACCTTATGCCTAATCCCAACCCTAACTGCAACCTTATCCCTAATTCCAACCCTATCCCTAATCCCAACCCTAACTCCAACCCTATCCCTAATCCCAACCCTATCCCAAATTCCCTAATCCCAACCCTATCCCTAATCCCAACCATGACCCTAACTCCAACCCTAACCCCAACCCCAAAACCACCCAACACTAACCCTATCCCTAACAATAATCCCAAACCTAATCCTAATCCTCCTAACAAACTGATCTCTTGTATGGGGAATTGTAAGCTTTAGCCAAAAAAGACTTACTAATGAAGGTTTCATTTAATGTAATTTTAGTACTTGTTTAGTTGGCAGTTTTTTGGTACCTTATTAAAATACTCATAAGATATTATTCCTGCTTACGCTTACCTATTTTATTATGTTCGCTTTCATTGTTGGATTATGAAATCCATCAGCATTGATGTAATTAGTTACAATGACTAAGTGTCAATAACTGCTAAACATGCATTAGTTTTTTAGCATATTTATGAATCCCTCGTCAGCCACACTAAAAGTCTTTTAGATAACTGATAGTTATAAGTGTTTGGGAAGTGAAAGTGACTGGTGCTTGGCAAACGTGGAATTGTTTAATCTTTCTGTTTATCGCAGAATTTAGATCACTGGAAAAGTCGAAGAAAGAGGTTATCTTGTGGTCAGCTGTCCAGGCAGGTAGAGCGAGATGAAACTGAAACCACTGACACGTACACGACTAGACCGTCCCGTTCTTTCAAATCCTTGATGGAGGATAGGTAGGTTTAAAATATTATTCAACATTTTATAGCTGCAAGTAGTCATATGAAAATAGGATGATTTTTTTATATCCCACTCCATGTTGAAGTACGGCAAAAATTATACATTTTAGGTCATTTAGGCCAAAAAGTTTCTGCTAATTAAATAATAGGTAAAAATTTAATTAATGCGAGACGCGTTCAACTGGTGATGACATCACAACTGAACATAATTTTTAACAGCACAAATATTCCACGAGCGTGTTGCACGTGTTTGCAAAAGCGAAAATTGAAGTACAGTGCTACTGTAAGAGATTAAGTGTGTTGTACTTAATCTAGGCAAGTTTTAACATAAAATTGAAATTTTAAATTTACTGCTGTGCTCACACAGGAGCTCTCGAATGTGTGTTTTGCATCACAAACGAACGAGTCTATAGTGAGAGGTACAGCACCTATTTTTTCATGCAACACGTTTCCAAAATGCAGGCGCTAGTGCCCATCTAACTAACAACATTCAGTGTGATGTACAAAAACTCGGCGAATTTTAAGATAAAAATTCAAATTTCAAGTTTACCAGTGTGCTCTTACATAAGCTCTCAAAT
Source organism: Tubiluchus corallicola (assembly GCA_030141605.1). NCBI lineage: Eukaryota > Metazoa > Priapulida > Priapulimorpha > Priapulimorphida > Tubiluchidae > Tubiluchus > Tubiluchus corallicola. The sequence continues at coordinate 560,744 of JAQGDQ010000084.1, forward strand.
GTGTGCACTACGTCGCAACTGAACACCTGTGAGCTGAGATAGATACAGCGGTTGCTTTTTGTGCAACACATTTCCGAGATTGAATATCTTACAGTATCACTGTATTTCAATTTTCGCTTTTGCAAACACGTGCAACACGCTTGTGGAATATTTTTGCTATTGAAAATTATGTTAGTTTGTGATATCATCAATAGTTGGACTCGCCCGCTGTTAATTAAGATTTTAATCTATTATTTAATTATTAGAAACACTTTTGCAGTATTAATTGTGTTAAAATGTATACTTTTGATCGGACTTTAAAATGGGCTAGTAATTGAAAAATCATCCTGTCTTCCTTTAAGCAAATTTTCACAGTTTCAGCAATACATACAAAATGCTACTTCCGATAGTTTTGCACTGAACTTGAGAGAAAAGTAAGGTTGATTTTTCCTTTTAAGCTTGAGTTGATCTAGAGGTCATAAATGTTGTGACACGCTTGATAAATGAATCGTTTCGTTACATATTTTAAACATGTTTCACAGTGGTAAATATGTGTAATGAGTAATGACATTAGAGAGCATTAGTGACAGGTAAAAATGGTTATACCTGTTTGCTTTTCCTTGCTCGTACTTACAGCCGTGTAACAGTTACAAGGATACTTGCAGCAGGCATTCTTCAAATTGTCATTAGGAATGAGAGTATTGAACGGGATTACTGTTACACAACACATGGCTAATTATTTTTTTGTTTCGCGAGCTGACCGCTAGTTGGCGGGCTGTCACTTTATTTACGTCATTCCATCAGTGTAACCACATGTATACCTCTATATATAATAAATAAATAAATATATATATATGTGTGTGTGTGTGTGTGTGTATAATAAATAAAAAACTTCAAAACTAAAAACTGCATATTTAAAAATGCAGAGTTAATTATTTGAGTCAATTGCTGACAGTTTTTATATACTGTCAGAAGAGGCCCGTACTAGACGTTTTTCAGACAGTTAGACGATTGATTCTACATTACTGTGAGTCTAATACACGGCATCTGCTGTATTAGCTTGTATAGGTAAATATGGACAATTGGCAAATTTGGACCGACGTCTCCCCGTTTTTGCCAGGGCAAACTGAGATACGAGTGTACATGTTTCCCCATAATAACATTGCTAAAGCCGTATCTATTGTAAAACCTTAGCAAAACTCTGAATGAAAGTTCAGTATAGAAACTTTCCACATATATATTATATAGTAACTATTTTGCTAGTTGTGAATATAGTTTTCCAATATTTTTATCGAGGTCTGACCTTGTTGAAGATTGTATAATATGCTGGTAAGTGGGGTCATAGGTTTGAGCCTGGCTAGCAGGTTTTGTTTGGAGGGGAATTTGTGTCAGTTTGGGGTTTTGAATGGGACTTTGTTTGGTTGTGGGAGATTAGCATGTGTGGAATGTTTGGGTCTAAGAGATTTTTCTTTAAGTCTGTAATTTCTTTCGGAATGTTTTGATATCCAAGTCTGTATGTGCAGCTTGCATGTTTCCAAAATGCGGCAGTCAGATGCCTGCTGCTTGCCGTGTCTTTGATTGTACGGTTAAGTGGAGAAAAAAATTCAATTTGATCAGGGTGCAGGAAGTGAATTGCATCTTTTTGGCAGGGTGTATTTAATTTCACTTGTAAGCAGGAATATGGAGTTGATGCATTGAACTCCTGTTTCTGGCTCCGACTCCGATTCCTATAATTTTAGGAGCTTCAACTCCCGACTCTCCTCCAACTCCTATAATTTTAGGAGCTCCAACTCCCGGCTCTGACTCTAACTCCTAGAATTTTAGAAGCTACAACTCCGATCCTGACTCTGACTCCTAGAATTTTAGGAACCCCAACTCCAACTTCTACTCCTGCCTTTAAGTAATATTTTGTAGTACTCTCAATATTTAGCTACAGTAGCATTTCATCACTACTTCTTATGCTTGAAATTAATATGAAAGCTTTCCAAAAAGAGTTATGCATAGATGCGTTAAAAGTTAAAAGTAACTGGAGTTTGAATTTGTCTATTTTTATCGACTCCAACACAGACTCCTCTAACAGTAAGTGTACTCCCGAGTCCCGACTTCGACTACAAAACCCTTAGTTTTAACAACTCTGAGTCCTTTAGCAGTAAATTTACTGCTGACTCAGACTCCCCAGCCTGCTTGTAAGACAGACCATTTCAGTTGGAGAAAATATCAAAATACCTGCATCACTGAATATAGATCTGTGTATGACTGGTGCATTGCTTGCATGCTGTGTCAACTGATTTAGAAGTTTAGAAGTTGAACATCTTGTATTTAATTAATGAACTAATCTGTATCTGAATCAATTTCACCATAGTTAATAACATACTTAGGGTAACCAATAGGCAGCTTTGAAACATTATCGGTTTTGTCGTTTCTTACGTTTCAGACGAATATCAGAAACCAAGTTGGTCTCAAAAATCCGTAAGAAAAAAATTTGAAATTGCCGCAACCTCGTAGTGGCTTAATACTATTGAGCTTTGTAACTGTGTAAAGTAATTGTTCGAAATAAAATTTTCCAACAGCTAATCGCATTAATTGCACGTATGAGGGCGTCATTTGTGTGTCATAATTGGTGTTTCATTTTTGCTGGTAGGTGAGGAAGTGACATCATACATTTTGAGCTACAGGCTTGCTCTTTAAAACAATTAAAGCTAGCCTGCTTCGTTATATTTTTCTTTTACATAATAATTACCTTGTACTTTGTTTTTGTATTCTTTGGTTTTTGTATAATCAGCATGTTTCATGGCAGAGTCTACGTAACATTGTAGGTTGTGGTAGAACTGGTACATTAGTGATAAATGGGGTAGTTCATTTTGAATGAAATGTTGAACTGGTAGCGGTATCTTAACCTCATTTAAGTGTACACTCAAAATGAAAAGTGTCCAAAAGCATTTTCTTGGTGGTCAGTGGTCACCCATCCATTTGCACTAACCAAGCTTAACTTTCACGCTCAAGCAAATCAGCTGTTTGCCTCTTGGCAGGAGCAAACTAACCCAGATTTTGTTTCGCATTAATTCTTAAAAAGATTTCTCTGCACATGTTTTATACGTTTTTCTGCGTGTTAAACAGATGTTGGTTGAGAATGGTTTACGTCTACAATTCCTGTGACATTCACTTTAATTTAAAACATTTGAAAGTCCGTCTGTGGGAGACATCGTAGAACTGTTACACATGCTCACAATATGTCGTCCCGACAGTAATGCTGACTGGTTTATCTCTTCATTTCACGTGTTCGCTTTCTGCATCTTGAATAAAGAAAAAGCGCTTCGTAGCTTATAGAGTTTTTCAATTCGTTCTGTTTTTGATAAATACTACAGCTTGGCAGGGGGTGGTGGTGGTGTGTGTAATTTCCTTTGGCATCTGGATCATTTCAGCAATTCAATTATGATGTTTCTTTGTGTTCCTAATTTATATCATGCCAAAGTGACTTTAAATTATTTTGGTCTGAAACAAAAAAAACAAATGTTATACTATAATTATGAGGAATAAATTAATTGTGCACCAGTTCTTGTCCTAATGGATTATAGTTATGCATTGTTAGGCCTGCTGTGGTGAGTAGCTGGATAGATGACCATTAGAATTTGTAGTTGACTGTTTTTATTCACTATAAATCGTTGAAACAATATATTGTCCACCATTCCTTGTCGTAATGGATTATAGTTATGCAGTGTTAGGCCTGCTCTGGTGAGTAACTGGATCGATGACCATTAGAATTTGTAGTTGATTCGCTATAAATCGTTGAAGCATGTTGTATCAGGGAAAGAATGCCGTAAACCTACTTAAACCCTTTGTTCTGTTAGTCCAATAACATCTAGATGCATTTTCATCTTGGCCTTGACTGCAGGAACTAATTGCTATTGCAGTTGTACTCAAGTAGTTACTTAGCTTTCTTGAATTAATGAATACTAAAAACGTAAATCTATGCTAAAACAATTATTGTTTCAATGTGGGTAAACTATACAAGGTAGCATGAGTAAAATTATTCATAGATCAAGCTTTAATCAGGTTTTACCAATAAGCCTTTTCACAGTTTCTGCGATTGATGATGATCATGAAAAGGTCAAAGGTTAAATGTACCAGACAACGCATTTGCGTACACTTGACAATGTCTCGCAGCTCATGCTATTGTAATAGTAACAGTTTTAACAGCTAGCTAGAATCTTACCTAGTTCATTTTTTCTTGTTCTCAAGCAAGACCCTGCTAGTAAATCACTACTCACAGACTAATGTATAATTAAGTAAAGTCAATGCAAAACAACTGAAACTACTGAACTGATGTGGCAGACGGCTTTGCTTTACCGGCATGTCACATGACGGTTGTAGTTAAGACACATCGCCTTGGTACCCTAACCTTTGGCCTACATCAAGTGCCCGTGTTATTATTATTATTATTATTATTATTATTATTATTATTGTTGTTATCATTGTTCTTGTTATTGTTGTTTTAGGGCACGCATACAACAAGACTTGGATGCAACCGGAGGCCTGGACTATAAACCACAAAGCGGAATACTCAGTACCACTGGACTGGCCATGAGCTTCAGTTCATCTACAAAGAGCGATACACAATCTGACACACAATCTGACACTAACGAACTCAAGGTACGTCAGCTAGTGAGCCAAAATATTCATTTCAGAAGTGACTTGGTTCTATGGCTCAGGCATTTGCACAGTCACATACTGCCTGAGCTTAAAGAACTTTGCAAAAAGAAATTCGCTAAATCTTGTGTTCGAGATGATATTTTTTCACTGCAGCTTGACTTAAGAACGAGTCCGCGAGAGCACCATGCAGAGGGTGGCACATGACGGATGACGAATTTATATCATTTTTTTCTAACATGAAGGTCGACCCCCCAAAACCACGTAACCAAGATATCAAATTGATCGAGCTACTATTGGCAGAGAAATGACCACATCAAGAAATTGACCTCAAAAGAGGCAAAAAATCGCTATTTTGGGGGGTTATTTTAACTTTTTCTCCTGTATAAACTATTACAGATGGATCGATGTAAGTTGGCTGGTACATAGACCCAGACATTGTCTTCTGATATCCTAACCTTTTCTGACATACTATTAATAGTATCAGAGAACGGCATTTTTCAAATTCGGCTCTTTGTTAAGAGTCCAGGGAGAGGTTAAGTTGTAAGACTCATAACTCGCCCACTGCGGGGCTACAGAACTTCTGGTTTTCATGTATGTGTTAACCATCATCCTAACTAATAATATAAAAAAGAAAATTCGCTGGAGCCTGTTTCAGTATTTAGTACTGGCACTTTAAAATTTCACAAAAATCAGCAAAATTCCCCCTTTTTTGTAGTTTTTCAATATTTTTTCTATCTGTATGCTGCATTATAAGTGACAAATATGTATTCTAAATTTCATGAAAATGCACGAGCTGAGATAATATCACGAATGACATTATATAAAGGGGCACTGTTAGAAAAAACTGCCATATCAACACACTTTTTTGCTTTCCATAGTAATTCCGTCCATGTGTAAAAAGTAGACGTACATGGCTCAGGTCGTATATGACAGTAGACATTTAGCCACGTTGAACATGCATTTTCTGTGACTAGTGCTCTCATTTCCTAGTAGCAATAGATTCCTTTGCCATGGAAATTGCTAGAAATTTGCGAATTTCATCTTAAATTGGTTTAGTTATGTCGGAATTTTCATATGACTACAAATATGAATAATTGCCTCTTCTGATGGATTTCTGGACAGGACATCATGCATGCCCCAGGTACTGAGTCCGACCTTGATTCAAGGCATTCTCTACACACTGAATCGCTAGTGGATACCAGGAAAGACTAAACAATAAGCCCTCTAATAGAAAAGAAGTACCGATTGTTAAGATTGAGAGTCATTGCTAGCGAAAGAATCTGACAACGCTTGGTATATACATATAAATTAGAAATCCGTTCATTTTTATACATTCGTAGATTTTTTATACATTTATATGAATAAGCTTCATTGCTATACATAGAAGATTATGAATATCAGTACAAAAATGAAAAACTACAAAACTCAGTCAGCATTAATTTCTCTAAGTCCAAAATACTGTTCCTATTGTAGCAGCATAATCCTAGCACTGAAGAGTAGTACAAGTAATCAAAACCGTAATATCTAAATAATAGAGAAAGAATTATCGATGCAGGTAGATTATCCCTAGAAGATAGATACAGAAATATAGACAAATATATCATGGGGAAAGTGATAAAGCGAAAATCTTACAGTCTAAACACGAGACAATATAAGCACATGGGCCGCTTCTAGGGGGATGGCGGTGACATTTAGCTCAGAAAATTTTTCTTCGCCCAAAATTATTTGTGGCACAAAATCGATATTTCTGACAAAAAATATTAATAGTGCGATTGAATGACTGCGCCAATGGCACAAAAATTTTCGATGTTTTACAGTCAAAAAATCACCGGACAAATGATATTTTGGGGGGAGTCTATCCCATACATTTTGGGCATTCGCTCAGATGTAGGGCAATTTTCTTTGTGTTCTGGCTTGTACACCTATGTAAGACAATGAGTAATAACTAGGTAATAACCTGCACATAACATTTACAAAGCATAGAAAATAAACAGTACATAAAACATTTTCCAGTCCTTGCAAGAAGCAATTTCCATTCCATAGATATTTCATTTGTTTGAAGATGGAAGCGCTCTAAATGTGGTCTAGTGTCTTTAGTACAGGCTAATAGATTCACAATACTCGTTTCGTGCGGATTACTAGTCAGAATACCGCATTTAACGCTGGTAAGCAGCCCAGAAAATGAACATTTTAGTTCAGCAGTGGCCGCCATCTTGAATGCTAGAGTCCAGTCCTGTCGGTAGTTTAAGCAATGTGCTGTCCAGGCCCCTAGTTGCCAAAGATGAATATTTATGACGTTTTGAGGTATTTTGACAAGATTTGACAACTCATGTTACCTACACGAAGCTTTTTGATGAAGGTTGTTACCTATATTTTCACCCTGATATATGCCTCTTTCAAGGGTCATTTACAATAGGGTGGAAATTCGCTCCATCGAAATTGTCACTGCACCATAGTGGGATGGGATGCTCTATTCACATACATATCGATATTTTTGTTCCCGCCCCCGCAGTGGGTGAGATATAAGACTTTGAAATGACGGAGTATTTGCATCTTGTGCGTAATACGAGCTTAAAGGCCCCCAGTAGAGCCGAAAGAGGGGGGTTTGGGACAAAAATCGAAAAGTCATTTTGGAGAAGATAACAAGATCCAATACTGTGCAGAGTCAGATCTATTCAAACTCAGTGGTTGTTGCATGGTTAATCCTTCAAATATGAGTAAAAAAATAGAGAAAAATAGGCATTTTTTCATGAAAATCGGCCTATGCCGTACCTCTGCTACTATGAGGAGTTGGACCAAACGGATTCACATAGTGAATACTAGTGACTAGTGGACCTCACACCCGAACTTTGGTCCGAATCGGTTACCTAGCCTTGTGCCGGAATTTTTCGATTTTGCATGGTCTTCTCGCGGTCGCGTTCTTAAGGACTTGCAGGGCTCCCATGGTCAGGGAAAATCCTGGAAAATCCTTGACAATACATGCTATCCTGGAAAGTCCTGGAAAAGTCAGGGGAAAAGTTAATTTGGTAAAAAGTCAGGGAAATTGGAAAGGGTTGCAAAAATAATCACCGTGAACCGATATTTTTCCAAACGTATTTTTCAGTGATTCGTGTTCAAATGAAATTTTCTTATGGCAGGTTTCTAGTTTCGATTTCTGTTCCAACAATAATGATTGGCCGACACCTTATATATCAGTATACGTATGAATGTCAATACACAAAAATGTTTGAATATGTATACTGATAATACAATTTCTGCTAATCTTGGTCATCGAAAATCAATATTTGGCCAGGGAAAAATCATGGATGAAAAAGTCAGGGAAATTCATTTTAAAATTCTATAGGAAGTCTGACTTGTAATTACTGTGCAATGTACTATGTGTACTATGAGTACTATTCTATAAAAGCTAATACATGTATTATATCCTAATTAAAAACCTAATGGATGATCAAAGTGTGAAAATAGATCTGTAAAGAATTACACTCTCTCATTTTCAAAATAGTTTTAATGATTTTTTTGCTATAATTGTGTTACTTTCTTAATCAGGGCATTAGTGTTATTGCGTGTCAGTTGTCAGTTTTCCCGATTGGTTATGTATGATATATGATTGGTGCTTCTAATATGTGGAAAAAAGTTCAAATCAAAGTTATCATTTGGCTTATAGATAATCTTGAATGAGAAAAGTATTGTTTATTTGTTGACAAAAGTTGTAAAACAAAAAACTGTTCTTTTTTAAGTTTTCACAGAATTACTGTATATGCAAGAGCAGTGTTTGTGACAGTAGGTTTAGTTTTGTATGCCTTTAACAGATGGAGCCACCCGCTGATGCACCTGTTAAAGCAGAAGGTGTGTTCACTGCCAAAGTTCAGTTGCGTGGTGGAGTAGATGCTTCCCCTACTGCTATCAGGGAAGTTATTACTAAAGAGGTAGCTCCATCTCGTGTGAAACAGGTAAGCTATTTGCTTGTAAAATAATTAGACTTTGTGCTATAATAAATAAACCAATCAGTAAAACGGTTCTCTTATGTGGAAAGTATTAGTGTAGGTTTGTTTGAATTTGTATAATTTTAAAGCACAACAAAACCCTTTGCTTGCATAACTGAAAAAAAAATCATCTTGAAATTTTTTATCGCTTACCCGCCATCTTATTGCGTGCAGAGCTTGTGTAGGCAACAATGCTGTGTAAAACTTGTAAATTTAAACTCGAGTGTTACATTACAAACAGTACATTTTACATTTATATTGGGCAAAGCCAATAATAATGATGGGTCATTTAAAACCAGTTTAGATTGCATAAGTGTAAATTTGAAGAAAGAGCATTTTTCCACTCTTCACTGACTAAGTAAAAGTATGAATTACCGTATGTTGTGAATTAGATTAAAAGTATGTTTTTTTGTTTGTGAGTCCTGTGGTGCACACTGGAAAGGTGAGACAGTGGCATTTTAAAATAGCTTTTTGTTCCCATTTACATAATAATTATGACTCATTCGTGTATCTCACTTGGCAAAAGTTGAACTAGCATGTTGTTGATGCTCAGTTGTCTATGTAAGTTTCACTTTTGAAACACTCCATTCCGGAAATACTCAAGACACAAAATGATGATTAATTTGCTAAGCTTGTCTAATGTAAAATAAATAAGCACTTTTAGCTGTAGCATTCTTACTCAATTCGGCACACCGCAGGCTGATATCCAGCACTCAACGACTACTTATTTTCCTGGTGGTTGTAGCAGGACCAATACCTATTCATTATCAAGGATAATTGTTAAAGGAAAACTGGACCCATTCTTAAACTGTAGGTCAAAACAATCTACACTTTAAAATATTGAAAAGAAACGTACTATTTTTTTCAAAAATGACTTGCATAACGGTATTATTACCACACAAACACAATTTTGCATTCGCGCCACTAGTTCTTCGCTGTTAAATGCATTTCGCCATTCGCGAGTTACACGGGCACTAGCGCCTGCATTTCGGAAACACATTGCACAAAAACTGGTGCTGTGTCTCTCAGTTCAGATGTGTTAGTTTGTGACGAATTGCACACGTTCGACAGCTCATGCTTGAGCACAGCGATAAATTTGAAATTAGAATTTTTATCTTAAAATTTGCCTAGCTTTAGTACAACACAGTGAATATCTGACAGTAGCACTGTACTTCAATTTTCGCTTTCACAAACACGTGCAACACGCTCGTGGAATGTTTTTGCTGTTGAAAATTATGTTAGTTTGCATTGCCATCAATAGGTGGAGCATTAATTAAGTCTTTAAACTATCAAACAACTATCAGAAATGCTTTTCCACTATTATTGCTGTTAAAATGTATACTTTTTACCATACTTAAAAATGTATATGAGTAGAAGGGCAGTATATGGCAGGGATGAAAAATCATCTTGTCTTCCTTTAAGATGAGTTACTGAACTGGCAGATGTGTTTTAGCCACATTTGGCTGTTTCATTTAGATGATGTAGACTATTATTTTCTTCAATGAGGAAGTAGCAGGAGGCAGTATTGTGGATGTAACAACTGTTTTTTTGGCAATCATGCATGCGTATACTAACCAAGTCCACTGTTACTTAACTTTAGATTTCCGAGTGCACACTGACAATTCAGCTATATCGGCATACTGGCAAAATTTTTGTCTCACTGGCCCCCTTTTGATAGATACACCAAACTGGTGCAATTTACATACGATTTGTTCCGCTAGAACTTACAAATTAGGAGGTATTTTTGACGATAACAAAACCATTAGTAAACTATGGTATTTTATTTCACACATATAACAGAACACATTTACAAAAATAGCATTATCAATGGGCAAATTTGGTTTGTGTGAGGGGAGTGTAGGACCAAGTGGGCATTTACACACTCTCCTTACATATTAGATGGTATAATTAGTTCATGGGGCCTGTAGAAAATTTATACAACTATTACTATTATATTAACGTAGCAAGACAATAATTATTAGTATTAAAAAATTAGAATTAATTTATACAGAATTAGTCAATAATTTGATATGATTTGATATGGCGACTTACAAGCAAAACTGAAGAAGATAATAACAGTAATATTTGTGATGAGAGAAGGTTAATTATTGTATAATATTAAATAAACAAAACTAAGTATTAAAGAGGTAGGAAGTATTGAGAAGATTAGAAAATCACTAATATTTGTAATGAGAAATACTTTACCTACATTAATTTTATATATACATATACATACATATACACATATAACTAATATTTGTAATGAGAAATACTTTACCTATATTCATTTTATGTATACATACATATACACGTATAACTAATATTTGTAATGAGAAATACTTAGTTTACCTGTATTAATTTTATATATACATATACACATATAACTAATATTTGTAATGAGAAATACTTAGTTTACCTACATTAATTTTATATATGCATATACACATATAACTAATAGTTGTAATGAGAAATACTTACTTTAACTATATTAATTTCGTATGTACATATACATACATATACACTCAAATTTGTTGATAGCTAGAAAACACGATGAGACAACGTAAAGTAATTATAGGTACATGCAGGAATTCAAGTATAGTGTACAGGAATTTAATTGCTTTGCTGTTGATCCCATGGTGAATTTGATTCAGGTCTAACTCCAAGGTTAATGTTAGTCTCAAACTCCTGATACCTAAAGCTTATACAGCCTGTGGATTTTTAAAAGCTACTACCGGCACGTGAGGGTAGGTTTTTTCCCGGACATTAATCATATATATTATAAAATATAAACTGCCTTGTCTGCCCTGGAGCTGTTTGAGCTGATGGAATGGATCTTCCCATTTATAATGGTTTGTGCACTGCATGCAGAGAGACAGTTTATTGGTGCTATTTAATGATATAATAATTCCTTCTACGAGCTGATCCCAGATGGGCAGTTTGAATTCGTGATGAAACGGTAGGTAGTTCATCTTTATTTGTGGACATCTATAGGTGATGAAATGGTAGGTAGTTCATCTTTATTTGTGGACATCTATACGTGATTAAACGGTAGGTAGTTCATCTTTATTTGTGGACATTATACGTGATGAAACGGTAGATACTTCATCTTTATTTGTGGACATCTATAGGTGATGAAATGGTAGGTAGTTCAACTTTATTTGTGGACATCTATACGTGATTAAACGGTAGGTAGTTCATCTTTATTTGTGGACATTATACGTGATGAAACGGTAGATAGTTCATCTTTATTTGTGGACATCTATAGGTGATGAAATGGTAGGTAGTTCAACTTTATTTGTGGACATCTCTACGTGATTAAATGGTAGGTAGTTCATATTTATTTGTGGACATCTATAGGTGATGAAATGGTAGGTAATTCAACTTTATTTGTGGACATCTGTAGGTGATGAAACGGTAGGTAGTTCATCTTTATTTGTGGACATCTGTAGTTGATGAAACGGTAGGTAGTTCATCTTTATTTGTGGACATCTATAGGTGATGAAACGGTAGGTAGTTCATCTTCATTTGTGGACATCTATAGGTGATGAAAAGGTAGGTAGTTCATCTTTATTTGTGGACATCTATAGGTGATGAAACAATCTTTATTTGTGGACATCTGTAGGTGATGAAACGGTAGGTAGTTCATCTTTATTTGTGGACATCTATAGGTGAATTGCATTTCTATGGTGATCACATTTTGGCAGTTTTTTTTAAATTATTTCCTGTCAATTTTTTTGATGAATGTCTAATAATTTAAAGTAGAAGAAAAGTGATTTTTGGTTGCCTATCAGCATCAGTTTTTTGTGTTTGTTGCTAGTGGTGTTGCACTAGGTGGAATTGCACTTGTGTACAGTACACACTGGTTTGGGATTGCGTGTTTTCCTTCGTTAAAATGGCGTTGCACTTTGGAATTTGTCGTCTGGTTTATGCTACGGAATGCGATGTGCGTATTTGCCCGGCTGAAGAATCTAAATAAAAGAATTTTTATTACTAATGCTTAGTGAACGTTACGTTCAGATGACTGTTACATCAGTTTTGTGTGAACTGTTATTGAACTTTCTTAGTTTTAACAAGCTGAATCATTCAGGGCAGTAGAAATGCAAAACTTGCATGATGTATCACTGCTTTACCCGTTAACTTTTATGTTGGAATATCCAGTTTCACTGAGCCATGAGAGAAGGAGATTTAGCTGAGCTGTCATGTACAGTGTGGGTATTTGGTTGAAAAGTTAAGCAATGCCCGATCTAGTTAGTAAATGGATGGGAAAACCTTCTAGGTTTCATCTCTCTTGCGGACTGTGCTTGTACTAAGTTCAATATATCACTTCACTGGTCGTAAATTCCTGGTTTCCTTTCTTAATGAACTGGTTTCTATTACTATTAGTAAAATCTGCATTAAAAATATGTTGCTGTCGAGATGCTAGTTGCCAGATTACCGGATGCGTAAAAAATAATATCAACTTTTGTAAGGGGAAGAAAAAAGAATATTTCAGAGTACTTCCCAAAAAACTTTCCATGCGTAGTTATATTATTTAGCCATACGCTTATCTGTTTGAAAGACTTCTGTAATTGGAAAAGATTAGTAATTTAAAATGTTCATGCTAGTTGGTGATAAGTCACTAACTCGCCTTCCCAGTGTGCATCACTGTTTCACCGAAAAACGTATTGCATTGACAGCATAAAGTAATTTATGCTTTTGCTTCTTAGTGACGTGTGCGCTACAAAAAAGTTGCTCTGATTATTTTTTCAAACTTTATGCAATGTTATCTAAACTTGTTCCAAACAACTTATTGTTAAAATGGCTGCATCTAACGGTCATCGCGGGAAGTTAAATTTACAAGTTTTATAGAGCATTACTGCTAATACAGCCCTGCATGCAATAAGATGGCATGTAAGTGATACAAAATATCAAGACGATTTTTCTAGCTTCACGTAAGAATAGTGTGTTTTTGTACTGCTGACCCAAGCCCTGTACATGGTAAGACAGCATATAAGTGATATGAAACATCAAGAATAATTTTCTAGGCTTGGTTTTATTTCAGTAGATATCTAATTTCTAACTGAAATTGTTATCAACCGCAGGTGGAGACTCAGGATGGCCGGTCAGCCGACGCCCGAGAACAGGAACGTGTCCAAAAATGGATTGACAGTCAGAACTTCATGAACAGAAAAATGGAAATGGACAAGACAATGTCGAGTCCCAAAACTTCGAAGCAGCAGCCCCCAATTGAGGAGGAAACCATTGTAGTCGAGCACGTGTCTAATAAACGTGGCTTGCAGGCGACCGGGACGGATTTGAATAAACAGTTAGAAGCTGTCGAAAAGAAACTTACCTTGCCAAAGTCGTTACCACCTGTCAGTGTGACCGTGGATCTTAAACCGCATCCGAAAAGCGACAAGAACTTAAAACCGCTATTTGTAAATACTTCTGATAGGGAAGAATCTCCGTCGTGGAACGTTTCTCAGACCGTGAAGCTTAGCCCGAAAGCGGGGGCGTCGCCGGTAAAGAGTGCTCCCTCACCGACCGGTTACCGGACGAAGTCATTACCGTCCGAGCCCGTGAGGCCAATAGAGGTAACTGTTTCGCTGAGGCCACCGCCGAATGCTGCATCGAAGACAGACTGGAAAAAACCTCAACAACTTAAAGAGTTTACGTTGTCGAAGGACGAGCTGGAACCGAAGGTGATAAAAAATGTTGCATTTTCTTCAAAGTTTCGTTTTGTGAAATGAGTTTTATTTCATGTAAGGTGCTGTCAACAAATGAGGAAAATATTTGTTCACAATACTTGTCAAATCGAGCATGAATTAGAATATTTTTTATTAACGACAGTGACGGTTTGGTGATAATCACAATTTTGGACAAGTTTCTTTTTCGTGGGAATTTATCAAGTATCGTAGCCGAAACTTTCGGAAGCATTCCCCCCCCTGAGGTTTTAGTTTAATTTATTCAGCTTACCTTTTTTCTTCCAGATGTTAAAAGTTGTTTAAAAATTTTGGCTAAAATAGTTCAAATAAAGCGTAAATATCGTTTATTACACCATTTCTAATATTGTTTATTACACCATCTCTAATATTGTTGATTACACCATTTCTAATATCGTTTATTACATCATTTCTAATATCGTTTATTACACCATTATTAAACTTGTTGCACCATTTCTGGCGTGTTTTTATGGCAATGCGGTATATCTTCAGCTGACGATTGTGAAGCTTTATGGTCTCCAGGCACAATCAACCAAAATATCAAATCATAATTTGAATAAAATCAAGTTTAATTTTACAATTTATAGAATATAGGCAACAAAAATATTTACCAAAAAAAATTGTCAATTTTTTTAAACTTCATGATCTTTTGCTGTAAACATTGTTCTGCTTTTTTTGCTAAGAATTTTCGCCTAGCTACTTCGGTCAAGTTTGTATCAGACCAAATAAAAGCAAAAACAAAGTATTTTATTTATCTAAGAATTTCTTTTCAGCTTTGATGGCAGTTGGTTTTGAAAGAAATGATTTCCGTTCGGTTTTCATTTCAGTGTCGGTTTCCTATGTTTCATAAATTTAGGTTTCTGTTTCGGTCACATCCCTGATTAAAGGTTCATTTACAAGTTGTTTATTGTTTGTTATTTACAAGTTGATTACTTTTTTGTACAGGCTAAAGACAGCAATACTTCCTACGTGGAGAAGCTGATCTCTATCACCCAGCTACCAAATTACGAGCGAGGATTTGGATTTTCCATAAAGGGAGGACGGGAATTTGATCTTCCCATTGTTGTAGACAGCATTATGCCAGGTGAGTGGATGTTCGTATTTACGACAGACTAATCTGCTTCCAGTAATTGTCATGATTATTTGTAAAAACCTGATCCGTTTAGATGCAATTAGATTGTTAAATGCGTTTGCTGATGCGGAATGATTAGTGAGTTCTGAGATTTTTAATAAGCATGAAATATCCTTAGCGAATCTCTTGCAAGAATTCCTTTTGATCACCTTTGAGATTACCACCTTTTTTGATTACCACTTTCCCTAAAATAGACGCATGGTAAAACGGGTGTGCTATCATGTTGATTAGCCATTACACCTTGTCTTTTGTGCTAGTCTTTTTCCTACACCCCCCATAATTCATCTTCTGACTTCTTCTCACTTATACTGCTCTCCAATTACGTTATTAGTAGGTAATTATTTTTTACTTTTACCCTGTAAAATGTGTATTTTAAGGAGATAAATAAAAATTTTCTGTGTCTTGTCTATGTCTGTGTCTTGTCTATGTCTGTGTCTTGTCTATGTCTGTGTCTTGTCTATGCCTATGTCTGTGTCTTGTCTATGTCTTTGTCTTGTCTGTGTCTTGTCTATGTCTGTGGCTTGTCTATGTCTGTGTCTTGTCTATGTCTGTGTCTTGTCTATGTCTGTTTCTTGCCTATGTCTATGTCTGTGTCTTGTCTATGTCTATGTCTGTGCCTTGTCTATGTCTGTGTCTTGTCTATGTCTGTGCCTTGTCTATGTCTTGTCTGTGTTTTGCCTATGTCTGTGTCTTGTCTATGTCTGTGCCTGTGTCTTGTCTCTGTCTGTGCCTGTGTCTGTGTTTGTGTCTTGTCTATGTCTGTGCCTGTGTCTATGTCTTGTATCTGTCTGTGCCTGTGTCTATGTCTGTGCCTGTGTCTGTGCCTGTGTCTGTGTTTGTGTCTTGTATATGTCTGTGCCTGTGTCTATATCTGTGTTTGTGTCTTGTCTATGTCTGTGCCTGTGTCTATCTCTGTGTTTGTGTCTTGTCTATGTCTGTGTTTGTGTCTTGTCTATGTCTGTGCCTGTGTTTGTGTCTTGTCTATGTCTATGTATATGTCATGCTAATGAATTGATACATGGTCAATTGTCGTTTTAAGTTTTTCAAGCATTGGATCTAACAATTTGGTAAGTTTTACTGAGTTTTATTTCGAATTTTAAGTGTCAAAAAAGTTTCAGCAAATCAGGCAAATTTTAGCTATTTCTGTAGAGAAGCTATGTTGCATTTTTTTGAAAGTTTGAGCAAAATCAGATTAGATGTAACACTGTTTTATGGAAAAAATAATGTAGTGGTACAAAAATCGAATTAAAAAACTGGTACAAGGATAACCGGACCCGGATGTACTATTTACTTTCTGGTAACTGTAGCTTCCTGTAGTTTCATCATGACAGGTTTTCCTCTTTGACAGGTGTTAGTATTACTCACAGTGAAGTAATTAATTAACTCGGGGTGAAACAGCTACTTAGCTACACTGTTTGGTGTAATTAGTCTGTGTGGAAAAATAGTCTCATACAGACTAATTTTAATGTACACTTCTTGCGTCTTTTCCGGTATTTAATTAGTCTGCGATTTCCAAAATGGTCTGTATTGTGCTGTGCAGCCCAGATTTGGAACACAAGAAACAGTAGACTGTGCAGACTGGGTGCTGATTTTGTGTCCGCCGTTGTTGCTTAGCAAGCAAGACAAATGCGCCGTGACTTTTGCCAGTAAGGAAGCAATGTTATGCAATAGATGCAGGCGGCAAAAGGAATATAACTCAATTGTACCCAGTGTTGCAGGAAATCATAAAGAGTTCTATAGCAAACCGGTTGATGAAGAAACCTCTAGCTCTGAGTCTGCCGTAGAAGATTCTGATAGAAAAGCAAAAGATTGTTCCTGTTGTTCATTGAAAG
This sequence comes from Tubiluchus corallicola, assembly GCA_030141605.1. Lineage (NCBI taxonomy): Eukaryota > Metazoa > Priapulida > Priapulimorpha > Priapulimorphida > Tubiluchidae > Tubiluchus > Tubiluchus corallicola. Next base: position 578,022 of record JAQGDQ010000084.1, read on the forward strand.
TAAACTTCATATTGGAATGAAAAGATCAGACGGAATTAGTCTGTGTGAAAAATTACTCTAACACAGACTAATTTTGATAGTGCATGTTGAAAAGTTAATAAAATTACCATTGTGTCTTAATTTCGAAATTAAATCTCAATGTTAATTAAACTCAGAGTTTTAATTAATTATTACCTGCTCAGTCTGTACTGCAGTTCTCTGATGCTTGTGGCATTTTCCCTATTATTTTAGACAGTGCAGCCGGAGGATCGGGACTTTTAGTAGGAGATGAAATTCTTGCCATAAACGGTGAAGACGTCGGATCTCGTCCAAAGAACGCTGTATCTTTTGCAATACGACAAGCTGTTTTTACCGGTCAGATCGAACTAAAGATTCGCAGATATCCTTTGCCAAGTAAGTTTTTAATTGGGAATTATTTCTTGCAATTTGTCACATTTAAAATGTTTAATACTTGCTCTTGCGTTACATTATGTAAGATGGGGTGAGAGGGTTGGGCTTTTTAACTAACCGTTTAAATGTTATTAATTGCGGTCGGTTTAACCGTTTACGATGATGTCATACATTCATTTATTCATTCCTTGTCTGAGTAAGCAGTGGGGTTCAAATCTAGCATGTGCCAGCGACAATGTCCAAGATGGCAGCATCCTCGTAATGCGAGTGAAAAACCTTTTGCAATTTACCATTTAGATGCTTCTTAGACAACCAGATTAATTGAAACAATGTTGTAAATAGTACAATTTTATGCAAGCGGGACATTGCTAACTGTGTACGCCAATTCAGAAAACATACAAGGTTTCATTAATACGGATACGTAGAAAACTTGACTAAGTAACGGTTAAACAGTTAGCGGTGTGTTAAAAGTTTAAATGGTTGACCGTCTCACCCTTCATGTAAGGTAAAGTTAATTTTATTTTTTGAAAATATGTCATTTCGGCAATTTAAAAAAGAGATGTTGTTGGAAAAGCTGAATTTTTAAATCAATAAAACATACTAACTACGATTACTTGAATGAAATTTTTTGCTCCATTTTGGAAAAAAATCTAACAAATAAACTAATAATTTTGCTAAGAAATTCTACTTATAGTCGTCGTAAACATCAACGTAGCCGTGGTAAGGTGCTTAGGTTTCCTGATACTAAACATGAACTTGAGGTAGAATTCAGAGCATTGCCTTATACTTCGGTATGAACTTCTGAAACAAATTTAAGGAGTTTATTAACTAATTTCTTTACTGTTTTATATTTTCAATGACAAATTTGATTTTGTTATGGCTTATATGATTCATTATGAACTTCTGAAACAAGTTTAAAGAGTTTATTAACTAATTTCTTTACTGTTTCACATTTTCAATGACAAATCTTACTTTATCATGGCTTATATGCTTAATTATGAACTACAGAACCAAATTTAAAGAGTTTATTAACTAATTTCTTTACTGTTTTACATTTTCAATGATAAATCAGCCTTTGTTATTGGCTTCATTTTGCTGAAAATAGATTCTTTGCTAATCAATGCTGCTGCTTCTTTTTAACGTTCTTTTCCGCTTTTAGCACAAAGAGAGTCTGCCGACACTGAAGGTGATTTGTAGTGCTTTCCGTTACAGCTAATTCTGCCATCTAGAAAACATCGTGCATTGCATAATCTGGCAAAGCTTCTCAATCCATCTTCCAGATTATGCACTCGTAGATGGGGGCTATTAACCAGTAGGCTAACTAGACTATAGCCTAGGGCAACAAAGTTTGAGGGGCATCACACTTTAGAAAAAATTCTACGAAAGTGTGTGTACTTTCATATTCAAGTAAAGTGCGCATTTTATAACACACCACAGGCAGTTACTGAGAGCAGCTTTCATATAAGAGCCACATAATGAACAGGTGCAAGGTATTACACAACAAGCAGTTGAGCAGCTTTCGTGAATATAACAGCTATGCGAATACATGTAATTAATATTTGCCACTTAGAAATTAGGTTTAATAGTGTCTAATACACCACAAGTAATTGTTTATTCTGCTCATTACATAAACAACCATCAATTCACAATGGAGATGGGCAGGACAGAACTATCAACCTAGGGTGCCAAAAAGTTTTGAGACGTCCCTGCTCGTATATGCATGCATGTTTTTTTATGGCAGAATTAGCCTTGTTTTAAAGTAATGCTTTGTTTACTAACTCTGTGTTGTCAGATAGCTTGTTCTACTAACAAATGCCTAATGACGTTGTTTTTCATTTTTACTTTTTCCAGTGGAAAACTGACCACATAGTTTAACAGCATGATACCTGTGCACTATTCTCACCTGTACACAAAGAACGAATTGAGTTAACAGTGTGGTGTCTAGACCTATGTAAAGTGTACACACAAAGAAAGCATTAAGTTAAATTGCTTACTGTGCACCGTATCTGTTTGGCACAAAGAGCACGTCGGAATGCTTCTGTAACCGTTTAAACATCCGTGAAAATTTCAGCTGGTCTTAAGCTCCGTGTATCATTCGGTTTAATCTTTCTGTGAAAGATTATGTCTTTACTGTTGTTGTTGTACATTGCATGCCTTCGATAAACCGTTATGTGCTGACCCATTCACCCCCCCTCCCCCACTTCTAATTATTTGAAATATAAATACCATAGAGAAAGATTAGATTTTTAATTAGAATTTAATGTTTTCTGCAGAGCTGAGAGCGAATATAAACCGGTTGGGTAAGAATTTTACACAAGTTTCAGCATCACAGTGCATCTTGTATTATTACTTTCACTATTAATGCATATCCTACGCATTGAATTCACAGAATCAGTCTCGTCTTTATTTGGGATTTTCTCTCCGTCTTGAGCCGATGGATAAAAAGGAATCTTCGATTTGTTGGGATTTCAAACTTTTCAGCATTTGGAGAGGTTAAAGGAAAGGTCAAGCCTTTTGGGAAGTTAGGGTTATTTTATGTTCGGGCAAAATTTTAGAAGGATTTAGTAATAAAAGTGTGATAAGTGTTTTGTATGATTACTAAAGTCGCAATTATTTCACGCTTAAGCGCTACATTTTGAGTGACCATTTGACATCGTTCATTGGCTGAACAAAAGCAGTGCAATATTGAGTTTAGTTTTTATAAAACATTAGACATTTAATTTTGTGATATTTTTGCGTGAACATTGAGGAAGTTGCAGAAGTTCAAATTAGTTTAGGCAGCACAAGCTTACGAAATCCATGAAACGCTTACGAAAAGTCACGAAGTCTCCCAGTTACATCATGATTGTCAAGTGAATGGCGGCGACCACCACGTCTGAAAATTTCTATTCAGAGGTAGTTTATTTTAGATTTATGCTTTATAGGCAGTTCTTTGCAAATTTCTTTGTTAAATTTTTCAAAATAAAAGTAAAATAAACCCAACATGCTAAATGACTTGTCCTTTCCTTTAATTAATAACAAATTACGTGGTTTTTTGTCAATGAAGAATTTTTTAGCCTTTGCATATATCGCTTGTATTTTGTAAATCTCTGACACTCTTGGGTACCGTTGTCTGGTTTCAAAGCTGCTGTTTCCAAACACTGAATTTGTTTTGCAACATTTGCTACGCATGCGCACGATTACTGCTGCTAATTGAGAATGAACACTTGGTAAACGATTATACTAGAGGGACTCAATGACTGCAGCTTGCATGAAGTGTCTCACTGAACTTTGACACAACTGTTTTTAGATCACTATAGTATAGATCACTATACATTAACTATTTGGCATTGCATGCGTTTAAGAGTAAGGTTTGACAACAATATTGCCAAATGTCTGAAGGGCGAAAAGGGGAGTTTTAAGGTAGGGAGTTGCATACAAAATTGTATTACTTTACATTTTCTGAAAACAATGTTGTCCGACCGGTCTACAACTTTACATCATGTAGGAAGCTTTATGTCAATTCATTAGATTTATTTCGCAATAAATATATATATATATATATATATGCATTACATGTGCATCGATAATCAGTTTCTGTTAATACATAATTAGGATACAATTCATGAATTCTGCGCTAGAGACCTAAGAAGCTAGCTTATGCTAGGCCACTAGAATTAGTTACGAGAAAAATTACAACATATTGTTAATGGTTAGTGTGAGGTACAATGAGCGTTAGTAGTATTAAATTTTCATAATTACGATGTAAACTGATGGTCGGTACAGAGAAATGATAAATGCTTTAACACATTCGCTAAGTATTTGTGGAGGGAGGCAACATGCTGTACTAAGCTTTACATGTTCCTATAGTGCAAGACTTAAGCAAAAATTGCAGAGATGTACACCAGGTCCGCTTCACGACGTCGAACCCTCTGATACGAGTGCTGACTCAACTCGCGATGCGGTGACCAACAAACTCAGTTCCATGTAACTTATAATAAATAGTTTTCATGAAAATCTACTGCTAGTCATATTAGTAAGGGAAAACGGAATTTTGAGTACATCCAAAAGTTCCATTACTCTCACCTGTTTGAAAGACTTATGTAACTGAATAAGAATTTTTTTAGTTATTCAAATATTCACAGCAACTGGTAAAACGTCACTGGTTCGCCTTCCCAGTGTGCACCACTGGCACACTAAAAAAACACATTATTGATCTTATAGACAATGTAAAATAATTTAAACTTTTGCGTACTTAGTGAGGTGTGCGTTACCAATGCTCTGATTATTTTTTCAAACTTTATACAGTTATCTAAACTTGTTCCAAACAACTTCTTTCAAATGACTTCCCATTAAAATAGGTGCACCTAGAAGTCATCGCGGGAGATTAAATTTACAAGTTTTATACAGCGTTACTGCTAGTACAGCCCTACATGCAGTAAGACTGCACGTAAGTGATACAAAATATCAAGACGATTTTCCTAGCTTGATGTAAGAATAGTGATTTTTTGTACTTTAAATGTACGGATCTTAAATTCGCCTAATCATTGAAGCGTCAAATATTCGAAATTATTCATGATTCCGTGTTTCTACCCGGTATTTCCACCTGTGCTCCGTTTCGTCAGGTAAATCCGATCTACTGTGTAAGACCTTTAAACTAAACCGCAAAGGATTGTCGATATTTTTCTAAGTCTATCGTTTCATTATCTATCGTGTCACCAAAAATAACCCGCCCCACGCTTTTCTATTGCAAATTCCCATTCAAATCTTTATCTGTGATAACCATCTGCTTCGGCATATTAAGCCGCGTCCCTGAATGGTTGGTGAATCGCGGCTGACCTCTGCCTAGTTTTATGCAGTTAACCCGTCTCAACAAAACCTGCGCATGATTCTCCCCCCCCCCCCCCCATTTGCATTCCTTGCTGGATTAAACTACTTGCATTTAGACGCATCGAAGCGCGGCTCCTGGTGTGGACGTGGAGGAGGACGAGGGGGGCAGATACACCAGTGTCTAACACCCTAGTTCTTCTTTCTCGTATTTCTAATCGAATAAACGTCATTGCTATAGCAGAGATGTGTATTTTATATTTCATGATTTCTGGGTTTGAATTGATTCTCGCATTTGCCGTTTTTCTGGAATGTAAGGTGACGTAGAACTGTCGATTTTACAACCCCCCCTCTCCTTTCTGGACCACAGCGGAGTTTTGCGTGATCACAGGTGAATCGTCACACGTAAGTTGACCCGAGGGTTGCGGGATGCTGCTTTGCCAACAGATTAAACTTTCAGAAATTCCAAGGTTGTTCTTATTGATTTTCTGCTGCCTGCCTGTGTACGTATGCCTCCAGTGCCTTGAGGAGGAAGCAGATAAGAGTAAAAGTAGTTTCGAATCGGACGAGTAGTTGTAAGTATTCGTAATTAAGTTTTCTTTTAAGCTGCTTTTGGTACTAAGCGATGTTACTTACTTTGATGTTTTTATGCAATTATTTATGATGATAGGTTCGTTGTTGTAATCCTATCTTGATTTTAATTGTAGGAAAGTGTAATAAAAATAATATACTAAGTTTAGCTGTCTGGTAAAAACTCTCTAATAAACATAGATTATAGATTTTTTTGTTCATCCGTTTAGCACAGTTATACAAGTTATACAAACACAGTACAGCAAAATACAAGTTATACAAACACAGTTCAACAAAATACAAGTTATACAAATACAGTACAACAAAATACAAGTTATACAAACACAGTACAACAAAATACAAGTTATACAAACACAGTGCAGCAAAATACAAATTATACAAATACAGTACAACAAAATACAAGTTATACAAACACAGTACAACAAAATACAAGTTATACAAACACAGTACAGCAAAATACAAGTTATACAAATACAGTACAACAAAATACAAGTTATACAAACACAGTACAGCAAAATACAAGTTATACAAATACAGTACAACAAAATACAAGTTATACAAACACAGTGCAGCAAAATACAAGTTATACAAACACAGTACAACAAAATACAAGTTATACAAACACAGTACAACAAAATACAAGTTATACAAATACAGTACAACAAAATACAAGTTACACAAACACAGAATTGGCAATGCATTGCAGCAGAAGAAATTAACTTATAAGCTTGGCTTCATATACACTTAATTAATGACATAGTCAACACAAAATACGTTAAATGGAGAAAAGCAAATGGATGCGAGAAGATGATGATGATGGTGATGGATGATGATGATGATGATAATGGTGTGTGATAGTGATGATGATGATGATGGCGATGGTGATGATGACAATGATGACAGCATTGGTAATATTACTGCTGACGACAATGGTAGTGATGATGCATTAATAATGAATTGATGCTAATAATGATGACGGACTCATTTGAACTAATAAAGCCATTTTTGCAGTCATTAAAATAATATTAAAATATATATGTTAACTATTTGAAAAATATAAAAATGTGTTACTTATTAATTACAGAAATTGATTAATTAGGCCCACACGGCTCAAGTATTCCTTTTTTAAATTTATGTTTCCATATATGTGCTCTGATTTAACACTTTCTTTTTGTGCTAAGTTTATACCATAAAAGGGGCCCAAATGAATGTTAAATGATGTTATATAAAAAGGAAGGTGTGTTTTAATCTGCATAGCAGGGAAAGCATTTTTACACTTGAAAAAAATCAGATCAAAATTTTACCGGTATCTTAAACTTTCAAATTGAATTTTTACTGAATTAGGTATTTTAAAGATGAAAATTTTTCTAGATTTTAAACTTTCAATTTGAATTTTCACTGATTTAGGTATTTTAAAGATTAAAATTTTTTGCAGATTTCAAACTTTCAATTTGAATTTTTACTGAATTAGGTATTTTAAAGATTAAAATGTTTCCAGATTTTAAACTTTCGATTTGAATTTTTACTGAATTAGGTAGTTTAAAGATTAAAATGTTTCCAGATTTTAAACTTTCGATTTGAATTTTTACTGAATTAGGTATTTTAAAGATTAAAATTTTTCCAGATTTGAAACTTTCGATTTGAACTTTCACTGAATTAGGTATTTTAAAGAAAAAATTTTTTCCAGATTTTAAACTTTCAATTTGAACTTTCACTGAATTTTACCAGATTTTAAACTTTCAATTTGAATTTTCACTGAATTAGGTGTTTTAAAGATCAAAATTTTTGCAGATTTGAAACTCTCATTTTGAACTTTCACTGAATTAGGTATTTTAAAGATCAAAGTTTTCGCTGAATTAGGTATTTTAATTATGACTAATTCATTTGTTATTTTAATAATTCATGGTATGAAATCGAGGCACTGATTATGCTGTGGAATGAGGAAGGTCACGCGACCTAGCTCTTAAAATATTTCCACGATTTTACTCAAATTAATTAGTGACGAAAATGCTTGCTATTTAAAATATTTGCTAAAAACTCTTGATGATGAGCAAGATTAGGTAGTTCTGGGAGCACAAGGTTGGTTGAATTTTCTAAGTGCTGGAGCTTGAACTTGTGTTTTATATTGTGGTTAGAATTTTTTGTAATTTGTTGTATAAAGAAAATTCTGGGTGTTCGTTTTCCCAAATTCCTCGAAGTTTGAATTCAGCGTATAATCGTTTTAGAACAATGTTCTTCAGTTCTGGTTTCCTTTCTGAGTTTATACCTGTAGACAAATTTTGCGTGGAAGTACTAACTCTTTGCTTAATTGTTATTTTCGGAGGAATTTGTTTTGAAGTTTAATGATATGTTGATTTATGCGAAGCTGAACTAAGTATTGGAATGTGAGACGGATCCATTATTCATTCATTTTTGTCAGTTGCTGGATGTAATAGAATTTAAATGAACAGCCATTATTTAAACAATTATTAGTTGAAATCATAGTGACCAAACGATTCCTGATGTGATGTCGTCTCACATAGTTTGTCATTTCACATTAGTTTTTCAAAATTTACTTGCAAATTTTAAGTGTTTGCATAAAGTATATCATATAAAACATCTATTTTTGTTTCTGAAACAATAGGTAGGTGGCTGTGTTATGTATTTCGTTGTTTTAACTATGTTGTAACTACGGCCCCCTATTAGGAAATGTTGAAAACTCAGCTTGTTCGAATAGAAAGTTTCTCGCGTAGACAAATATTAATGAGTTTATAAATGAAAATGTTAACTGGTTATTCCCTTTTTCTGTCTTTGCCTCACGGCTATTTGTACAAAACGTCATTTCTAAACGTAAAGGCATTTAATCTGTAATCTTTCATCTATAAGACAACTTGTAATGCATGAGGGTTGTCCAAATGCCATCCTCATATTATATTTGTGTGGCTAACAACGAACTGGCCTAAAGTAAGTTTCAACGTGGGGCAGCGCACTTTTCTGTAGAATTGAATTTTCCGATAATTTTTGGATAGTTTTAGTTTTACAGTTCTTACATTGGTTGTTTATGTGAATTTTTTCTACAACTTCACTTCAACCTGCATGGGCGCATATTTAATGCACGTTGCATGTTGAGAAATTGGACTTGTGAAACTCTCGTGTTTTTTACATCACTTAGTTTTGTTGAAACTCTGAATTTAAACTGATGTTTAAATAATGATGCACTTTTCACAGTTTCGTTGTGCGCACACACACTTGCTGTAGGTCAAAGGTTAAGTGTAGCACAGTATCGCATCTTAACTACAACCGTCATGTGACATGTGAGTAAAGCAAAACCATCAGTCGCATCAGTTCAGTAAGTTCAATTGTTTTACGTAGGCTTTACTTAATTATGCAGTAGTCTATGCGTAGAATGATTTGCTAGCCTGATATTGCTTGGGAACAAGAAAAATGAAGTAGGTAAGGTTCTAGCTAGCTGTTAAAACTGTTACTACTACAAGGATTGGAAGGCGTTGTCAAGTGTACACAAATGCGTTGTCTGGTACACTTAACCTTTGACCTTTTCACGATCACCATCAGTCGCTGGAACTGTGAAAAGGCGTGTTGATTGGTTCTTAATCATCACATGAGCCTGTAAATTTACACTTTTTGTGCAGATGTTTTGTAGTTAAAATTTTCCAAGTTATTCGATATGAAACAAAATTTTATAATATGCCTTATAAATTTACATTATAGTAAATATTTTGATGCAAAATGATTAGCTTGTATTGTGCACTTATTCATGAATTTACAATAATCATTTTTGTAAAGAGTTTGGCTACCTCGGTATCAAATTTTGTGAAATAATTTTATCATTTCAAGTTCACGATTTTCTCTTCATGGTAACTTTTCCATTTCTGTAAATTTGCATTCTGTTTCTTCTTCCATTAATGACCGTTCTGCTGTGAAATGCTTGCTGTTAACGTGTTTCAATTAATTTGTTTCATACATTACAGAAAGCGCAGGTTGTGAGACAGTATTTAGTTCTGCTTTTACGTTTTCTTATAGGTTTTGTTTTGTTTCAGGGTTGAAGTTGTCGGAACTTGACATTAAGCCGGTAAAGCAAGAGGGATTGATAGCCGACAGAAGGGACAAATATTTGGTTAGCTTGGAACACGATCAAATCAAAGACGTAGATAAAAAAACGTACGATCCCGAGCAAGAACCTAGAGTGAGCGTTACCGCTAAACTGAACAAGTTCGAGCATACGACTGACGATGTGAGCGTTGAGTACAAAGTGTCGCCCACGGAAATGCCGGGTGTCGCCGAGATGCGGAAACAGTTCCAACAGCCTAAGCATGAGCAGCATGCCGGCTTCGATAAGTCAAAATTGGCTGATGATCCTAGCCAAGTCTGTGGTGTGAACGAGTTAAAGACGCGTCTCTTGCAGAAAGAACAACCCGCGAAGAAAGAGTTCAACAAAATCGAACTTGTCGAGATGGAAGAGGATGCTCCGATTCCGGACATTTCGAATCGACGGAGCGTTTTCGAAAAGCGGGATAGTTCCCCGACTAAGGCCGTCAATGGGCATAGATATCCGGAAAAGATTGACATTTATAGCGAGCCTGTGCAAGATTACTTTCATAATGAAACTGAGCATGTGCCGACCCGTACATCACAACTGAACACGAACAATAATAACAATAAACAATGGAACATTGCCCCACTGAAAATTTCACCCCGTGCGTGGGACAAATCACCTCTTAAAATTTCTCCCAGAGATCAGCCTCCGGCATTGGAAAGACCTACAGGACAGCTCTCGCCCAAGAAGCATAACACTCAATTAAAGGTAAGAATTTTTGCCATTTTTTTGACAATTTTTGCCTTCCAGTGACAAGTTTATTGTTCATGTGTGACATAAATATCATGAAATCTGGTAACATAACATAACATGAGATAACATAATGTATCGTAACGTAAGGTACATAACATAATCTTTTATTCATCTTGCAATACACACACAGTTATAATACAAATACTAATAATTTGAAAAAACATTTTGTGAAGAAAGGGCACCGAATGATCAATTGGTCATCTAGTCAGCTGCCCTTTGGTCAGTGATGATCATTTTTAAAGGTGCTGTGCTATGAAAAATAAACAGAAAAACTGATATTACAGCTGCTTATAGCAGAGAATTGCCACATTTATTTCTTTCTTGTAAAGAAGAAACATTTTGGGGTTACCTATTATGTTTTATCCTTGGTACTAGAGTTTTGTGTTCAAATATCTTAACAAAATGTGCGTGTGTGTATGTATGTAATTGTGAAAGCCAAGCCACAGTTGTGTGCACAGTGAACAAATGCTAAAAGTAGTGCCATTCACTTTCATCAAGTTAAAAACCGTCACACCTTTGGCAATAGGCTCTGTGTAAAGAAGTTATGTGTAACACTGTACATAATGAATGGTACCACCCAATTACTCATCAAAACCAGTACTGTTTAACTGTGAATGAAAATTTCCTCCTGCAGAATGTTCATCATAGTTGGCAGCACAGCTTTACTGTGTATATGGAAAAAAATCTGTCAGTGTTTGTCGGAAATCGACAGAATTTGAACAATGCAGGGAGATTAGTTCTATTGCTAGAGGCGGTATCCATTCACTTCCTGGTGAGAACAGATCGCTAACGTGTGCAAATTATTCCAGGATTAGCACAATTGAGAAAACGTTTATGAAGTTCATTGCACTTGTTTTACACTAATTACCAAAGAATGTGCAATTACTTACAAGAATGCGAGATTTGTTCATTGCGTAATGGATTTAGGGCCCTTAGTATCCTAGAACCCTTAAGCTGGGCCTAGTACAATGCAAGTCCGTCTCCACAGGTGTGCTATTGCATTACTGCTATTTCAATTGTTATGGATGCTTGCCTTACTATAGGGGTCAAAGACTAATTATGGACTATGCACACATATCTCTCATTCGTGTTGTAGTATTAAAACTAACTGTGTTACTAGCTGTTGTCAATTCAATAATATTTTAAATAAATTGCAACCTCGGCAACGTTAACATTGGCCGTGCAATATGCGTAACGTGGTGACATCTGCTGACGAGAAACGAAGCATTATAAACTTATTCCCCTTTAAATAAGTGATATTTAAATTGTATTTAATGGTAGAAAGAAACCCTATCTTCTTCTTTGTCTTTATTCAATAAAGGAAATGGAGGGCATACCCTAGGCATGTTGAAGCACTCAACCCAATCAAGTAGTTTGGGAATTATCAATAGACACAATATTGCCAAGAGACTCCGTTATCATACTTTTGTATAACTAATAGGATGATGTACATTGATAATTGTTTCTGGTGTCCTTCTGTACTCTGTGAGCTTTGTATATCTCAATTTTGAGTGTTATCTAATGAATTACTTGTGTTTTTGTATGTATGTCTGCTCTCAACTAAATGTATTTGTTACACAGTGGAAAAACTCCGATCAGTAAATATTACTGTAAGTCTATCCACTTAAAATAAACAAAGTTTTTTAAAAATAAATATATAAAATATATATATATATATATATATATCAATAGACACATTTCCTAATATTTAAAGCGGTCTCCTCTTAGAATGTCGTTTGGCTTGTATGGTGCAAATAATTTATCAAAAAAATGTTAAGGCGACCGAAACCGTGTCAACGTACTGCGTAGTTAAAAATCAAGGGCCGCTACACTTGTAAACGTATTTTAAATTAATTGTTTTTGTGCACGCTACCCCAGTTCCGCTATTACCAGTTAACAGGTACAAAACAATGGTTTTTATGCTGTTTTTTCGTCTGTTGGCACGTTAGGAATGTGACAATCTTTCTGTGTGTTGATTTTGCTGAGTAACGGAGGATGTAATCTCATTACTGCTGTTGTTATAGACGCTGTGCAGAGCTTGTAATCAGTTGTGCATATTGACTGTTTTTCTACTGCGCATGTTAAATCAGAGACTGGAAAGTTTTCCAGCGTTAAAATCCGAATTACAGGATGCTAAAATAACTGGATGACTCAGAGGTAATTCCAGTAATTCGGGACAGTGACATCGTCATTACATTTCTAGTTTCAGACTAGAACTGACTTGGGACTGGCAGTATCCTTCTCAAAGCTCATGGGAACGTGCAGGGGTCATTAAGACGGGTAAATAACTGAGTCAGAACTTGAATGAAACGTTGTTGTTTTTGTGTTATGGGACAAGGAAAGGTGAACATTTATCCCACTTATCCCTGAAATCTAGCCCTGAAATTCACACGGTCTTTGCCCCCTGCTCTGTTTCCGACTACACACCCCCTTTCTGGTGAACATGGTTAATGAATTACTGCGAGCAGTCATCATTTTTCCTCTTCACAGCTAGACGTTTTTATGACCCATGGCAAGGGAGAGCTCTTCGACCACTTCTGATTGAGTGGTGGTGCAAGCGACACGTCTAATATAACCGTCTGCACTTGAAAACTCATTCAGCTTCTTCAAATTTCTGGTTTTTCCACCAATCTTTCTGTGCCGTGTTTATTATAGTTAAGAAAATTCAACGCGCTTTTCATTCTGAGCAGGGATTGGTAATTAGTTTTTACCTAAATTGAGCACTTCTCCTTCAACGTGTGAAGAACACAATTAACTGATGCAGTTTGGTAGTTGAATTATGATAGGTTCTAGTGACGTGTCTAGATTGGATGGGACCGGTCCTCCTGAGTTTAATCAGTTGTTTCTTTCTGAATTAAGTGTAGAAAATAATCGAGAATGGTGTTGTGTCTCCATCTGGCCGTATTTGGACATGTGCAGCAGTGTGGCTTTCGCTAATGAGGTAGGGTACAATGGTCAGTTTTTTTTCGTGGACACTTTGAATTAACGTATTGGTTTTATTGAACGTGATTCGTGTTTATTTCAAGTCGGCTTTTTCGATGAAGTTTAGTTTAGTTTACTCCATTTGCTATAACAAAATAATACATAAATATGGTGAAAATACAAAATATCAGATTAAAAGAAACAAGTAAATAATAAAGTTGATTAATGAATCATTGGCGCTGTCCAAAAAGAAAACTTCTAAAGGTCAGGCGTTTACCTGAACAGTTAACATAAAAACTCCAAAGGGCTTTCATTGCCGACTGTAAAAAATAATCTACAATCAACTGCAAATAACAGAGACTGTTGTTACCCCACTTTTACCCTAAATACCACACACCAGGCAGGGCAACAGCAGGTACCATTTTTTAAAGTCTTTGATACGACCCGATTCTAAGTATTACTAATAAACAGAAATTTCCAATGTACAATTGCAGATGTACCACTAACATAGGTCAGCTCACATGAATATCTCAACTGAAATGACCACTGTGATAAGATAAAATCTAAAAGTAATGTCATCTTGGGCTTTCTTCGAAGAACGCTTACTGATTGTTCTGAGGAAGCAAACCAGATTGCTTATCACACCTTAGTTACGCCTAGGATGGAATATGTTTGCTGTGCTGGGAGTTCTTATACCCAGCGTAAAATTACTAACTTGTAGAAGGTTGAACACCAAGCAGCTCATTTTGTTAAAAGTGAATATCGCCAAATGGATGGTGTTGTGACATCACTACTTCAGCAACTGGAATGGGACACTTTGAAGAACAGACTTGTTGCTCCACCAAGCCAATGTGTTCTGGTGGACTGGTGAATATACCCTTTCCTACGTGCGTTGTACCACCCTCCTTACGCACTAGTTCTTGCCACTAGTATAAATATGTCCATGTAGTGTCCTCTCCTACACATATTCCCTTCATCCTTGAACAGTCAGTATACAGAACAGGCTTCCAGCCATGGCAATAAATGCTAGCTCCATTGAGGCAGGTGACCTTGACACTATTAGAGGCATGGGGCCACCTGTTCATATAAGAAGATTGTAAAAATATTACACGTTTTTTAAATGCACACTAATAATCCACTTCCAGCACGTTGTTCGTCTATGATATCAAGTGGACATAGTTGGATGATGCACGTGGCATGGTGACGTCACTCATCATTCCAGTTTAGCTATTTTGAGTTTTTGGAATTATCGATTGAAGACGTCAGTATCGAAGTCTCGACCTGCCATACTGAAAGCGGACGTGTCACCACTAGACCGTCTGGTATGAGTTGTGCTGTTGTACAACAGTACGGCTGCAACTTCCATCAGTCCTATGCCTTCTTGATCCACAGCTTCTTTCCATTCTTTTGTGATTCTATTTTATTCTGCAACTGTAATTTGTGCCAGAGGGATTGGCGCAGTTTCATATAGGACTTCTTCCAATGTCTAGGCCTGTATTACTTTACGAAAATACTTTGTCAGTGCTTAACCCGTGGGTCCCCATATTATTCCCAAGATCACAGCATCACAGGCCCAAAACAGTTTTTTTCGTGTTTCTGCTGTTTCAACTTTACTGTACGGTCATTTGCATCCTTTTTCCACACTGTATAGTGATTGTATTTGCTTCCACATTACAACATATTTTTCGTGTTACTGAATTTTAAAAATATCTGAATATTTCTGTGTTCTGTTAAACTTGCGGAGATAAATAAATATGTGTGCTTGTATAGCAAAATGGTCCATAAGTTGGCAAAATTAAGTTTTTCTAGTTATTCACATATCCCGAATCTCCATTTCATGAGGATCATTTTGGTACCAAGTTCATCGCTCTATGTTATTACTAAGCTGAGATAATCCACGTTGAAGTTGAGGTGCAGGCTGCGCACTGAAAAACAATGTTAAAGTCAGCCATTGTATTTGTTGCGTTTCTACAAAACACTTAGCAACCACTCAAATGTTGCTTGCTACAGATCTTGCAAGAACACGTTGAAGACATGTTTAAATCCAGTAGATGGTTCTTCCTGAGGAAAACGTTCCCTTGGCAATAGAAAAAAATCAGAAGCAAAATGACAGCTTCCATGAGTTACTATCGGAGTTTGAAAATACCAGTTTTTTTACAAATGCAGTACTACCTTCTAGCCAGAAAAGTGGGTAATGAGTTATAAAATTTAATTTTTAGTATTTTTTGAACATTTTCTTGATAATTAATGCTAGAATATAAAAGTCCAGTATATTCTTTGTTTTTATAAAAAAAGAAAAATTGATATTCGACCCCTTGTTTGGTACATTCTAGTTTGAAGCATAACGTAGTTTTAACTATGCCAACTTATGGACGGTTTTGGTTTGCAAGCAAACATGTATTCTACATGTATACATTCATAATTTCTCCAGTGACAGCTTATCGACAGTGTCGTCATAATTGCTGTAGCTATTTTTTACAGTTTTAACAATGATACGTGTGTGAATTTAGTATTTCAATTGTCATTTTATGAAATCGGAAGGGATGCGATTTCTAGATCTCATTTTGTAATTGTGTTGTGATAACATCAGTGATAACATACATATATCTTATCTTATCCTATCTTCAACTTGACAATAAATACCGTTAGTATCAACAGTACCGTATGTGAATGTGTAGGGTTACAGCTTTGTTGTCGACTGCAGGGACACCGTAGTGATGTTGTCTCGAACACTGTTTGATGTCTATTGTTGTTTATTTTAAACATTCATTATTGATATTATGAATAACTAGTATATGACAGTGCTGTGTCTTTTCATTTTCGATCATTTCTTATTAAATTGTGGCTTCTATAAAGCACAATTGTTTCAGATCGAGCTGTCTCCTAGAGGAATGCCTGTTCAAGAGAAGAGAGCCGAGATTGGTTTACTCATTGTACCTGAAAAAGAGCAACAGGTAGTTTTAGATTTCAGTTTTTTTTGCATAAAGATGATTCGTTTACGTTTGTTCGCAGTTATGCAAAAATTTGCGAGAATTGATTGCTAGTAAGTTCACCATCAGTTCAAGGCATGTAGAAAAAAATCATAATTTCGTAATTACTGTAATTCTTTCGTATCAAAATACAATAAACTATGTGTAACTCGAACACCTCGGGACCGAAATGCGAAAGTTTGAGTTAGACAGTGTTCATAAGAAAACAAGATGAAGTCGCTCATTGATGTCGGACAATACACTGCAGCGTGTGAAAATGACAAACTGAGTCTTTAATCAAATATCAAACAACAGTTTTTACGAATAATCAAAAATAAAATGTCTGGCCCACCTCTACTGTAGCATGGTCAATAGAATTCGGCAATAATAATATTATGATCTACATTTAACCAAGTTCATTAAGCCATATCGTGTGCAGCGTTCTGCTAAGGTAATGCAGGAAATCTTAGCATTTATTGCTGAAATTAGCAGTTAAAGTTGTAATGTTGTCCACACTTTCGTACGGGAGATTGTTCAAGATAGGTGAGGTAATTTCAGTTAGATTCTGATAAATTGAACCAGGAATTCAGTTACGCGACAATATGAGTAGCAGATTTCGAGTTACGCTATGTTTGTTAAAGGGAAAGATGAAATCAAAAATCCACAAGATTTGAGATGCGCAGCAATTCGAGTTATACGTAGTTTTCTGTATATGCAAATTTACAAACACGCCATCAGACATATTAGTGGTTTTCATTGCATCTCGCATGTCTGCTGACCTCTTAATTCTTGCACTTGTCCGTGTAACGAGTTTTATCAGTATTTAATATTGTGACATCACCATAGATAGATTAATTGATTGACTGATTTTTCAATTATTCCAAACATAAAGTTCATATTGAAACTACAGTTACAACAACACTAAATAACAGTTAAGAACGTACACATAACTTACAAAATAGAGTTACGTTTTCTAAATTTTTATGAAAACCCGAATTCCATGACAACGGTACTTGCTGATCTGAACGACATACCCAGGCAGTTGGACAAAAAAACTTAATAAGTGAGCAACCCGATGCTTGACGTTGCAGAAATGCATTCTATTTCTGACTGCTTTGTGCTGCCCTCTTATGTGAGTCCTGTTAATCTTAAACTTTTATTGTCCTAAGCCAACACAATGATGACTTTCATTCCACAATTTGCATTCAGGGCCGTGAGATAAAGCTATAAACATCTGGTTTATTGTTGTTTTATACGCCTAGTTGACCTACTTATCGCAATTTAATTGTAGGTTAATATCACACCATGGGTAATAAAAGAGTGACAGTTTTCCTAAATATTATTGAGGATTTTTATTGTCAAGTTCACAAACCTTAGTTTCTTATCACGTATTCTGAAACTCGTGTTATCATAAAGTTTAGTTAGTAGGGCATGTGGGCTGAGCGTGTATACCTCCTCATTATCAAGTAATCCGTGCCCTTTGCTGTGTCTAACACTGTATTACGCAAATCATGTATAGCCTACCTGATTTTATTGACTTGATATTCTGTCTTCTTTAACTTCTTAGCTTTAATTTTGAAAGGGCCTAAGTAACGTTGGTTTAGTAGTTCCATAATTTTTGCTTTTTACTCTGCGGAGTTAAGGAGTGGTAAGTGTAGACTTAGTACCAGGTTGCTGTATGGTAATAGAAAGGAGTAAGATAGGTGACACTCTTTACGCCTTGTTTCGTGGAGCCAGGACCTGTGTTTAGTAGACATTCAAGTAAAATATGCTTTTAGCCTCATGCAGTCTTTGGTAGAGCTCTCATAGATGGATAGTTCGTTTTAATAAGGTAGGTTAGTTTCTGTAGATTGTTAGTTTAGCAAATTCCTCTGTGGCACTTCACTAGAAATGTGCAGTTCAGGAACTAATAGTTTATCTGAATAGAACAGCTCCTGATAGCACCACTTCACTTATCATTTTTTACTGCAAGCAGCATTTGCTGCAAAAAACGTGATTTAAAATGCATTTTTGTTTTAATATCTTTCTTATCCAAGTTCTTTTTATTTTTCTTAACCAAATTATTTTGAAGGACTTACAAAGTAAATTTTCTATATGGCATTTTTAAATAAATTTTAAGAATATTTATTGCATAAATTATTTGCATTCAAATGCAAAAGATTAGATGAACTAAAATCATATATTTAAATATCAATTTTTGCTATTTTATCTTTCTAGATACTGTTTTCCATCTGTCCTTGTATCAGTAAAGAAAAAACTTTTATTTTGACATGTTAAAGGTGCATATAATATGTTTACACATGGTAGCACACGCATATTATCCTTTACCCGGTAGTAGCAGCATTGCTTTTGATAATTCTGGCACCTTAATTGCTAATCAAACCTTCTAGTTTTCCGTGTGTCTTAACACTTTCAGTTTGCATTTACTCAGCTTAGTAACTGCGTAGCTTTGGTTTTCTTGGTTCTTTGATTGCCCTTGTGTAAAGCAGCTAGTGTCATGGTGGCCTTGGTATGGATGTTTTACAGTTGGCGATGCTCATAAACTAACATTCTTGCGTGTTTCACTGTGTAATTGTGTAAGACACAGTCTTGTTGTCAACAATGAGGAGAGTTTAGTGATATTGTCTCAAACATTGTTTGTTGTCAATAATGTGGACTCTATAGTGACATCGCTTCAAGCATTGTTTGTTATGAACAATGCAGACGTTTTAGTAACATTGTTTGGTATCAACAGTGCAGACGTCCTAGAGATACTATTCCAAACTGTGTTTGAAATTTAACATTACCAAGTAAAATTTATTTTCAATGGTATGTAGATAACTTAGCTAAACATAATTATACAACTCCTAAGTCTCAGTGTTGCAAAAACTTGCTAGTTTATAAATTCAAAACACCCATTTTCTACGAGGTTTTGGTCAAATTGCTAACGTAAAGGGTTACAGGGTAATTAGCTGTTTAAATTTAAGCTTTGACGGCTTCTGCATATATTTTACTTGTGCTCAAGCAGAAATCTGCAATTTAGACAATCAATTTTACTAAGACTATTTTTTATCTTCCCGTTGAATAAGCAAGCAGTTTTTAAACTTAGAGGTCATTTTCGTCCCGAGAAAAGCAGTAGCTGTCTATCATTTGATTCTGTTGCCATTACAGTGAAGCTAAATAATCGTTGTCAAAATAGAGGAAAAGTCGTATTTGCCTTGAGGGTAAAGAATGTTTTTAAAGTGTTTACAAGGCTGTAGCTGTTTTCTTTGCTTGAGAAATTACTTTACCAGTTTCTAGCTCATTTTGTGGTTAAACACTTTTGCTGGTGTCTGCTAGAATGATTTATGCCGTTCTCAAGCAACATTGAGGTACCAAGGAAGTCATCAACCCCCAAGCAGGTATCAATCGTCTCGATGTTTATTAAGTTTTGGAAAAAGTTAGCAAAAAATCAGCAGTAACTGGAATTGGTGTTTATAGAAAGCAACTATTTTTCACGAATTTGTAGCTCACAGCTGGAAGATAGTGGTCCACAATTTAGTAAGAAGTACTCTTGTAGCACAGAGCTGTCTACTGTTTGTGATCTAGAAAAAAATCACCTCTTAGTGCAAACATTTCACGAGAAATTGGTGAATTGAATCGGGGTGCAGAGATTCCCAAGTCTTAATCCACATTTTGTGACCTCTGAAATTTACTGTGACCTCAACTGAGCCATTTTTTATCTCTTTCACTACCATGTCATCACTTCCCTTATATACCATATGCATTTCTCTGCATTTAAAATTGTAAGTAGAAAACTGGATTATTGATTTAATTAATTTGGGGGGGGGGCATTTTTTGTACATGATAGTAGGTACGGTAGAACTTGTTGATTGAGCCTGGGTTTCAAACTAAACCTCACAAGCTTCCACACCCCTGAAAAACCGGGCATGCACTGCCCCGACATGAGCTGTCTTATTTCTTTTCAAATTCTCTTGTCAAAACTAAATGCCCGTACAACTGCATTAACATGGTGCTATAGAAACCTTGCAAAATAAGTGACATCCCAACATTGCACCAATACTGATGCAGGTAGTTCAAATCTCATACTCTAGCATATTTTTCTTACATTTTTCACTGCAGTAATGTTTATCAGTGAATATAATAACACTTATTTTGTTCTAACAGGGCAGTAAACCACAATTTGCCCAAAAATTACTGTCATTTGTTTCGTAATGTACGGTTTCGGATACCCTGTCAACCTCGACACGGTTTTCACTTTCAACGTTTTTCTTGACAAGATTTTTTTTTACTTGAGATGTTTGATTTTTGTGATGTGCAGAATGGATTGGTATCCAGACATCCAACAACATTGTAGAGAATCGTGTTACATTTGTGCTAAACTCGCTGCTATTCATCGGAGGAGTAGAATAAATCGTTTGGTACATTGTTGCCTGAAATTTAACAAAACCATAGTTAACAAAACCGAATATTTACAAAAGTGTTGCTGGTTATGTTATTCACTTAGTCTAGAAAGTTTGGTGCAGATTTAAATTTACCAAAGTTTTTAGTATGGCATGGATTTAAATCTAATTACCTAAGTTTTTACTATGACATGGATTTAAATTTACCAAAGTTTTTACTATGACATGGATTTAAATTTACCAAAGTTTTTACTATGACATGGATTTAAATTTATCAATGTTTTTACTATGACGTGGATTTAAATTTACCAAAGTTTTTACTATGACATGGATTAAATTTACCAAAGTTTTTACTATGACATGGATTTAAATTTATCAGTGTCTAATCACATTTTATTGCTATTTATTCTACGGGCAGTGAATGTAATAGAGACTTGATGAAATAATGATGTGCTTATTTGCAGGTAAAAGAGAAGCTTACATCTACCACCACAGGTAGGTACATATGTCTGTGTGCGTGCGTGCAAGGGTGCATGCGTGCGTGTGCATGTGTGTTAAGGCTTAAGAGGACATCAAATGCAGATACGGTGTGTGGCATATGTACGTGCATATTATAGTCTAACAGCCCATGAAAGTAGGCAGAATGGGCTGTTATGGTGTAAGGTAGAATGTGCGGCGATTGACGGGCGCTGAGATGCGTGTGGGACGGGTTGCTGCACCACAGGTCATGAACATTTCTTGTTGATTGTCGCATACTCTGGGCCTACGGTCACATCTTCCATCACTGCACATCCTGGATGTATTGCACATCTTCCAGCACCGCACATTCTGGACCTATCAGTCACACCTTCCATTACTGCACATTCTGGACCTATCAGTCACACCTTCCATTACTGCACATTCTGGACCTATCAGTCACACCTTCCAGCACCGCACATTCTGGACCTATCAGTCACACCTTCCATTACTGCACATTCTGGACCTATCAGTCACACCTTCCATTACTGCACATTCTGGACCTATCAGTCACACCTTCCATTACTGCACATTCTGGACCTGTCAGTCACATCCTCCAGCACCGCACATTCTGGACCTATCAGTCACACCTTCCATTACTGCACATTCTGGACCTATCAGTCACACCTTCCATTACTGCACATTCTGGACCTGTCAGTCACACCTTCCATTATTGCACATTCTGGACCTATCAGTCACACCTTGCATTACTGCACATTCTGGACCTATCAGTCACACCTTCCATTACTGCACATTCTGGACCTGTCAGTCACACCTTCCAGCACCGCACATTCTGGACCTATCAGTCACACCTTCCATTACTGCACATTCTGGACCTATCAGTCGCACCTTCCATTACTGCACATTCTGGACCTGTCAGTCACACCTTCCATTACTGCACATTCTGGACGTATTGCACATCTTCCAGCACCGCACATTCTGGACCTGTCAGTCACACCTTCCATTACTGCACATTCTGGACCTATCAGTCACACCTTCCATTACTGCACATTCTGGACCTGTCAGTCACACCTTCCATTATTGCACATTCTGGACCTATCAGTCACACCTTCCATTACTGCACATTCTGGACCTATCAGTCACACCTTCCATTACTGCACATTCTGGACCTGTCAGTCACACCTTCCATTATTGCACATTCTGGACCTATCAGTCACACCTTCCATTACTGCACATTCTGGACCTATCAGTCACACCTTCCATTACTGCACATTCTGGACCTGTCAGTCACATCTTCCAGCACCGCACATTCTGGACATGTCGCACATCTTCCATCACCACACATTCTCGACCTATCAGTCACATCTTCCATCACCACACATTCTCGACCTGTCAGTCACATCTTCCATCACCACACATTCTGGACCTATCAGTCACACCTTCCATTACTGCACATTCTGGACCTATCAGTTGCATCTTCCAGCACCGCACATTCTGGACGTGTCAGTCACACCTTCCATCACTGCACATTCTGGACCTATCAGTCACACCTTCCATTACTGCACATTCTGGACCTGTCAGTCACACCTTCCATTATTGCACATTCTGGACCTATCAGTCACACCTTCCATTACTGCACATTCTGGACCTATCAGTCACACCTTCCATTACTGCACATTCTGGACCTGTCAGTCACATCTTCCAGCACCGCACATTCTGGACCTATCAGTCACACCTTCCATTACTGCACATTCTGGACATATTGGTCACACCTTCCAGCACCCCACATTCTGGACCTATCAGTCACACCTTCCAACACCGTACATTCTGGACATGTCGCACATCTTCCATCACCACACATTCTCGACCTATCAGTCACATCTTCCATCACCACAAATTCTCGACCTGTCAGTCACATCTTCCATCACCACACATTCTGGACCTATCAGTCACACCTTCCATTACTGCACATTCTGGACCTGTCAGTCACACCTTCCATCACTGCACATTCTGGACCTATCAGTCACACCTTCCAACACCGTACATTCTGGACATGTCGCACATCTTCCATCACCACACATTCTCGACCTATCAGTCACATCTTCCATCACCCCACATTCTGGACCTATCAGTCACACCTTCCATCACCGTACATTCTGGACATGTCGCACATCTTCCATCACCACACATTCTCGACCTGTCAGTCACATCTTCCATCACCACACATTCTCGACCTATCAGTCACATCTTCCATCACCACACATTCTCGACCTGTCAGTCACATCTTCCATCACCGTACATTCTGGACATGTCACACACCTTCCATCACGGCACATTCTGGACATATCGCACACCTGTCACTGCACCCTCTGGACATATCGCACACTTTCTGTCACCGCACATTTTGGACATATTGCACACCTTCCATCTCCGCACATTTTGGACATATTGCACACCTTGCATCACCGCACATTCTATATACGTATGCATACATCCTAACTTTCATACGTCTTAATGTGCTGAAACTATCTTGCTTGTTGAGTCTTGCAAGAAGAGATTTAATCGTTTTTGATAATTATAGATTTCATCATAGTAAAATCAGTTAGTAATGATACTTTTAACACGTAATAAAGTAATTGAATTAAATTATTTGCAGGTGCTCACTTACTAAAGAGAGAAGACTGGGAAGAGTCGCCACCACCGTTACCACCTACTGAAGCTCCACCTCTCCCTCCCACTGGACCTCCCTCCTCCACGGACGATGACAGTCCACGCAAAGTAGAATACTATGACTGGACTGTTTCAAGTGGAGTGTGAGTAATATTGAACTTGAATATTTTTCGTAGACAGTGGCAGGGAGATAGCTAAGTTGTGATGGTACGTGCTTCATAACAAAACTAAGCAACACAGAGACTGGTCACTGAACTGATGAGTAATATCTAGGTCCACCCTTGCTTTGGTGGTTTTGCAAAGGCAAAATCGGACCACACCTTAAACTGTAGGTCAAAACAGTCTACTCTTTAAAATACTGAAAGGAAACATATTATTTTTTCAAAAATGACTTACGTGAAAGAATTATACCACCTTTGGTACATATAATCTAAATTAGCGCCTAGTGTGCATTTATTTCAGTAAAACGACATCATCTTCGGTACATATAATCTAAATTAGAGCCTAGTGTGTATTTATTTCAGTAAAACGACATCATCTTTGGTACATATAATCTATATTAGAGCCTAGTGATTATTTATTTCAGTAAAAGGACGCCATCTTTGGTACATATAATCAAAATTAGAGCCTAGTATGTATTTATTTCAGTAAAACGACATCATCTTTGGTACATATAATCTAAATTAGAGCCTAGTGATTATTTATTTCAGTAAAAGGACGCCATCTTTGGTACTTATAATCAAAATTAGAGCCTAGTGTGTATTTATTTCACTAAAATGACATCATCTTTGGTACATATAATCTAAATTAGAGCCTAGTGATTGTTTATTTCAGTAAAAGGACGCCATCTTTGGTATCCGACCAAGAAAAAGAAGAGCGTCAAACGAAGCGTGATGAGGAACTTCGACAAAGGAGAGAAAAGCAGAGGCAGAGCATGCTACAGTGGCAGATAAACAAAGCAAATTCTGACGACGTATGTTGTACTGTATAAGAACATAGTTTGTACTATAGACAGTCAAATCAAATAATTGTTTGCTGGCTCAGAAAATGCTGGTTGTGAAATGTGAACTGACACAACTGATGATAATTATTAGTTTCCTACTTGGAAGTTTCACCTTTTACTGATCCATGGAAATTGAATTAGTCTTTAGTTTCGTTTTGCACAATTCAAACACTGCATCACATCGAATGCTGCATGTACTTTTTTACTGTATTTCTCTAGCGAACCGTTATTACTGTCTACATATTTAGATATTTTTACAACATTCTGATTGTAGATTTAGTAATGAACTTAACAGACAAGAACTGTAATATTGTTAAGGATATGTAAGGAAAGGGCAATTGACGTTGACGCATCAGTGCATTGGCTTCAAGTTCCGGCTATAAATAAGAATTCTGTGTTTGCAAACCAAAACCGTCCATAAGTCAGTATAGTTAAAACTACGTTATGATGCTTCAAAGTAGACTGCACCAAAAATTTGGTCAATTCGTATTTTGTTTAAACCAATGCTGAATATATTGGACTTTTATATTCTACCATAAAATTATCAAGAAAGTGTTCAAAAACACTAAAAATTTAATTTTATAACTCCTTACCCACTTTTCAGTCTAGAAAAACTAATAAACTTTAATTTTCAAACTCCTGTAGTAGCTCATGGAGCTGTCATTTGCTTCGGGTTTTTTTGAATGAGAAGAAGCCCAAATCTTCGTCAGGAAGAGTCATCTACTGTATTTAAATATAACTTCAACGTGCTTTTGCAAAGTCAATAGCAACCACACTTTAATACGGTTGGTAACTATTTTGTAGAGATGAAACAAAAAACAATGGCTGACGACTGTTTTCTCAAGATTATGTTTTTCACTGCATGGCCTGCGCCTCAGCTTCAATATGGTTTATCTCAGCTTAGAAATAACGTAAAACAATGAACTTGGTATCAAAATGATCCTCATGAAATGAAGATTTAGGATATGTGAATAACAAGAAAAGCTTAATTGCCGACTTATGCACGTTTTTGCTATGCAAGCAAGTTCTCACAATTAATATGGACTGCTTTACAAATTTGACTATTGGTGATTTGTTTAGACTGCACCCCTTAGCCCTCGTAG
Source organism: Tubiluchus corallicola (assembly GCA_030141605.1). NCBI lineage: Eukaryota > Metazoa > Priapulida > Priapulimorpha > Priapulimorphida > Tubiluchidae > Tubiluchus > Tubiluchus corallicola. The sequence continues at coordinate 604,181 of JAQGDQ010000084.1, forward strand.
CGATGGCTCCAATGTAGATCAAGGAGTTCTCGGACTCAACAAAGGCGATAAAGTGAAGCGCAGCTTCGACCATCTCAAACTGGACGAGGTCAGTTTTCAACATTTTGTGTTCATAGTTTTGTCACACGTTCATTTTTTTGTTTAGTCTTTACTGATTACAGTAAGTCCTCACTTAGCGATGCAAGTGCATTCCAGCAAAATACGACGTTAAGCGAAACGTCATTAAATGAAGCCAAAACTTTCATAGAAAGTAACGTAAAAGAATTGAGATACGTTCCAGAGGCAAAAATCAGTGCTGCTTGGATCATATAAATTAAACGTTGTATGACTTTTACTGATGCTTCTGTTGATTAATGTCTTTCAGTTTGCTTGAAACCACCTACATATCTTACTCGCCTGGCTAGCAGTTTCTCTTTAGTTGACCATTAACTGTTTAAATCTAGGCAGCGGTTAAACAATAAACACTGCAGCATAATCAAAGCCAAGTCATGAGGTGACCTTGGGAATTTTATCTAGAAATTAATATTCACTTTTCTGGTTGCTATAGTAACGGACAGGCAAAATTCCTTGGCATAAACTTTGCTCCCAGACTTCGCTTGATACAAACGGCTAGCATTTAGTGGTCAGTTTGGAAATGTTTATGTTACTAGTGCATTTTTGGAACAGAAATGAGGCAACATGTGCTGTTTTATGCATCAAATTAGGTAAAACAAGTTGATAAAATAAAAATTGGCTATGAGTAAAGCAAAAAAATCGTCGTTAAAACGAAGCGTTGCATCCTTCAGCAAAAAAAGATGTGAAATGTTCAATACGTTAAAAAGAAATGTCGCTAAACGGGGAGTCGTTGAGCGAGGACTTACTGTACGTATTAGTGTTTACCACACGATCACATTTTGTTATTTTTTTAGCTCACTAATGCATTTTTTCGTTTGTTTATCTCACTTAGTACTGATATAATACACAATGATTTGTTTATGCAAAAGTAAAAGTAATAATGAAGTGTGTGTAATTGTGTACATTCATTTTTTAGCCTGACTTGGATTCACATGTCAAGGTAATTTCAAATGCACATACCTTATTTAGTTTTCTGCTTGAATTTCTGGTCTTATTAGTGCTTCCATTTTTGTTCTGGTGCTCATTAGCGGTTCTAGTGGCTGTTTTTATCTGGATTATGCTGCATGGTGTTTGTTTGCAGACAGGTAAATAGTTGAGGCAGTTGCTGGATGACATACTAAGTAGAGGAACTTTTTGCATGCTTGTTTTTGGGATGTGTTAAATGATAGCAATGTATATCAGCATGTAACAGTTCAAAATTTGCTAAAGAATAGAGTTATAATAGATATTGCTTAGTTGAATGACGTACTATGTAGAGGAAATTCTTTCATGTTTGTTTATGGGATGTGTTAAATGATAGCAATGTATTTCAGCATGCAGCAGTTCAGAATTGCTAAAAAATACAGTTATAATAGATATTGAATAGCTGTACTTTATACCCGTGCATTTTGCTATTTCTGTTAGCGATATTAATGCTGTCCCATTCATGTTTATGCATGTGCATGAAAATTCTGGGTCTGAATTCATAGATAATATCTGTACATCTGTTGCACGTTGAAGGCTGGCATTACAACACTGTTTTTATGTCTGATTACCATTTTTTGAATTTGAAGTAAGATAATACCGTTTGAAAATGAGATAGTACTCTTCTGAGTCTTGCCATGGTCATAGTCGTAAAGAAGACAAAGTGTCGTTTAAATCTCAGAAACTTTCATTTTTCCAGAAGCTTCCATCCTTCACGGACTTTGTAAACTGTAAGGTAGAGATACAATAAATAAAATCATAAAAGTTACAGATAAAAACTAAATGTAAAGTGTAAGTATACAATGACATTAAAATAAGGGATACAAAATGCATTAAGCTCTATTAAAAACTGAATTAGAAAAAGAATATAATTCATTAAAGAAGCTGTATTAAAAACTGAATTAGAAAAAGAATAAAATTCATTAAGAAGTTGTATTAAAAACTGAATTAGAAAAAGAATAAAATTCATTAAGAAGTTGTATTAAAAACTGAATTAGAAAAGGAATAAAATTCATTTAGAAGCTGTATTAAAAACTAAATTAGAAATAGAATAAAATAAATTAACAAGCTGTACTAAAAACTAAATTAGAAAAAGAATAAAATACATTGAGAAGTTGTATTATAACCTAAAGTAGAAAAGTAATGAAATTCATTGAGAAGCTGTATTAAAAACTGAATTAGAAAAAGAATATAATTCATTAAAGAAGCTGTATTAAAAACTGAATTAGAAAAATAATAAAATTCATTAAGAAGCTGTATTAAAAACTAAATTAGAAAAGAATAAAATTCGTTTAGAAGCTCTACTAAAAACTAAATTAGAAAAAGAATAAAATACATTGAGAAGTTGTATTATAACCTAAAGTAGAAAAGTAATGAAATTCATTGAGAAGCTGTATTAAAAACTAAATTAGAAATAGAATAAAATACATTAAGAAGCTGTGTTAAAAACTAAATTAGAAAAATAATAAAATTCATTAAGAAGCTGTATTAAAAACTAAATTAGGAATAGAATAAAATTTGTTTAGAAGCTGTACTAAAAACTAAATTAGAAAAAGAATAAAATTCATTTAGAAGTTGTATTAAAAACTAAATTAGAAAAAGAATAAAATTCATTTAGAAGCTGTATTAAAAACTAAATTAGAAAAGTAATGAAATTCATTAAGAAGCTGTACCAAACACTAAATTAGAAAAGTAATAAAATTCATTAAGAAGCTGTGTTAAAAACTAAATTAGAAAAGTAATAAAATTCATTTAGAAGCTGTATTAAAAACTAAATTAGAAAAAGAATAAAATTCATTTAGAAGCTGTATTAGAAACTAAATTAGAAAATGAATAAATTTCATTAAGAAGCTGCACTAAAAACTAAATTAGAAAAAGAATAAAATTCATTTAGAAGCTGAATAAAATTCATAAAGAAGCTATATTAAAAACTAAATTAGAAAAGGAATAAAATTCATTAAGAAGCTGTACTAAAAACTAAATTAGAAAAAACCATTACAATTACTAATTAAGATGATACTAGTGACAAACATACCTGAAGCTACTTGTACGGCCTAAATTTTTATTATTGTATCTCTACCTTACAGTTTACAAAGTCTGTGAAGGACGAAAGCTTCTGGAAAAATAAAGTTTTTTAGACTTAAAGGGTACTTTGTCTTCTTTATAAAAAATCTCAGTAGTAGTCTGTGTGAGCTTCATTGGGAAAACTGAAATGTTGCTGTTTTAGTCAAGCTGTTAGCTTGAGAAACTGGTTTGTTAATAGCACATTAATTGGTATTAACAAATTAAGTTGTGGTTTTGACGGGTGAATGTATTTATCAACAATGAGTTTACACTGTTTGTTGTAGTGTGTTCATCACAGTCGTGTCTCTGTTCTACTTTTCATTGCCCTCGGCACAGCCACTCAACTGTTACAATTCTCTGTTTGGCCCCCCTGCATACAAATTAACTACATTTGCACATAGAGGTTCATTTCTCTGCTATTTGCTTTCGGTATATAGTGTATCATTTGTGCAAAGCGTTTTGCAAAGTTTTTCCGACTTCTCGTGCAACCAGGTACCAGACTTGCTGAGTGTGCAGGTATTTTTGAAAGCTGTTACTACAGGGGTATTAACTGCAGATGAAACAGCGTATTGATGACTAGGTCTAGAAAACGTACACTGATTTTGCTATTATTTAAGGTGTTCAGTAATCAGGAAACGGTTCTTTCACTGTACATCTTAGCATGTTACACCTTTTAATAAGCCTTTTACAGTTTCATTGTGCGTACGGGCACTTGCTGTAGATCAAAGGCTAAGTGTAGCACAGCTACGCATTTCAACTACAACCGTCACGTGACGTGTGGGTAAAGCAAAACCGTCTGCTGCTTTAGTTCAGTAATGTTAGTTGTTTTACGTGGATTTTACTTAATTATGCATTAGTCTGCACGTAGAGTGATTTGCTAGCAGTATCTTGTTTGGGAATAAGAAAAAATGAACTAGGTAAGATTCTAGCTAGTTGTTAAAACTGTTACTATTACAACAGCCTGAGCTGTGAAGCGTTGTCAAGTGTACACAATTGTTTTATACACTTAACCTTTGACATTTTCACGATCATCATCAATCGCTGGAACTTTGAAAAGGCTTGTTTAGTGACGTTTCTTAATTGGTGTTTCAGACGGTTTCTTTGCCCAGCATCAGCTTGTTTGACTTGGAGCAGGAGAAGCTGAGAAAGAAGACAGTCGAGCGGGAAGAGCGGGAGCAAAAAGAGATACAGCTGCTGCAGGAAGAGTACAAGAAGCAGCAGACTAAGATGCGCGAGGAAGAGATGAAGCAGAGAGAGAAGGTATGGATGCTTCTGGGATCTATCATTTATAACTAGTGATGGAATTGATTGTATTTTCATTATCGATTAATCGGACAAGAAACTGATTCAATAATCTATTATAATCTATATGCGCACATGAAAACCACGTGTTCATGATCGTGAGAAACCTTCACGTGTAAGTGTCTGTGCCATCGAGAAATTCAATACTTCAATTTTACTTTTGCATACATGCAACACGCTCGTGAAATATTTTTGTTGTTGAAAATTGTGTTCGTTTGTGATGTCATCACTAGTTGGGGTCGCTTGCCGTTAATTAAGTTTTTAATCTATAGTTTAATTATCAGAATCGCTTTTGCAGTATTAATCGGGTTAAAATGTATACTTTTATCAGACTTGAAAATGGGGAAGTATGTGAAAAATCATCCTGTCTTCCTTTAATCTAAAAAAAGCATTAAAAGATGAAAGAAATAAAAGCAGCTACCGACTAACACAATTTTGTATAATTAGCGTAAGATATAGATTTTAGGTATATAGTTTGTAATTAGGTAGTACGTAGCAATAACAATTAAATTCTTGTCTATAAATGTCTATATTAATTTAGTATTAACTTGATAACATAGTAATTGTGTAGTAACATACCTGTTAAAGTCACCTACTAACAACTAAAAATTTGATAAGTTTACATTTTACTTATAGCGCGTTTGCTGGAAATTGACAGACGAGGTTAGTGAACTTGCAGTTGTTAAACGTTCTGTGTGGTTCTATTATCCTTTTTGCAATTGCATGTTGATTTTACAAGGAATAATTTACCTGGCAGCAGTCTATGCAAAATCACTCTTGGGCAGCACATTTTCTCATACAAAACTGTATCACAAATTGGTGCTGTAAATTCAGAATTTTTTTTATGAATTTGAAGGTTGAAATATTGAATATGTTTCGTTGAAGTATCATGTATAAAAAGTAATATCAGATGCAAGAACTGCTTTAGTATTTCAGACGTTTACCATGTGAAACTCTATCACAAATTAGTGCTGTAAATTCAGAAATTTTTTTATGAATTTGAAGGTTGAAATATTGCATACGTTTCATTGAAGTATCATGTATAAAGGGAAATATCATATGCAAGAACTGCTTTGGTATTTCAGACTTTTACCATGTGAAACATAATCAGTGCTGTGCAAACAGTGAATTGTATGATAGCAAGTGGTAAATTATTCCGCGTATTATGACAACAGTGAATTTTCTGAACTTCTTTCATTTTAATGTGAGATAACTGTACCTATCTCACATAAATGTATCTTATGAAGAGCAAGATAACATCATATCTTATCTTGCAAGAGCTCATAACTGCATAATAATCATTGTTTCTTCATTGATGATAGATCTGGTCTTTTTTTTTTGAATTTGGTTTCTAATGTCACATTGTTTGCGTATTATAACAGTTACCAGTAACAAATTTTAAACAAAATTAATGGAATTATGAAAAATTGCATATAAAAGCCGATCAAAATCAGAAAAAGTTTACTAAACATTACTCTTTTAGATAGAATTTCTGTCTTACAAACATGGGATTTTTTTATTTGATTTAGTCACAAACAATTTGCATTGCTGTTGTAGAGTGTCTAACAATGTATCACATATACATATCATCGAACTCTTTTTTTAAAAGTATCTTTCTTGTTCCCATTAATTTGGTTCATTAGTCGGCATGGAAACTCTGCCGTTTATCCAGAAAATATTGGACATGAAAATTACACGTGTACTTTGTTAATTTCATTAATCACTTCATTAATTTCAAAACTATTGAATAGTTTGTATTATATACGAGTGAAAGGCACAGGTATATATTTTGCATTTGCACGGGTAAATTCCTCGCTTTTTCTAAATAAATACTATTAGGATTTTATAAATAATTTAAATTATTTAATGGGATTATGAGATGGCAATCGCGTAGGGAAATGCACAACTGCACTCTACTTGAAGTTTAACTTTCTATGTACATGTATCTCTGCGATGATTTCAAACTATAAATGTGTAAAATTTAATAAAGTCTGCACTACTTTCACTACTTTTTCTCTTTTAAATCACGTGTCTTATGTCCGGCTATTTGTTACTTTCAAATACATGCTTTAGTATTTGCTTTCTTTAATTTTATTAAATCTAGTATTTTTCCCCAGTATTTGTTGCGAGTATAAAAAGGCAAAATTACCTCTTGCAAAAGATAATTGTATGACATTTCGGACCGAAACTGATTTTTATGGAAAGAACTTTCCCAAAATTTTTCGTTAAAGCACAAAAAACTGTCCACTTACATAAAGTTTAAAAAGTTCATCTCGAAATTTTATACCACTTACATACTACCCTTTCCTATAAACGGCTTGTATCAGACTTAATGCTGTATAAAACGTGTGAATTTAAACTCCTGCAATGACCGTTAGGTGCAGCCATTTTAATGGTAGGTCGTTTGAAACAAGTTTTGGTAACATTAAGTAATGTTTGAAAAAATAATCAGAGCATTCGTAGCATACATGCTGCTAATTAAGTAAAATTCTAAATTACTGTATCTTGTCAATAAGATCAAAAATACGTTTTTGGCTAGTGAGTGGCGCACCCTGGAGGTGAGTCAGCGACATTTTACCAACTGGCACAAACATTTTAAATTATTAAGTCTAGTTACATAAGTCTTTCCAGCAGGTAAGTGAAATGCTAAGTAATATAATTTTGTACGGAAAGTTTGTTGGGACACAATTTACCATTGCTTTTCTTCCCCTGATTTACGTTTGCGTAGTGACGTCATGTAATGGCGCAGTCGGAACAGTGTTGCGGGACATTTAAAATGAAAACAAACAAAAAATCCTTTTGATGCAAATACGCTACGTGCGTAAAGTTTCTGTAAAGTAATATAATTTTTTACGCCGATTTTTCTGAAACCTAGTTTAGGTACCTCTTTTCTTGTCCTTTAAGAAACAATTTACAGTGTTAAGAAAATGTCTTTTCCTATTCAGATATAGAAACTGAAATTATTAAAACAATGCTTGAAGAAATCTAATTATAACCTAATAGTGTACTTCAGTCCAAGCCATCTAAAATACTGGAGTCTTTAATCATTTAAAGTTTGGTAGTCTACACCCGACAGTGCATAGATGTTATTTTAAAAAGATTGTTTTTTGTTGTGCTAATTGATTTTAAACTGTAGATATTTTCGTTAAAAATTGTCCTGTGAAGAAAATAAAAATTTTGAACTTAGAACAAAAATTTCATGATATCCACAAAAGTTTTTATCGATTAAACAGATAAATTCTGAGTTTTATGCAAGACCAATTAAAAAGATTGTTGCTATAATGCAAATTAGTATTTTTATCGTGTTTTAGAAAACCTTTGAATCAGTTTTTGATGCAGTGCTTATTGTCGTTTTTAGGAGCAGAAAAAAATTGCGGAAAAACAGAAGGATGATCCAATTCAGAAAAAAATAATGAGCGAAGTTCATCGTTATCAGTTGGAACTGGAAAGGAGCAGTGATGAGGAGAAGGAGCACGAAGGAAGGGAAATGGCAGAGGAGGCAGACAGAAAACAAGGTGTGTGTAAATGATGTAAAAGAGAAGAAAAAAATTGAGGCGAAATATAGAACACTAGCGGTATGTAAAAATAAGCGAGTAGTTGTTACATTTGCATCAAGTGACCAGCAAGCAGTGGAGTGATGCTGAGAAGAGCACAACAACATAGCTATACAAACTACAGGGGAAGTGAAAACTTGAAGGAAAGAACAATTCACTCACTATGTCGGATTTATTTTACTCTTATCACTTAAACTTGGAAAAATATAACAAAGAAATTTGCAAAGAACTGCCTATGTAACATAAATCTAAAATATACTACCTCCGAATAGAAATTTTCAGACGTGGTGGTTGCCGCCATTCACTTGAAAATTATGACGTAATTAGGAGACTTCGTGACTTTCCGTTAGTGCATCGTGGCTTTCCGTAAGCGCGCGCTGCTTAAACTAACTCAAAATTCTGCAGCTTACCTAATGTTCACGCAAAAATATTACAAAAGTAACTCTCCTTTTGTAAAAAGTAATTAGACTTTTAATGAAGATTGACAGTGCGCTACTTTCCTTCAAGACAAATGACGTTACTGGAAGAAGAATGGGTGTTAAAAGTTCAAACATGAAGTGATTGTGACTTTAAAGTGATTTTACTAGTTACACGAGACAAATATAACACAAACTGTATAATGTTGATTTATAAATTAACTGATGCAAAATTTCCTTTTTTTCATTTTTTAGAAGAAGAGGAAGATGGGCACTTCGCCTCCAGGAACAGACAAAGTCGAGAAAATGAACGTAACACCGCGGCAGAGCGTAAAATGGAGGATGAAATTAAACGAGCAGAAGGCGAACGGAGGAGGGCCGAGGAACGAGCCAAGAGGCTACAGGAAGAACGACGACGGTTAGAAGAGGAAGAATTTGGTGATGGTGATTTTTCACATATACAGGAACAGGTGTGTGTATTTGCTTGCATTAAATGTATTTTAATGAATTTATAAATATATTTTAATATGTCATGTCTGCCCTTTTTGTCTCTAATCTATTTTAATTAAAATTAAGTGTATGTGTAGTACAGTCAACCTCGGATATAAGGGACACCTTCGGACCGGAAAAAATCGTCCCTTATATCCGATGTACCTTATAGCCGAAGTTGAGTCAGACCGAGAGTGTATTTAGGCCTGTACTTTTCTGTACTTTTGCCCATATTTTTATGGATTATTGCTGCACATTCAGTGCAAACGGCACGTAGGAAGCTCCTTCAGTGATGCGAGATGTATGTGACTGCTGAAACTGAGCTGTTTGAAGTCCGAGTTTGCGAATAATTGAGGTTAAAAATCGATCAATTTCGCTTTGATCATAAGGTCCCTTATATGCGAGGTAATTACCTGGGTTTCTATTACATGGGACCTGAAGATATCGTCCCTTATATCCGAATACCTTATATACGAAGATTTTTGTAAGGGAAAACATTACGAAAAATCGGGACCAGTGTTGGTGGTCTCTTATAAGCGAATGTCCCTTATCAGCGAGTACCTTATACCCCATGCTTGACGGTGTATATAAAAATATATTTGTTAGAAATGAGTTAATTAATTGTGCTGTTTGTCCCATTGTTTGAACTGTGCCACACTTTCATTTGTTTCACTAATTAGATTTTGTGCTACATAAGAGAGCCCTGCCCTGAGAACACAAACATACCCTGGTGGGTTGAGATCTTGTGTAGATTATTGTATTTGCCTCGGTCTATCAAAATTCGAGATTTCATAACATTCACGTTAACGAACGTTCTGTTATCTTGAATGCCTGAGCTGCTGTAAGCAATAGTAATGGTACTATTACGTGTCAGTACAGGTGGCCAAGTGGTTAAGGTAATGGACTGTGGATGCTTCTCTGATTGCAGCGCGAGTTTGAATCTCACGACCACCTGTATTTGCACAAATAGTTTTTAGCTGTATTAGTTATTTGTGGCGTCTCAGTGTTCTTGTGTTCATAAAGAGTCGCTTATAGTAGCCTATGGCTAATGTTGTCTGTTGTCCCAGCGACTGTAAGTAAGTGTCTTTGTTTTTTCCTTGTCCTTTTGTACTAAAAAGCTTAGAAGTTTTGTTTATATGTAGACTAGAGACCTTCAATTCTTACAAAAGCAGAGGCTTGATGCAGCGAGAGACAAATATAATATGCAGCCAAAACTGGGTTTTCATAACGAAGAAGACTTTCCAGACCGAAGACCAGCTGCGAATACTCACGTTGTAAAGTAAGTGTTTTTACTGTTTCTTGTATAGAAGTATTTTGCTAATACAGTAAGTCCTCACTTAACGATGCTAATACGTTCCAGCAAAACGCGACGTTAAGTGAAACGTCGTTAAACGAAGCCAATTGGGATACATTCCAGAGGCAAAAATGAATGCTGCTTCTAAACATATAAATTAAAGGCTTTATGAGTTTTATTCGTGTTTCTATTAATTAGTTTCTTTCTGCTTGCTTAAAACCGCCGATCTTTCTTATCATATCTAGCTCAGTGTCATTGCTATAGGAAGAAGTTGTGGGCAAAATTCCTTCATGTAGATTTTGTATTCAAGTGCCTGGAGGCATATAAACCACGAGTCGAGTATTATGCTCGATACAAAAAGACTAGCATTTAGTAGTCGGTCGGGAAGGAAAAACATAATTGTCCTGTTTTGCATTACCGTAGTTTTTAGAATACATTAATGCAACGTGTACTGTTTTAATGCTTCATATTTGGGTAAAAAAAGTTGTTGAGCAAATGAAAAATAACTTTGAGCAAAGGAAAAAGTCATCAGTTAAATGAAACATGCTTTGTTAAGTGAGGAAAAGGTGTCAAATATTCAGTGTCGTTAAAACGAAATGTCGCTAGGTGGGAAATCGTCAAGTGAGGATTTACTGTATCTTTAAAAATTCAGTAATAGGATATTTTAATTCATTTGTCAGTACTGAAAATTATGAATTTTAAAGCTTAATTTATGATGGTTTTGTACTTTCGCAGAGCACCTGTTCCTCAAACTATTCAAGCTCCACAAAACAAGAATGCCAACTGGAATGATGCAAGAATACCCGTGAAGAGTGAACAACCAGTACATTCTGTCGTAACTCCTAGTGAACCAATACGCAGGAGAGACATAACGAAAGTAAACGCGGCTCCTAAGGCTCGTTTAAGCGACAATTGGGCAAAATCCGATCGCGGGCAGCCAAAACGTCGTACTGACGTGGAACCGGTGAAAAGATCCGATATACTACGTCGCGAAACGTCCAACCCTCAAGAACACTGGGTCGTGCAAGAAGCGGAACGGCGCCGCTTAGCCGATCACAATGAGAAGGAGAGACTGCAGAAGTTGCAGAGTCGACATTCGGCGCCCTTCAATTACAACCAGTCTTATATCCAGGAGTCAAAGAACAAATTTGAACCGGCCCATCGCAAAGACGTGTCGGACAGATACAAGCCTGAATATAAACTAGGAAATAGCATTCCCGGACCCGTGAAAAATACTCTCATCGAGCGAACAAATGGACCAAAGTACCCGGAGTTAAACGGAGACGTTATTCGCGAGTCGGTACATACTGCTAGTTATTCTCAGAACAGAAAGGGTTCACCAGAAGGGGAGAGAGTAATCACCCTGAGTGGAAAGGAAAAATGCGGAAACTGTGGACATGAACTAGGTATTATTTGTTGGATAATTTTGCGCTGTTTTAAGTGTGGCGAGGCTTCCATGTTTATAAATGCTTAAAGCACGAGAAAAACCTCACCTTACGTAAAGCTTAAAACATTCGTCTTGAAATTTTATACCACTTACGTACTGCCTTTTTGCATGCAGGTCGGCAGCAATGCTGTATAAAACGTGTAAATTTAAACTCCCTAACAGAGTTTGCGATGACTGTTAGACGCAGCCATTTTAATGTAGGTCATTTAAAATAATAACATTGAGTGAAGTTTGAAAAAATAATGAGCATTCGTAGCATACATGTTACTTACTAAGTAAAATTTTAAATTAGTCTATTTTGTCAATAAGAGTAAAAATACGTTTTTAGTTAGTGAGTGGTGCGCCCTGGAGGGTGAGTCAACGACATTTTATCAGTTGGCACAAACATTTTAAATTACTATTTCTAGTTACATAAGTCTTTCAAGTGAAATGCTAAGTAATATCAAATTTGCATGAAAAGTTTTTAGGGACATAGTTTAACATTTCCTTTTTTCCCCTAATTTATGTTTGCATATATGACGCGATGTAATGGCGCGGTCATAACAGTGTCGCGGGAGATTTGAAATGAAAACATACAAGAACGCGAATATGATATACGCATAAAATTGCTATAAAGTAAAATAATTTTTAAAGGCGATTTTTCTGAGACCTACTTCAGGTACCCCTTTTCTTGTTCTTCAAAGGTTCTTATTATATTTATTTGAAACGACTAAACTCTATTTTGGGTCGTGCAGTCTCATTCGTCTCTGTCATTAGCGCTGTGTTGTATATGTACCCTTTTTCAAATCTCTCAAGCGACTAAGCTCTGTTCTCTGCTTATTAAAGTCTTTTTCATTCTGGTGGGTGTGTTGACACAGATAGGATGACCATATAATCCGTCACAAAAATTAGTAAGATAATTATCTTACACTGATTGTTGTGATTATAGTGAAACAGCACTTAGTGGCTTATATCATCGCAATAAAGGTGGTTTATGTAGGTTTAAATTTGCTTTGTATATGTGTACATATGTGCTTGCATAACAAAATCGTCCATAAGTAGGTAATTAAGCTTCTCTAGTTATTCACATATCCTGGATCATTTTGATACTAAGCTCATCACTCTATGTTATTTCTAAGCTGAGATAATCCACGTTGAAGTTGAGGTGCAGGCTGCATACTGAAAAACATAATCTTCAGAAAATCACTATTAAAGTCAGCCATTGTTTCTTGTCGCATTTCTACAAAACACTTAGCAACCACACAAATGTTGATTGCTATGAACTTTGCAAGAACACATTGAAGTTATGTTTAAATCCAGTAGATGGCTCTTCGTGACGGAGATGTAGGCTTCGCAACAGAAAATACCTGAAGTAAAATGACAGCTTCAAAGAGCTACTATGGGAGGTGGAAAATAAATTTTTTATAATTGCGATACTGGTTTTTATTAAGCGAAGTGGGTACAGGGTAACATTTTTTTGATAATTTGATGCTAGAATATAAAAGTCCATATATTTAATGTTTGTTTTTATAAAAAAACAAAAAAATGACACTTGACCAAATTTTTGGTGCATTCTACTTTGAAACATCACAACTCAGTTTTAACTGTGCCAACTTATGGACGGTTTTGGTTTGCAAACAAACGTGTGTTCTACATGTATACATTCTTCGTTTCTCCAGTGACAGCTTATCGACAGTGTCGTCATAACCGCTGTAGCTATTTTTTTACAGTTTTAGCTATGATACGTGTGTTAATTTAGTATTTCAATTGTCATTTTATGAAATCGGTAGGGATGTGATTTCTAGATCTCATTTTGTAATTGTGTTGTGATGACATCAGTGTTTTAATGCGATGAAGCTTTAAAGCCGAATATTTTTTTAGGTGGCGGTGCAGCCATGACCATTGAGAAACTAAATCTAAACTTTCACATAGATTGTTTCCGTTGTTGCGTCTGCAGTATTCCGCTTGGCAACGGCTTGAGAGGTGCCGACGTCAGAGTCAGACATCACAAATTACATTGCCAAAATTGCTACAGTAATGATGAAGGTAAAAAAAATTCAGTCAGCAATAGGCCAAAATGTTGAGAACTAACTGCATGTCGGGTTTGAAAACATATAAGTGAGGTTATTAAGTGTAGTGCAGTATGATCTATAATAGCTTAGATCTGGTCTTACTAAAGCTAATGATACATTTGCATTCGCGACTGGCATGTGCATTTAGCGTCTCGGGTAACACGCGCTGCTAGAGGTGATACACCAGAGCATCAGGATTGGCATGATGGTAGAAATACAGTACTTGCTTATTTGGCGGGAATTTGTGTTGTCTTGTTAACTGTAGGCCGTGTAAAATAAAAACCTGTTTGTTTGATGATATTCGATTATTGTTTAGACGAAAAAAGAGAAGAAATAGGATAATTTGGCAGCACAAATGGATAGCTAAGAGGTATAAACACGGTGCTTACCACAAACTGTTGCCTGATTTACAATCGTGATTTATTTGCATGTAAAAATTTTAATGAGTGGATGTTCAAAGTTTCAGTGAATTAACTGATTTGGTTACGTCTTTCATTGAGCGTCGGAACACTAAATTTCGATATTGACAGTAGAAAAGTGACTCGGCAGATGATTGGATGCTTCATTGCTGACATCACACACACGAGCAGCAACTGTTCAAAAAATAGAAGGTCCGTCTACTTCTCGCAAGCAGTCGTCCAGCTGCCACACGTGCACGCGAGTCGCGAGCGCAGATGTATCATTACTTTCATCTGCTTGCCTGAGAAGTGATTTCAAATACAAGATGGGGACTAACAAACACGTGTTAGTTCACTAGTGTTCTTGAGGGGCATTGTAATCCTGCTTGGGAGTTTAGGAACTAAACGTGAAGATAAAAATGGCCTTGCCAGTTCCTTGTAGCATGGCTCATTACTTAAATAAGGTGACTAATGTTGAAAAAAAACAATACATTGTTTTTGTTTGATGATGCACGTTGGAAACATTGAAGGTCACACTGCTTACTTCATCCAATTCAATTTAATCGATTTTATTTCCTCAAACATTCATTTCACATTATAATATTATAGAAGTAGAATATTTCAATAATATTTGAGCAGGAGCAGCGAAAGACCAATTGGTCACTAACTCAGCTGCTCCTTTTTAAACAACAGAATTTTTTTTTGAAAGGCACAAATGAAAAAGCAAATAAGAAATATCAAAGCCTACATATCTTATGTATAACAATCCAAAAGCAAAACAAAAAGCAAACGAAAATCATAAATCAGCTCATGGGAACGCAAAACAAAAACCAAACGAGAAATCAGCTTAAAGCAAAGCAAAACAAAAATCATAAATCAGCTCAAGGCAAAGCAAAACAAAAACAAACAAAAAATCAGCTTAATGCAAAGCAAAACAAAAACCAAATAAAAATCAGCTCATTCCAAAGGCAAAACAAAAAACAAACAAAAAATCGGCTCAGTGAAAAATTCGCATTTAATTTTATTGTAACTGTTAGCGATGAACATTTGGACCCGGTTTTGCATTTTTGTGGATAATAGTAAGCACGTTTTCATTTTTCTAGCCGGATTACAATACAGTGCCGTATAGAACTAATGACGATGTGGGCTGGTGTTATTATATACAATCAGTTTAACCCTTTCTACACCCTGGATGGCTCAACTTCAACACTCAGCAGTGAAAACTCAAGACACTGACACTAAAATATGGATTTTTTAATCTATAAGGAGTATTAGCTACTCGCTGTGCAATAGTGCAGCTTTGAACTACTTTGATGGACGATGCCTTTTTGTGTGAGCACAGACAGATGCTTACATCATCACATTGACACGTGTCTCAACAAGGAAGAGTTTGTAAGACGCCATGAATTGTAAATCATGATGGAGAAATGTTGAATTATTGTCCATAGAATTGTGATTCATGGGATTGTTAAAGTATCTATCCATGTTAGCAGTTAGTAACATGTTACTAACCTGGTTGTAACTGTGTGTAATGAAACAGACTTGTATAAAAGTCTGTTGTTTTTATTACGCGTATGTAATTTTAGTGGTCACCACGTATTTTATAACACTTTTTTATATTTACGGTTGTTTTTTACAAAATCAAGTGTGAATTGTATATGATATAGTATAATACTTTTACCAGCGGCTCTTAAATTTTTAGTTTTAATAATTCTCTTACCTTGTGTATATTTTTCTGTAAATCCTGTTTAAAATGTATCCACTAATGGTATTACTGTCCTAATTTAAAATGGTATTTTACTCACTTACTTGATATAGACAATTATGGTTGAAAATCACTGTTGGAAAATTACACCCATCACTGTTTTTGTTTTATTAAAATTTATTTTTTTTTGTATATATTTAACCAAGTTATTCTATGTGCGACATATATAGTGTAAAACTGCTTTTCCTCTTTGTACACCCATAATATAACTATAATTTTGTGTAGTGGGTGCTAATTTCTTGTTTTGAGCGTTGTGAGAAATGCTTTGAAGTTTTTATGCATACAAGCAAATGTAGGTCACTAGAAAGGTTGTGATTTTGCTTGTGAATGTCAGTAAAGACTTTGTTGTCATTTTCAGGCCTCGTAATTTCATGTCAACGTTCTTTCGGATTATGCCTGAGTTATGTAAAAAAAAATTAGACCAAATGGACTTCAGTGCCACTGTCATGTTTACTTTATTCATCACGCCTTACCTACTGCTTGCTGTCAATCTTAAAAGAGCTTCCTTCAGTATTTTAGACAATATTCATAATTTTTTCGCTAATTGTCGTATGGTAGCCACCATAATTGCACAACGAATATTAGGATTGCCGAATGGACGAATATTAAGCCAAACGCAATCAAATCTAGCCAAATCTGTGAGTTAAATAATTCAGTTTGTAGTCAATCAATAATCAATAATCGATGTTTAGTTTTATCATTCGAAAGCAGCAATAATGTTTGCCGATTTTAAAGAAACATTCCTTGGTTAAGCGAAATATCAACACCATTGTTATACAGAGCTTTTATTTTTGCAAATATATAAGCAAACTTGATAATTGGTAGGTGAACAATGGGTTACGCAAGCCAAATGCAACGAGAATGGGTTTTGGACATTATCTAAATTTATGGAATTTTGAGGCCTGAACTTTGCTAAATTTCAAGTGGAAGGTATTTCAGCTATGCGTAATGTTTGTAATAATGTGTGCTCTAAGCTTCACTGAAATACCTTGAGCAGATTTGCAAATGTTAAAACAAGCCCAGTGACAAGTTGTGGAAATTTAATAAATTTGTGCATCTTATTATTTATTTATTTGTTGTACATAGGTTAATTGGACGAATATTAGGAACCTGTTAAAATTATTCAGCAATAACGTGTAATCGTGTCATTTAATTCGAACTTTTATACCAGCTTAGCCACATTGAATAACATCGTACAGTTTTGGACAAGTTAGATTGTTATTCTTGCAGTAGCTGAACAAAATACTATAGCATTTCACAGTTAGCTTGAGACACGAAGATTTAATGTTTGCTACCCGAGTCGCAAACACACAGGTTGAGAGAAAAAGTGTGATCTGCACTATGTCGGAATTGTATATTTTGTTGAAAGCGTTTTTTAAATAAAAGGCATGAAGTAATTCATCATATTCAAGTATTATGTTTTTTATTTTGCATTTAATGTTTCGAAATTAACAACTTGCTTAAATCCATTGAAGAAAATAGGCAAGCTACATAATTGAGTGCACTTTTAGCACGAATTATTGTTTATGTCATAATTACGTAAAAAGTGCTACCTAACTACAAACCATTATCATCCAAAATATTAACGAATTAAGACGAGTCATTTATTCGGATTTGCTTTCATCTTACCAATTTAATTTTGAATGCATCCACTAGATGGGGAAAACACCGTTGTTGTGACAACCGCACAACAAAGCCATACAGTGCACACTCATGATTACGTTATAGCAGTTGCTGCGCTTTTCTTGTGACCTTGTGTAAGATGTACTATAGGATAAGTGACTACCATGGATAGATCTAGCACTTTTTGCGACAATGATGATACGTTTTAAAAAAAATTTCCAAAAGTTTTTGAAATACAAATGGCTGCACTTCCAAGAGAGGTGCTGAAATGGCTTCAAAGTTTAGATTTGAGTAGTCCAGTAAGAAACACAAAATGGTAAGCTAGTCTGCAGTACACTTAGTTGTAATAATATTAATTTCCACATTTAAAAAACTTTCGGTGATATATTACACTAGTGCAAAAACAAAAGTAGGCAATTCTATCTGTGTACATATATATAGTATAACTCTATTACACAGTCGGCATAAATCTTGGATTTAAAGCAATGTAACGTGGCAGTGCTTCCCTGTCAAAAAAACTTGTATACCTTTTCCTTTTCTATGTCTGTGCATAGCATCCAGTTTTTAGATTCAGAATTTTTGGTGACATTTTGGGTTTGTCAAACAATTTGACTTGTAATACTGTATTAGTTGATCGCATTGATGGACAAGATATTATGCCTAGACTTTGCTCATGTAAGTATATGATCAGAAATTTTTACCACTTTACTCAAAGATTCTAATAGTATGGCAGCATGGGGTCTTTAAAGATGTGATGCCCTGGGCCCGTGGCGGGTTGTAGCTAAAATTAGCGGGGTGCTCCTTCGGAAAATTTTTTGCCATTTTAATATTGTGCAAAACGAAACAAAAATACGTAATTTTAATGTTGTAATTTGTAATTGTAATTTTAAACAAACAAACGTATGAAAGTTGATACATAAACTTGATAAAATCCATTCACGGTAAGCACATGAAAATTGACAAAAAACTGTGTGAGCGACAGTACTTTCTCTGTCTGGGCTCAGACATGCACATGCTCACAGCAACCAAACAGCGTGTACTAGAGCGCATTGTGCTGGGCTATGAAGCAAACAGTACTACCCTCACATACTCTGGTTCCATACAAGTATAAAGAAAGAACTAAAGAAAAAGACTAATTATATTGAGTATTATCGATAATATCGAGTGAAAATAGGGGGTGCTGTAGTTCCACAGTATTTATACACAAGCCGCCACTGCCTGGGCAATTGCCCAGTGTGTCTGTGCCTTACACAGCACTGTTTCAAACCAAAAAAGCCAAAATTAGAAAAAAACTGTTTTTGTAGTGAAAAAACCATAGCCGGTAAACCACTCTTAGGGGAAGTAATCTTGTATACAATAACATGGTGATCTTAGTTCATGAATGCAGTTTTTATTAATTTTGCTTCTGCACAGGGATTTCTCCAATGGATACCTAATAGCAGAGATATTTTCCTGGTATTACCCGCAGGATATTCAAATGCACTCATTCTCAAATGGAACGGCTTTGCAAATCAAAACGGAAAATTGGCGTTTATTACGTAAGGTAAGTCCAGTGCTTTTTACACTTCTAATTTGAGAACACGAGGTGAGCTGTTGTAGTTTATCTGGTAACTCTGTTGTTCACATTTTGAAAAGGTTGGTTAGTTTGCTTTAAAGCAAAACAGTATGATTTTTCATATCCTACACCATTTTGAAGTACGATAAAATGTATACATTTTAACATCTGTAATAGTGCCAAAGCATTTCTGATAATTAAATATTAGGCTAAAAACTTAATTAATGACTGGCGAGCCAAGGTAGTGATGATGTCACAAACGAACACAATTTTCAACAACACAAACATTCCATTAGTGTGTTGCAAGTGTTTGTCACATAATACATAGGTTTGAAAAAATAGTATGTTTCCTTTCAACATTTTAAAGAGTAGACTGTTTTGACTTACAGTTGTGGATTGAGTCCAGTTTTCCTTTTAATTAATTTTCTACGATGCCTTGATGAAAAAATGCAGATAACTTCATAAAAAAAGACGATGATAACAGCAGAACAATACAGCAAAATAAACACAAGTGTATAGTAGCTTTACTAGGAAATTAAAGCAATTCCAGAACTTAAATTCGGAATATTTCTTGCATCTGTTTAAAGTGATTTTTTTCAAAAAAATTTACGAACAAGTTTTTAGATCCAAAAATTCCCACTTTCGTCCTTTGTTTGACTCTTACAAGAGCCATGCTGCTATCAGCACATTTGTTCCTAGGTATGATGTCACTTCGTCCTCATGGCTTTGGTAGCCATAGGTTATGTACGATTGACCTCAAAGCATTTGTGGTCAGCTGTGTGCCGTACAGCAAGCCACAATGTCAGGTTGAAATGAGATGATTCTTGCGTGTACATTGCACAAACATGGCCACTTGGTTGGCTGTTTATTTTCTCAATAAAAAACAACCAGTTATTACATCCGTGAAGGTTTTCACATTGCATGATATTCTTGGTAACTTTTGTTAACAAATAAATGAAACTAAAGTTACATTACAGTTTAGAATCTTTTTAATCACTCATATGAAATTAATGCCTCTCTCAGTCTGTCATTGGAAGAATGTAATTACGTGAACATCACCCTGTAACTGTGTTGATAAATAATGTCTTCCTGTAAAGTTGATGAGTTGAGATTGACAAGTTTGTACTGGACCACACTGTGTTATGAGTTGCTATTGGTTACAAAATCACTCTGAACAAACAGAGATGCATTTGTGGCATTACTCCTTTTTTATTGTCAGTGAATAAAAAATAACAAAAACAAAACATCACAGCTGTCATCCTAAGCAGTCGACATTACTTCCACCTCTATAACAACTAACTAACTAGGTCAAAATCAAGTTACAGAACACTGGCGAGAAGCCAACCTGGCACTTAAATCAGAATCGGCAGGCGGATCATAACATTGGCCTTAAATAAAGATAAAAAATTCTGATATAAATACTGATATTTCTGATATAAATTCTGATGCAACCTTGCTATAACTTACTTATCATTAGTCATGCCTGATTATTTTTGACACACTTCGACACGGTACACGCTGGAAAGCACTCAAAACCAGTGCCTACGCGACAAATGTGACCGGAGCTTAGCTCACCATCTAGAACAACCCTCTACGATGGGCCACTGAACCAACAGAGGATATACTGGAAACAGAAAAAAACACTATGAAAGCTACATATTGGTAGCAGATGATTAGTGCTATAATGACTTTTTTCTCCAGTTAACTGATTTCTGAGAAAATGGCATTTTTAAAAAGCATTTTCTGAGAATTTAAGCTATCATTCTCATCAATTTTGTCTCACTCTGGTGTAAAAAGCAGTTATTTTCAGTTCTAAGAAAACAGCATTTTTAAAAAGCGTTTTCTGAGAATTTAAGCTACCATTCTCATCAATTTTGTCTCACTCTGGTGTAAAAGTAGTTATTTTCAGTTCTTCACGAAACAAAATGTTGAAATTTCTCAAAAATTGATGGAAGCTACAATACACTGCAAGGAAGGAGCAGGAAGACTCATCGTCATGCGCACGTATGAAATTCTTACCAATAAATGGTGAGTTGTTACAAATGCGAAGCAGTTTAGTCTTACCAACAGTTTATTAAACAACACAATTTGAGATTTGACAGTAACATACGTAAATAGATTTGGTGTATGTCAATTTCTGTATTTTTGGAAGTTCAAAATATTACGCCGTGTATTGTGAGCATTACTCCGTATTGTTACTGCCCTTATTAGCATGAGTATTAACATAATTACAGTTTGTTTAATACACATCACAATTCTACAAACAAGAGTTAGTTGTGAAAAGAATGATACCTTATTTAGCCTTTTGCCCATTTTATTTCACGTTCAGATGACCTGGCTTCGTTTCACATTGGGACGATGTTCATATCACCTCATTTACAGAGAAACAATAAGCCTTTTCACAGTTTCGTTGTGCACAAGCACAGTTGCTGTAGGTCAAAGGTTAAGTATACCACAGCAACACGTCTTAACTACAACCCTCATGTGACATGTAGGTAAAGCAAAGCTGTCTGCCACATCAGTTCAGTAAACTTCAATTGCTTTACGTGAAATTTACTTAATTATGCATTCATCTGTGCGTAGAGTCATTTATTAGCAGGATTTTAAAATGAGAAAAAGAAAAAATGAACTAACACAAGTGTAAAAGATTTAACGAATTCATCGTGTTTTGCTAAAAACTTTCAATGGAGAGCCTAAAGGTTTTGCCTTAGATTTAATCAGACAAACCAGCATTTCTAAATGCACATTGAAATGACAAATGAGTCTGCACATTGTACGGCATTAACAAATCACAGTTGACCAACAAAATGATACGCTAAAATATGGTTGTAATTAGTGGTAATTTGTGCTTAGTGTTTTACCTGTAGTGCAGACATAGATTCTGTATTTATTTTGTGACTTTCTTTAATCAGTGCTTGCATTACAAATGAGAAAATAAGAATTTTGTTTTGTGGTTTTTTTCCTATTTGTTTTTATCTTTCACCTTAAAGTTATGCGCAGCATTTTAATGACGGCGTGTCTTTCAATTTTATTCTCTTGAATTTTTTACTTAACGTTGCTGTTATAGCTTGTATAGGCAGTTTTCCATCTGTGTTTATTCTACTCTGTCCTAGATTTTCTTCCATTTTTGCAAAATGTAAATGTGTGAATGTGAATGATTTATGTACTGGTATGTACTTGAAACTGTGTGCTGTAATAAATGGTCTTAGACTGTTTAGCAATGATCAATAATGCGCGGACATTCCACGTAGTTTTGTTTGCCGCTTCTCGCATGATGATAGGCTAACACAACTTACTTACATGTAAAGTCTATACCTCTATAGAGCGGCGGGTGACAACAATACCTGGAACAGCCACGAAATTTCTCAAACTCAAAGACAATGGATGTTCCAAATAGCATGCAGCACAGGGGGGTAGAAAAAGAACTTAGAAATACACCCCTCACATTTCGTAAAGTATACATCTCTCCCAACAAAACCTTCAACATTTTGTAGACCGGTTCGTCCTCTTTCTGCGTGTGTGCCTTTTCCCAACTTGCCCATACAGTTGCACAAATTGAGTTTTTCTAGAGACTGTTTGAGCAATTTTCAGCAAAATTTGTGTGGTTGGGTCCGGGAAAATTCCCGTAGCGGGCATTTGTGGCCCTCCCGTGAAATCTAAATATGACTATTAAACCCACCGTTGAATGCGCTATTCAACCATTATCAGCACCGCCCTCGGCACGTTCCTGTTCTCTAGAAATAGGAGGTATAAGTATTCGTATTGGGTTAGATTTCATTGTTCTTGATTTAACGTAAATGTAACCGCTATTTTCGTAATGAACGTGATCCGTAATGCGTGATCTTTGATCCATAATGCGTGATGTGTATTGACTGTTTCCATGTGTCCATAAACGCTACATGAATTAGCAAAGCCCACGACGCTCTTTCTTGCCATTTTTGGTCACTATTCGTGAAATTGCAAGCAATAATTTTTGGAAACCATGTCTCTGGCGCACAAAATTTATGCGTGATAATTACGACTACGGTATTACACTGCTAGACGAAAGTTTTGGGTGCACAACATTTTCCAGGAGAGAGAACAATATGGCAGGTATCATCATTTAGTGAAAGAACTGCAGTTAGATGCATAATACATATCTACATGCTTCTTCCACCTCTCAAAAACTCGAATAGAAAAAACATTATTGTTTGTATGTCCTAGAGTGACTAAAACTCACCCAACCAGAATTTTCAGAAAGCCAAACTGCGAAAATGGTCACCGGAAACTTGAAAACTCGCTATAATCACCTAGGCAACGACGGTTTCCTGTCTGCGTATCGCTGAGTAATCGTATTCGGACAACAGCGATCATGTTCAAATGAATACGGATCACGCATCATGCATTACGGATTACGCATTACATATACATGGAAACACTTCTACATGTTTAAATACAAACTGTTGTACACACATTATGGATAACACATTGCGCACACATGGAGTCGTACAGAAATAAGAACGATTTATGTTCTTTATTGCTACTAGTTTGCAGTATGCGAAAAGTAGTGATTTCACAGACAAAGAGTACCAGAACAAACTCCCGCTCCACGCCAGGTCTACAGCTTCAACTGCGGTTAAGAGCAACCTTCGTAGTTCAGAATGTATCCAGTATCCAAGCATAGATGTTGGTCAACAGAAGGTACACGAAATGCTAGTAAATTTAAGCATTTTAGGAAAGTATTAATAATTACAGTTAATAAAATTTCGCAAGTATTAATCTTGATGTTACAAAAACAATGTTTGACAGTATCTAATGATATCTCGATACTTTTTTCAATATCGTGTAATGTAACATGGTACTTCACTAAACCATTATGCGATGATGTTCCTTTAGTCTTTTTATGATCTTCCCCCAATGCTGCCATGGCCATTGAATGCATAATTTATTGTAAGATAAACTATTAACTACTCTATGACTACATCAGTACACGTGTCTCACCCAACGAATTTGAAACACCTCAGTTTGCAATTGTGCGCATGTAAGGCGAGAAAAATAAAGAAAAACACAAACATTCCTTGTGCTAAAATATTGCCTTTTAGTCAGCATGTAACACGTATATTCTGCTGTCAGTTAATTGAATTACTGTTCAATTGCAGATTATATCGATTCATACATAGTTGTAATCGCAATTAATTCGATTAATCTATTAGTCGCCCATCATTAAACCACGTGGTCCACTAACTTAGAACTTAAACATTTTTCCTTGCATTTTAGGCAGAGGCCATTATCAAAACACACAGTGAGCTCAAACAACATGCAAAAGACATATTTCCGGCAAGGTATAAAGTACCCCGGAGTGTTCGATCTCCTCTGTGCCACGGAAAAAGTGCACCAATTCTAGACGATTCTGAGGAGACGAAGACACCGACTTCTGCAGTAATGACTTGCAGCTCCAGTGACGTTTTAATACAAACGTTGAAACATAGCGAGACGAAAAAGCGCTCCATTTTGCGGCATACTATCGTAACTGCTGTTGAAAATGAACCAAAGGACAATTCATAGCAGGAAAGGAAAAATTTGAATATTAGTATTTCTTACTTTCATCTGACACAGATTGAAGAGAATTCTATGAATCACTGTGCCAATTTTAAGCACACTTTACATGCTTTGCGGTGCTTTCATTTTAAGCATAAACACTTTCTGTAATTTGCATAAATTATAGAGAAAAATGTTATTATTTTAAAATATACAATTGTGATAAATCGTGTATAACTAATATGTTGAACTTGAACCCTATATATATATATATATATATATGATTATGTTATGTAAATAAAAATTCTTTCTTTTACAAGTTATAAGTGATTTTAAGACTGGATTGAAACAAACAAATACTGTGCTGTGACTGCATCATTAATCGTACAATCCTCAGCAGTTCATTAAGTACAAAAATCTTGAAATTTTTCAGTTTTTGACAAATTTGAAAAAACTTTACCATCACCTTAAGGATAAATTGAAAGTTTACCATTTCCTGTTTAAAAAAGACAAATCAAACAATAACTTAACTTTTGTTGCGGAGTTCGGAGGAACTCGCGTTGATGTTTGAACTGAATTTCAACTTTAAGTTTTTTGTAGAGTTAGAGAATGGAAACTGCATGTGGTGACAAATATTAAAAATGCCAAAAATTATTTTGTGTTAGAATGCGATTTCTTATAATTTAGTCTAATGCTGTATGTGTGTTACAATGCCACGTAGACACACGAACCCAAACTATCATTTTTCATACCTTTGGTCCTCCGCTAACCTAATGATGCAGATTAGTTGATGCTGAAACCATCCCACATTTCGAATATACCCAGTCACAGCCAAAAAATAACCACAGACGCTTTATCTCTTTTGCAAAAACAAAATGTTTACCCTTAGATCATACCCAACTGTCACTTCAAGTGTTGCGTGTTAGCCAAGATTCTACGCCTAGCATAGCAGAATACTAAGCAGACAGAGAACACATAAATTACCAGATTTGTAGAAAAACGCATCGTTTGTGTTATCTTGAAGCCAAAGAACTGCTCAGAAGACTTATCATAAAATTGCATTCCGTACTCATGTTCAATTATGAAAACCACATTTTATTGTGTTTATTTTTGAAATCAGAACTGCTTAATATCCCAACATGAAATTTGGTTCTGTTAAATTAACTTTTTTTAGTTGGAATAAATTCCTGTTATGATAGCTACGAATATCAAAGTCTATTGGTGCTGGCTGCCACTCCAGCGGTGGATACAGGCTTTACAAAAAGGGTGGGCCCAATGAAAAAGCAGCTAGGGGGTCTGGGAAATTGATGTATTTTACTGTATTTTAGATCATTTTTCTTGCTGTTTCCTCAAGCAAATTCAATAGTTTGAAACTCATTATGTCACATCAAACTTTTGACTCGTAATTACATACCACCAATATACTAGTATACACACTAGTATAGCATATAACTGCACACAGCGATATCTTTGCCAAAACTTCAATTATCACTTAAAGGGCACAAACGTTTTTACACTGAAATCATTAATGCAGAACTTTTTTATGAGTCATTAAATGCTACCACTGAACGTTCTAACGCTTATAATCCAGAGAAAACATTCACTAAGTGTGTGTAACTGCTACTACAAAAGGGTGGACCCAGGCCTCTTTGGCCCACCCCTAAATCCGCCACTGCATTCCCTATCTGTCCTACTCCCCCTTTCAAAAATTTTATTCCTGTGTCCTGCAAACTCAGAAATTAGGAATAAGAATGGACTAAATTACAAAATCAACATTAAATTTCTATAAATAGATAGTACTTTGTGATTTCCTTATTTGCTGCTTATCCTTTGCTTAGGTACAGAAGTTTGGTACATAAGTAAGACTTAGATAAGAGAAGTGCCCTGCAACATTGCTAAATAATGGAAATGAAAACGCAATTACCAGTCTCTGATAACCAGTAACTCTGCAAACTATCTAAGCATCTACTGGACTTGTTCACCTCTGCTCTCTCATTGAAGTTTGCTTTGGCAGAACTTGTCCATAACACTGATTCAGTGCTATTTATGCATCTTCTTAATTAAGCAGCATTGTGATCTAAAACAAAGTCAATCGAATAGTTATTTAAAATCTTAATATCAAGTGTATCATTAATAAAAGTACAAACCCGCTGGAACCAAAATTAAAAAATAGTAAAGTTGAAAATTTGGAACACGGTCAGCAATTTATGAGATTAAAATGTTTAATAAACATTTATCGTTAATAAACATAGACGTTAAATTTTGTCTTACAATTATTTTCTTTGCAAATCTAATTCATCATCAACATTACTACCAATGGATACAATGTCATCATTAGCATCAATTTATTAGTCTGTCATCACCATCGCCATGGTCATCAGCATTAATATCACTATCGTTGTCATCATCATCATCATCAACATCGTCATTATCATTTTCTCGCATCTGCTTACTTCGCTCCATTTAACATATTTTTTGTTGTTGTTTATATCATTAATTTAGTGTTATGTTGAGCGTAGCTTATAAGTTAATTTTTTCTGCAGTGCTCATAGCACTGTAATGCATTGTTAATTTGTAATTTTATAACTTTTATTTTGTATGTGCTAAATGGCTGAATAAATAAATCTAATGATTTTAACTAGTAAGTAATTTTTAACTAGTACTATTTTAACTATGCAACTAAAACGCTTCACGCAGCACTGTAGCCTGACGATGAAGAAATTATCAGTAGGAATAATAATTAACACTTATGACTCCATAAAAATCATTTAACTCATTAGATTCACTTCTCTTCAAGAACATATTCATAAATGAATTGAAGTTTTTCTATCAGGAATCAGTGGCTGGCTGGTAAGTCGCACGGGTAACCGTTTTACTGGCTTCGCACTGATTTCATTTCATCTTCTCCATTGTCAGCACAGATCAACTTTTCTGCAATAAGCTGCGCTTTATGATCTGCAAATATGTGTCCTCTAATATCCTATAATCATCGGCGTCGCCAGAGTTTAAAAAATTGACGAACAAGTAGCTAGAGGGTCTGGAGGAGTGCTGTAAGCTCTCCCTGCGGGGTCTGAGGTGGAGCCCCAACCACCAAGTTATTTTCCTGTATGTAAGCACAATTTGGAGGCCTTAAATGAGATCTAGATTCTGGTACACAGACTTCCTCAAACGTGAAAAATTCTGTTTTAATAAACATATTTTATCTACATTTACCGAGGTAATGTTCATTGTATTCTATTGCAGTAGTTACATATCTTAAAAGCAAGTTCATAATACGCTGCAATGCAGATGACCCATTACTTAAGCTAAATTTATTTAGTGTCAAGATTATCTATGCAGCAAAATGTGGATAGTCAAACATAAAACTGATTTGAGACATTTAAGTTTACAGCCCCCGCCCACTAGACAATCTGCTAGATATAAATATATATATATATATATATATATAATTGTAAAGATTTGTAACAATGAAATAGTAACAACACATACATATATTAAAATACATAAATATTAGACATAACAATGCAAAAAACATAACAAAATAATTCCGTAGCAAATTTACAAAAGTATGATTTAAATTAACTCCGACAAAATTGATTCAAATTCGATTACAACAATGGGAAGAACCAACTGTGCTATTAATCATAGCGTACAACAGATTGCAAAACTTTTGGACTATATTTAAACAAAGGAATAACCAAGCCAGTCATTAATATCAGCACAGCAAATGTTGCACTGTATCCGAAAAATTCTGCGATTGACCCCACACACGAAGAAAATAACAACTTTCCTAGAACTTCCACAGTCGTTAGAACAGCGTAATGTGTGTTTCGCACATGATTAACAGACTGTCGTGAACAGTGCATCATGATCGTAAATGTTGCCGTGGTAACTGCTCCGCTGTGAAACTGCAAAACGACAATGCAAAGTACTGAACTGATGGACAGCGTCAGTGGATTGGCCTGCGCATAGAGGGTTAGCGTAAGCATTCCGAACAAGGGTACTAATCTGACCAAACAATGGCGTTTTAAGGATGTTAGAAAAGACGCTTTTCTTACAGAAAGCAAAAAACCCCCATAAACTGAGCCAAATATGGATGAGGACATGCCAAGTATGCCTGTCCAAAAGTTTACTGATGTGCTAGATACTCCAGCATCAATCAGAAACAATGGAAACAGCGATAAAGCACCTTGCGAACCAAGTTTATAAGTTAACACAAAGACTAACATCCAAAGTGTCCCGGGTGTTTGTGTCACACTTATATACACTCCAATCCATGTTTTCCAAAAACCCAAGTCGCTAGCCGTACGTACGTCATGGCCAGTATTCAATTTTTCGTTATTTGGAAAAGTTAGTTTGCATTTATAGGCTATTGCTAAGATGAAACTAAGAAAATAAAGAGAAGAAAGTAATAAGAAAGTGAAAAACCAGCCTAACCAATGTTCGCTGAATGTCATAAATAAGCCCCCAAACACTGCACCAACTTTATATGCAACGACCTGCACGGAATTTCCAAATCCAAGTTCAGCGTCTTTCAACATGTCAATTGCTAGTCCGTCTACTGCTATGTCTTGAACTGCCGTAGAAAGGTTTAAAACGAATAACACAAAACAGACAGTAGAAATCCGGTTCAAATCGGTCAGCGACAACATAACGCACGACGCAGTCATAAGCAGTTTAGTCATCGACAACCACTGAAAGTGCGTCCCTCGTCGATCAACTAACGGTGCCCACAAACCCTTTAACAGCCAAGGAGACAGCAGTAATTTCATACCGCCGATCCTCGTCAGGGTGGAATTGCGAGTTCGCATATATGTAGGTAAAAAGTTTGATTGCAGTCCATATGGAATGCCTTGTGAAAAGTAAAACCATGCCAGCAAGGCAATTTCTGTTCTCATGATGTAGTTCAAATCATTACTTACCCTGAAAAAGTAACATAATGAAATGACAATAACTGTTAACAGTAACTTACCACAAGCAAATAGTGAAGCGAGAAATTGCTACCCCAAACAAATGTTTAAGTTTATTCTTGAAGGTATAAATGTTTTGGTCCATTACCCCTTCCCAAGGTATTATATGCATTAGAAACCACAATATGTTAGATTGTAATATAACAAGCTAGACTACTTTTCTACTGTTACATTGTACAGGCAAAACTTGTTATGTATACACATCTCTGTTATGTTTAAAATTTAACCTGTGATCAGGCTGCAACTGGCTACCTTTTGCTGACATTCTTGAATTTCTGGACTCAATATTGGACCTACAATGTATGTATACATTCTAGTTTTCTTGTCTAGTGTAGTACTCTGTAAAATGTATAGTTCTAGTACATATTTCAATAGTTTGCAGAAATAATAGTTGTAGGTAACCAGTAAAAATGTTGTAGGCAAGAGCAAATTTGTATTTTTGCAGAATAAACAACTTAGCTATAGAAACGCAATACTGATTTGAGCAAGTACATTATATTTATCAATCGCAGAGTTTTAAAAAATGAAGGTATTGCTGTTCAAAAGAAATGGTCAAATACACCCCTGATTGTCTACATTAATTTTTGGCAGATGCCACAGCCTTGGGTTCAAGACTATAATTATAATATATACCGTACCACACCCACATGCAGATTTAAATACCTCACATGCAAAACAGATTTTTTTGCATAGACATATTTATACAAAAAAATCTCTTCTGCATATAAGGTATATATATTGATACAGTATTAAGACGCTGTTTATTAGACTCACGCTTAATAGAATCAGTCGCCTAATTGACTATAAAAACACCTGGCATGGGTGGTTTCACTAAAAACACCTGGCATGGGTGGTTTCACTAAAAACATCTGGCATGGGTGGTTTCACTAAAACCATCTGGCATGGGTGGTTTCACTAAAAACACCTGGCATGGGTGGTTTCACTAAAAACATCTGGCATGGGTAGTTTCACTAAAAACATCTGGCATAGGTCGTTTCACTAAAAACATCTGGCATAGGTCGTTTCACTAAAAACATCTGGCATGGGTGGTTTCACTAAAACGATCTGGCATGGGTGGTTTCACTAAAACCAACTGGCATAGGGGGTTTCACTAAAACATCTGGCATGGGTCCTTTCACTAAAACCATTTGGCATGGGTGGTTTCACTAAAAACATCTGGCATGGGTGGTTTCACTAAAAACATCTGGCATGGGTGGTTTCACTAAAAACATCTGGCATGGGTCCTTTCACTAAAACCATTTGGCATGAGTGGTTTCACTAAAAACATCTGGCATGCGTTGTTTCAGTAAAAACATCTGGCATGGGTGGTTTCACTAAAAACATTTGGCCTGGGTGGTTTCACTAAAAACATCTATTCAAATGTATATAGAAATCATTGGCAATTAGCTCAAACAACTCTGCACAACTGATTTGATATTCTTGCTTCACATACTAAAATAAAACACCTGTGTACGCTCATGGAGTTTTTGTGACTTTTACATCGTCTTTGTTTACTTTTCTATACTATAATCTGCGCATAGAAATAAACGTTAGTGCCTTTTTGTTGGTAAGCAGGTATGTTTATTACGTGCTAATATGCTAACGTAGCAGTAACTTTTTGTAACTTTTAGTTTAAAGAAACAGACTTGTAAGATTTAGATAAGATACAAGACGTATTTATTTCACACATATGATAGAATACAAATTAGCCACTAATAAAACTATTTTTTCTAGAAGAAAATGTGTGAGGGCAGCGTACGACAATAACAGTCCTAAAAAGCACTGCCCTTATATATTGCTCATTTATAGAATTTAGTTTTGGTGGCTCGGCTCTACGTAAAACAGGTCGTCATTAGAAAAATAATATTAGTATATTTTTATAGGCCTATTATATAATTCAAATGCATGTTAATCGATATGAATAATTATTGGAATAAGACACATGACAATGATGGGCAAGTAGAATCACGTCTCCAGATCAGTAAACTCAATCACAAAGGTGTCACAAAACTAAGGTATGAAACAAAACTAATCTTCAATGTATTACTGCTCGAAATAAATAGTTCGGTTTAATTTCGGGTATTGATGAGAATGAAATGTAAGTAATAGTTACTTGTATTATATTTATACTTAGAAAAGTATCATTTTTCATTTTCTTTTTTTATTATTTCACTTATATAAATTAACATTTTTTAATAACTGCATTGGAATTTAGGCATTACTTTGTCACTAAAATTCATTAAAAGCCTATTTTATATGAGCAACTACCGGTACTGTGCCATCATCGTTGCTGCAGTTAAATTATTGGCAATCAACATATAATATTCGAACTTACTCACGACATTCTGTAATCGTGATGCAGATACAGTTAACCTTGGGTATAAGGTACTTGCTTATAAGGGACAACCAACACCGGCCCCGACTTTTCGTAATGTTTTTCCTATGTAAAAATTTTCGTATATAAGGTACTCGGATATAAGGGACTTTCAGTTATAAGGGACGATATCTTCAGGTCCCGCGTAATAAAAACCCAGGTAAATTACCTTGCATATAAGGGACTCTATGATCAAAGGAAATTGATCAATTTTTAACCTCAATTTTTCGCAAACTCGGCCTCCGAACAGCTCGGTTTCCATGGTCACACACATCTAGCATCACTGAAGGAGCTTCCTACATACCGTTTGCACTGAATGTGTAGCAACAATCCATAAAAACATGGGTAAAAGTACAGGTCTAGATACACCCTCAGTCTGACTCAACTTTGGCTATAGGGGATATCGGATATAATGGTCAAGTTTTTTCTGTCCCGAGGTGTCCCTTATATTCGAGGTTGGCTGTATGTCCTAGATACAAGAGACACATTTCTGGGACGTTTAGGGACAACTAATCACTTAAATAGGTCTGTCTTGGTAATTAGGTCTAACATTTATAATTTTCATCAAATTTACTTCAAGAATAATGGTGGAATTAACATACCACAAAGGAAGGAAATGTGAAATATGGGACCAAGCCTGAATCTAAATCAACCTGAAAGCACGCTAGCATCTGCCATTTAATAAATAACAATTTTTTAATATAGCACAGCTAGTGACCATAGACACCCATTGAAAAGGATTATTCAGATCAGTGGTTATGTGATAAGCCGTCCTCCTCTAGGTTTCTTCTCAGTTATTAGTACTTGATGTAATGCTGTAGTAAGTGGAGAATTCCATGGTACTCTAAAGACGTCCAATCTATCTATACCCATATCTATACGACGCGTCTGTATGGCACCAATGCATTCTTTCTTGTTCGTAAAATTGTATAGCATCTAATTTGAAATTATCTCTGGCCAATATATACACGTTTTTCTATACAGACGCCTTTGGAAGGCGTCGAAACCCCTTCCTTGGGCAACTTTGACTGTCCACAATTTAGAATTATACAACTACAACTTACAAGTTCTGCAAAATGATGATAAAATATGTGGTTTAGTTTCTGTTGTGAGATTCGGATTTTCGAAGATGCTTATAAGCTGGTAATATGCAGCCAAAGCTAATATTTGGCACTTTCAGTCAATACTAAGCTGACCAGATTCAGATATTTCATACAGATATTTACAGGTGACAACTGAACTGACCACCGATACCGGTTACTACCAATAACGGCTACCTTCACTTCCAGGCGTTTTATCATATTTGGTTTTATTGCCTTATAAGTTATGGCCACAGCCACACGAGCCTTCACAATCATTGGAATTTGAAAGTGACACTGACTGTACTAAAGTAATAATCAGCACTAAGGTAGCAATATTATATGACAACATAATATTTCTACATTTTTTCAGCCATGCCATCCAATGGCAGACCAATGCAGCAGCAATAAAGTGGCGTTCACCTAGCATCCGGATGCGTTTTCAACCTGCGGAATAACCTACGAAAAAAATCAATTGGAACAGCTGCGGAAAAAGAATAACGCACACACAGGGTGCATTGAAGACAATATAAACCAACTTTTATCTACTCCGCACCCCCAAAATGCATACGCATCTGAATGCTACATAAACGCCACTATACATAATCCAATATGGACAACTCTTCCTGTGAATCATCAAGACTCTCTTCAGTAGTTAACTTGCTGACAATTCTCTGGTTTTGGGATGGTACCTATAGCAGCTGTCTTTAGTCTTCAACAGTTTGAGGTTGAGGACACATTTAATTCGTCTAAGTTCAAAGCCCACTATATGATTTAGGACTTCTGAGCCCCCGCTAAAACTAATCCTGTACAGCAGATGCCTTGTATGTGTGTACTTGATTTGTGAAAATAAACATACAGCTGAGAAGTAGCCATGACCGATGACTAAACAGCAATTTTGACCTTTTCTAATACTTAATACCAATGGCACCTAATTAAATGTCATGGATTGCCCCAAATGCCTTTCCTTCTATCTTAAAGATGTTGCATGAACTGCTAGACAGTCTACGAGAAATGCAAATGCACTGGATGGACTAACCTGCAGCTGGAGATCATTTTCGCCTGATTTGTACAATCGAAACATGTTTCACGGTGCCCCAGTCATTAATTCAGTAATCCTTTAATCTCAATACTCTATATGGCTTGCTTTTGTCTGCTAACAACTGTACAGGACTGCAGATCTCGATCAAATTATATACAGTGACAAATTAAATTTTGTATTCCGATTATAAAAATCACGCACTGATGCTTACAGAACGACCAAAATCTTAAAAAATACCAGACAACCAGACCCAAGATAATCATCAGTTAGCAGCAAATTAGCAGGGTAATGAAGAATCAAGCATTATCATGTGCGTTTATACCACATGTATGCAAACCACAAAGCATTCAAAGACTAAAAGAGGCATACTAACTCCCGCACAGCTGAACAAGCTAAACGTAACTTTAATGGCATATTTTTTGGTATACAGTCAACCTCGGATATAAGGGACACCTCAGGACCAGAAAAAACAGTCCCTTATATCCGATGTCCGTCATAGCTGAAGTTGAGTCAGACTGAGGGTGTACCTAGACCTGTACTTTTACCCATATTTTTATGGATTATTGCTACACATTCAGTGCAAACGGTATGTAGGAAGCTCCTTCAGTGATGTGAGATGTATGTGACTGCGGAAACTAAGCTGTTTGAAGGTCGAGTTTGCGGAAAATTGAGGTTAAAAATTGATCAATTTCGCTTTGATAATAGAGTACCTTATATGAGAGGTAATTTACTTGGATTTCTATTACGCAGGACCAGAAGATATCGTCCCTTATAACCGAAAGTCTCTTATATCCGAGTACCTGATATGCGAAGATTTTTACGTAGGAAAAACATTACGAAAAATCGGGACTGGTGCTGGTGGTCCCTTGTAAGTGAGTACCTTATTATCTTATATAACCGAGGTTTACTGTAGTTAATTAAACTAATATACAAACTGTGGCTTAATGATAGTAAGAAAAGTTAAGAAAACAAATAAATCTAACAGCATAATTTATGATGATACAGCATAGATTAAATTAAAATTTATTAGCACTTTTATTCATTACGTACAACAGTACATGCTCCAAGCCAAAAACTGACTTTTTACAAGATCCACAAAGAAAATAAAGCATTCTAACTACAAGGCTGGTAAATTAAACTTCATATTAATATTTAGTATAATAGTAGCAATAACTTATTTTACAATATAATAAACCACAACCTAGCCTTAAAATACCTGTACAATAACACAACGAAATGTCTGACATCTTAGTGGAATACAAGCAGAAACGGTCAGTATTGTCAATTTCCTGTCATAAGCTGACAGCATAACAATCTATACAACTGAAAGCTGTTACAACCATTAAAATTCCATGCTTGTGTACTATAAAATCATTAAATAAGAATTGTAGACGACAACATAGATGAAGATTCCAACAGTGAAAGAGGAAAGTACAGCACACTACTTACAATAGTATCATTCTAACGAACTTAACTTAGACAATTTTCCATTGAAGAACGAAAAATGGTTTCACATTCTGCAAATGAAGTTTAAATATAAAAATAAAAATGTCATACAAGTACTCATTCCACATATGGTAAACTTACATTAAAACAATTTAATCACAGGCATCTGTAAGCAGATTTTATGCAAAGCTAAAAATTAAACATGAATCTTTTCAAGACATGTTTTGTATAACTGAAACAAAGACGAACCTGAAAAACATCATCTCATGAACAAAGGTGTTTACTGATGTTCCACAGCTGCACCATGTGCTAATCTAGCAATATGTACGTTTGTACATTTTCGTTGACTTGAAACCTCAAAATGAGAGTCATACATACAAGGTGGTACATAAACTAGGGAGTACCCTTTCATAGGGGGTACAGAAGTAATTAGTAAAAGAACAGAAAGAATGTTTACATCAAAGTATTCCTAAAATAATTGTGAATCCATCATGCGCTCAAAAATTAGTGTGCAAGTTATGGCACAACCTCCAACTTCGAGGGCTACAATCAGAGCAGTGACTCGCTGAACTCATGCAGACATCTCACAATTTTGCCTCTTGAATGCCTCTCAATGGCACGTTCCTGGATCATCTATGTATCATCTGTGTTTTTCAGGATAGCTCTAATGTGTTTTGTGGCTGAAATCTGGTGAATTCTCAAGCCATTCAGTTCAGTTGAAAAAAATTTGCAGCTTCGATCATACCGTTCAAGACTACAGGCTGCGTGAGAGCCCCACAAGGTTCTCGCACTAAATTTTTAGGGTACCAATAGTTTCGCTATTGTTTCAGGAATACTTTGATGTAATGAACTAGTCTCAACTATTATTCGTTACACTTGAACCCCTCTAACAAAAGGTTGTGTACTACCCTGTACATATTAATCAACGAATGTGCCTTGTTAATAAGATTATAAGTGAAATTAGTGAAAACTACTATAAGGTAATATTACACTATGATTATGCTCAAAAATTAGAATATTACTTCCTTCTTGTATTGGAAATAGCAGTCTGTTTTTTACTACTCTGCCAGAACTTGTCATGTATAGTGAATGCATCGATAGTGGCTGACAGATGTTTAGATGGTATGGCTGTAAAGTGTTTAGCTCCCGAATCATACTTGTAGAAGGAATGACACATTTTGTGGGTTATTGTTTTCGGTCCGGTGCCACAAAGTTTTGTAATTAAATCACTTTCCGGATCATATGAATACAACGCACGAAACTGACAACCATTATCACGAAATAAGACTAAGAAGTGATTACTTTCAGACAGAGAAAGAGCATCTAAAACCCTTTTTTTCAAATCTTCATTAACAGTGCCAGCTAAGCAACGATAGTTAATGGCATTCATTACAATGCCGCGGTTAGACTTTGCACTTGGCTTTACAAATAGCTTAGGACCTGCATAGACCTCACTAGCATTAGACGATTCTGACATCTGATCAGATGCTTTACTGCTAAATCTGTCAAAAGCCTGAGCAGCAGATGGAGGAGATCCTCGTCCTCTTGGACTAGGTTCTCGTCGACGTGTTGAATAAATGTAATCACCATTGCCTTCATCTTCCTCAACGGTTTCTTCTTGAAACATGGATTTTGGTCGAAAATTGGGAGAAGTATTCAGTTGTCCAGGGGAATTTTCTTGAAGCAGTGATTTTGGTCGATTAGCTTTTGGCTTTTGCTTTAATTTAACTGGGGGAGAATCTCCTGCGGCACCTCCTTGCTCGTTAAGCTGTGCCTCCAACTTCCTCCTCTGATAATCTTCCCAGATAAGCTGTCTTCTAATTTTTTCTTCCTCTTTCTTTCTTTCTGCTTCTTCTTGTTTGAGTTGCAATTCTTCACGTCGTTTTGCATTTTCCATTTCTATCTGCAATCGCCTTTGTTCTTGCTTTTCCTTTCGTTTGAGAGCACTCAACATAATCTTTTCCTTGCGTCTCATCATCTCTTCATCGTCTAATTTTTTATCTGATTCAGTTTGACCGAGTTCAAAAGCCACACCAGGAGCAGCTTCTACACGTTGACTGGTGGTTTCTTCCACATTTGACATGGAGACAGAATCTTTGTTAGTTTGCTTTGACTCGGGTTTCTTTGCAGGTGGGGTACTGCCAGCAACAGAAGTGCGTAATTCAGTTTTTGTCTGGCTCATAGGTGATATATATTGGGGAGGTGGAGGCGGGGCATCTATATCAGCTGGCTCAGTTTCCTCTGGTGCCTTTTGCTCACTAACAGCTTGCGAGGTTTTCTTACCATTTTTCTTTCCCTTGAGTTTTGGTTTACGTTTTCTTGGTGTTCCATCATCAAAGGAAATAACAAATCCTTGGTTATCGCCACCTGGTAACGGCCCAACATCACCAGTAATTTTACTAGTCTTCTCCTCAGCTCTATCAGTGTATGACATAACAGGTTCAGAACTACTACTGTAAGTACTCGATTCTAATGAGTGAGATTCTGCTGCACTCGTTTCTAAATTACTTAATTCCTTAGCCTGTTGCTCTTGGGTGTGAGAATGTTCTGGCGACTTCCTCTCTTGCTGCTGATCTGAGGCATATTGACTGTTATCAGTTTCTGCAGGTTGTCTTGCATCCATTTCAGCATTCTGAACTGCAGAGTCCGTGTGACCTGTACCACGGTAAGCCCTATCAGGAGACGCACGCAAATTTTCTTGGGAATGCCTTAGATTGTGCAGGTGTTCCTGCGATCCGCTATAGTGCTGAGGTGGTGAAGGTTGGAAACCATAAGGAGGATAAGGTTGCGGGTAAGGTGGATGAGGGTATCCATGTTGTGGATCGTAGTAGAGATTGTACTGACCATGATGATAAGGGCTAAAGTGTGGCATGCCATGCCCACTGTAAAGTTGCTGTTGAGGAACAGGATGAGACGGAAGTCCCTGATAATGTGGCGAATACTGAAACTGAGGATAAATTTGAGGAGAACTATGTGAGTGAGGCGGAGCAAAACCAGGATGCATCACATATGCAGGTTGAGGTGGCATCATGGGCATGACAGGCTGAGCAGTTGACGGGGGGTGTTGCTGCATGGCAGTCTGCTGTGGCTGATGAAGAGTAGATGGTGTTCCAACAGGTGCTGCCAGTTCATGGGCAAGAGTTGCACTATCACGTGAATCTGCCATTGCGACCTGTTCAAGTTGCGTTAGCTCGGACTGCAGTTCTTGCATTTTAGTTTCGTATTCGTGAAGCGTTTCACTTATTTGATCCTCGTTCATTGCGTCCACTTTACCTTCGCCGTCAGTTGATTCACTCAGCCACCGTTGCCGTAGCTTATCCAGTATGTCTTCAATTTCACTTCTTGTCATTGGCCTTTTTGCTTTTGCAGATGTTTCTTCAACGTTATCATTTCTTGTAATCTTTGCACTCCCAGACTCTTCTAAAGGGGGCCTTATTTTAGCTTTGTCTAGTTTGTATGTAGCATAATTAATATCAGACTTTGGTGGCGATTTTGCAAACACTCTATCACCTTCATCTTTGCTGTTTAAATCATTGGCTTTATGAACTCTAAAAGTGGCACTACGATCTACATAATTAGATTCTAAATCCTCATCCTTTTCCTGTATATCGTCTTTCCTGTCAGGTTTTCCCCCTTTCACGACCTGCATAAATGCTTGTTTTCCCATTCTTTGCCGATGCTTAGCTAAGTGTGCTTCCATTTGCTTTCGTTGGATTTCCATCTTCTTTCTTTTTTCCTCCAAGCGCATGCGGAGACTAGTTAATTCGGCATTGAGAGGTTTTGCATGATTAATAACTAAACTTGACCCATCTGGCTGTTTCTGCTGAGCACTTGCAGCCCACGTCGTCTGATTCGGCAATGCCGCGAATGTTGTCCGTTTCTTAGGAGAATCTTCTAGATTGGATTTTGGAGATCTTCTGTCGCTTTCCTTAACTGTTCCAGGATTGTGATGCATATAAACGTCGCTATGTATTTCGCCATTTACCGGAGGCCTATCCTGAGATTTATTCAAATCCATAAAGTTATTTTGCGGACTTCTGCACAACGACAGATCAGCCTCCTGCGAATCGCTTTTCATACCAAATATATGGTCATCTATGACTGGAATCCCCGCCGCTCTTGCAGAGTTTGCTGTATGAAAAGAATCGTGAAGAGTGAAGCTCTTCCCAACTAAGCCAAGAGCATTTGCATTACCACTGCCTGGCTTTGTTAATCGCACGGGGTCTTCACCCCTTTCCATGTTTTTACTCTGCTTCAGCCTCTCCTTGTTCACTTTTAGCCTGGCAGGCATGAGAGGTTCGTTATCTAAGCTGGGAAGCTCTGGACCCGACGAAACGCTTTCCACCTCCATATCATCACACTGTTTAGATACACGAGGGTGCTGCTGTTCCGTAAACAGCTTTGGCAACAAGCCATGCCTTTTTCGCTCTTGTGGGTCACACAAAGAGTCCGTGTCCATTACGAACTTGGGCTTTCCAGGACTATGGGCTGCCCAAGTCTTCTTTCCTGGAGAAGATGAGATTTGCACAGGTTGACGAGCACGAGTAAACGAAGAAGAAAGACCAGAACTATGATGCTCTACCATTGCTGGGTGTTTTTCACGCACTGAATTAACAGGATTCACCTCTAAATGATAAAACAGTTCTGCAAGCAAAGCTTGAATGTTCAGGCGGCACACAGCTGGTGTATAAATCATATCTTCTAGTGCAAGCACAAATGGTTGGGAAGGGAAAAACTTCCGGCAAAAGTTTATGCATAACTGAAGATTGTACAATGAATCACCCAAGCTCATGGGATGCTTAATATAAATATCACTAACGCGGAGATGTTCAGGACAATAGAAGCTAAGCAGTAAAGCAAAACACTGTCCATCACTTAAATCCTCTGCTAGGTTATTAAGTTTTGGCAAATTTACTTGACCTACTCTACACAATTCCAACCTGGCAGTGAAAAGCTCCATAACTTTATTTGCCCACAAAATTAATCCTTGTTCCCCAGGTTCTGGAGATTCTGAAGAACTAACGCCGAGGCATTTCAATGCGTATGCAATATGACTGCCGCTTGCCGCCTCGGTTATGAACGCCATCATAAGAGCATCAATCATAGCAATGTGAGCGCTGAGTTTCACAGGTGACGTCTGCAATAATGATGCTTCAGTTACCACTGCATCATTTCTTTCCATGGGACATATCCCCTTACGAGAAAGAAACTGTATTATAATAGACACAGGTTGTCCCTTAAAGTTTGGATCATGAAAAATGGATGCCGAAGCCAAACTGTATAACTCACCAGATGAGAGTTTGTTGACTATCGCTGGTTTCAAGTGGTGATCTTCTTTTTCTGACGTAAAATACAAATGTCGAAAATTTTCAGGTATTTCTCCACCATACGCCTTCGTAATAAGCCATTTAATATTTGCTTTTTCTTTGGCTCTCACACGGTCATAATCATTCAACGGCACAATTTCTGGAACATCACCATACAACTTCTCAGCATCTAGTGCTGACGGAGGACGTTTTTTGTCCACTACTGCATTTTCGGTTTGCTTATTGTCTGCCATGATGTTCACAAGACTACGGTCATTTCAACACACAAAACACAACACCGAGATACAGAAAGACACTTGTGCAAAATGCTAAAATCACTTCACACTTTATGGTCACTACAAACTAAATCTTTAATTGTACACTTTAGAAGACAAGGTTATTCCAACATACACATTCTTTTAGAGCCACGGGGCTTATGGTGGATTACGGTAAGCACAGGCACGGTTGAAACAGGTTTGTGATGTATTTTCTTCGCAGTAAAAGACTTCACACTGTGAAAGCAACAATCGGAATTAATATTCTAGTCTTTCTTGAAAAGGTGCTAACAAAATGCCGAAATTTACTTGTTGGCAACTTTTACATCCATTCTAACACATGCCGACATTGCCTCATCTGCCTCAAAATCTTCCTAAAACAAAAAAACCATTTTATTGAGAGTCAAGTTAGTAATTGAGTATAAACCTACTCAATTAAATTCAATGTAAATTACAAAATCAGTTGTCCATTAATTAATTAACAGCTTGTGTTAAATAACAGCAAGCTAAGAATAGTTCTATACAATTTTTGTAATAATTTCACACAAGTAATTGATTAAATTTCCTTGATTTATTTGCATTTTAGCTAACGGTAAAAAAAACAAATTACTGAGCCAGATAGATCCATGCATAGTTGTGTTTACAGACAAGACTTGTATAAATCTGAAGTGTTTAAAAGATCAAAAGTCAATCGACAGACTTAAAATGTTTATAAACTGACGAATATAAAACTTATAGAATTTGAACGCACAAAAAAGTAGCTTTACAAAACAAGAAATGTCGTCAACACTAGGTCTCCAAACTCATATGATAATTCAGGCATAAGTCTCCAGTTATGCATAACTGTAGAGCATTTGAGGACTACAGCTGAACTGTATTTAGATGCCCAATACACCTCACTTTCAAGATGTTGTTAAATTATCATTAAAGGAAAGGCTAAGCCTTCTAAGAGGTTGGACTTATCTCAAAGTTTGCGAAAAATGTCAGAAGGATTTAGTAATAAATCTGCAATAACAGTCTCGTGTAACTAGTAAAATCACTTTAAATTCGTGATCACTTCGTGCTCGGGCGCTGCCATTTTCAATGCCCATTCTTCTTCCAATGACGTCATTCGTCTTGACGAAAAGTAGCGCATTGTCAATCTTTGTCAAAAGTATAATAAGTTTTTACAAAAAAATTGTATAGTTAATTTTGTAATATTTTTGCGTGAATCAGGAAAACTCCAGAAGTTTAAATTAGTTTAAGCAGCGTGCGCTTACGGAAAGCCACGACTCGCTTACGAAAAGTCACGAAGTTTCCCAGTTACGTCATGATTTTCAAGGGAATGGCGGCAACCACCATGCCTGAAAATTTCATTCAGATGTAGTTTATTTTAAATTTATGCTTTACAGGCAGTTCTTTGGAATTTTTTGTT
This sequence comes from Tubiluchus corallicola, assembly GCA_030141605.1. Lineage (NCBI taxonomy): Eukaryota > Metazoa > Priapulida > Priapulimorpha > Priapulimorphida > Tubiluchidae > Tubiluchus > Tubiluchus corallicola. Next base: position 646,639 of record JAQGDQ010000084.1, read on the forward strand.
ATGCTTTTCTAAGTTTAAGTGATAACAGTAAAATAAAATCAACATACTAAGTGATTTATTCTTTCCTTTAATGTTCATTGATAAAAACAGCATCTGCCCAAGACATTAGCAAGTCTGTACTTCGTTAGTAAAAATGGAAAGAAAATTCACAATACCGCATTCTACTGAACAACGTATAAGAACTGACAGACTAAAATGCATAAAAGTGGCCCAACAGCCATAATTGATAAAATTTATAAGCATAAACAACAATGGAATTTATAAGCATAAACAACAAGTGACACTTTAAAAATATTGAAACATCATTGCAAAGTAACAATAATGCAGGCTTGATACTTACGGGATCATAGATAACTCTCACAATTAGGGAACAGCTGGGACACGTAGCGACATCTTCACCATTTTCTAACATTTCCTGAAAGAAAAGTTGTAAATTACAAACTTTGAAGAGTTGCACAATCACACAAAATGCAGCTGACCTAACTTAATTGGCATAGAAAGTTTTCTTAAAGGAAGACCGGATGATTGCTTAGACTTAATCTCATTTTAATTTACTGTCCAAAATATACATTTTCTTGATTAAAAAAGTTGCCTTTAAAAGCAATTATTTCTTATATTTGAATAATTAGCTTAGAAACTTAATTAACGGCAACCGAACACAGCTATTGCTTATGTCAGAAACTAACCACAGTTCGTGCAATGGCAGACATCTTCCCTTACACGTCAAACACGTTTGCGTAAGTGTTGCTGCTTAAACGCGTGATGTCATGAAAATGTGCTCTACATCATGTGACGTCAGAAACTAACACTGCAGTTCATGATCATACTTATCAGGGTATCATCTTCTATTTGTCAGCCACGCGAAGGTGACAAAAAGGCACCATTGCCAATCTTAGTACATTCAGTGAGCCGCAGGTAGCTTTGAAAGTTTTACGAAATTTGAGTATCTGGGGCAATTATTATTTAATCTAAGCTTTGATTTAAAAAAGCTATTGTAGTTTTCTAGAGCATTCTTTATTCTGAACTAATGTTTACACAATCATCCAATTTTCCTTTAAGAAAAAGGCAGTTTCACACTGAAATTAGATATCACACCTGTAAGAGTTGCGATGATTTTCTAAGAAAAGTTTAAATGACAGTTTGAGGTTCTTTCAATTGGCGTGAATAGTACGACTGAAGGATAAAATGTACTCTGGGTGTACTTCCACACGATTTGCAATAATGAAAAAAAGAATTCATATCATTTTACTAAAAAGTTCTACGTTTTAAACTATGTACATATGTAGGCATATCAGGTCAAGTATACAAATGAACACTATACATAAATAAATCGACGGTAAATGTTATTTAAACATTATTGTAACCTGAATCGTTTTGTGACAGTAATCCTGCAACCTAATTAAACCTTTGAACATAGCTACACAGCACGTATATTTTCTCTAACATCACAAACGCTAAATGTAGAACATAACAATCTCGCAATCTTAAGTAAATTTTTTTTTTGCACAATTGCAAAGCTTCTTGGTGTTCCTGCGAGTGCTGCTCCAATCAAGAAAAGCGCAAAAAACAAGCTTAGTTCACACTATACTCATATGCAATGTTTCTTGGGGCCTAATTGACGCTTTCCTGCTTAGCTAAGGGCTAATTTTGGCAAGCACAGAAACTAATTCATGCTGTGCAAACACACACACGGCCAGAGAAGCGCAAACTGTCCCATTTTCGCATTCCACGTGAAATTATTGTTAAGCATAGGCTCAGCGTTTGCTTGGACACGACCCCTCCTACGGCAAATAACAGATTTTCTTTTATGTTTTCTTAAAGATCACAAAGACAGCTAATTGAAACAAGTTGAAAGGACCGTGATAGCATTGAAATAAAAAATTGTTAAGTTTTCCAATTTACAATTCTACCATGCACACACAGAAGAATTCTTAGAATAGAATAGTATTGTTTCTTTAGATATTACAAATACAATTAACAACAGCTTTCAAATATAACTTGTGAGATGGAATGACAGAGCGATCATACGGCCATCTCTGCTGTCATCCCATGCTAAGGTGGCTAATGCTACTATGCTTATTTATAAAGAAAAACTCAAAATGAAAAACAAAATCATGACAGTTGCATACTTAACAAAACTAAACTGAAACAAATTTCAAGCAAAACAAAATCATAACAAATCAAAACATCAACATAAAAAAGCAAATGAAAATGCAATTGCAATAATATATGCAAGCAATAAAAAATAAAAAGAACCAAGTAACGGAATCATTTTAAATGCCAAAATTTCATGCTAGAAACTCAAAAATTTTCAAGCAATTTTAATATCTCATAAATATTATTATGTAAATGCAATAAAGTTTCTTACTAGAGATTTGATTAACTTTTATTTGTGATATAAAACAGCTAAATATGATGCCATTCGCATGCAGATATGCAGAAAACAGATTTTACAACTGGCAAAAAATTATTGCTGAAACAGGCAGCAGCATTTGGGTACCTGTTACCTAGGAGAGGAAAATTTGCAAATTTCAGTACAAATGATTTTGCCAGGAAGTAAATTATGTGAGCGATCATACTTTTGTATAACTAACAAGATGATGTACATTGATAATTGTTTCTGGTATCGTTTCTGTACTCTGTTGACTTTGTATATTTCAATTTTAAGTGTTAACTAATGAATTACTTGTGATTTTGAACTAACTATCTATGTAACTATATTCTTGATAACCAGTTGTATATATCTGTTCTCAACTAAAACGTATTTGTTGCACAGTGGAAAAATTCCGATCAGAAATGTTACTGTATGTCTATCCACTTAAAATAAAGTTTATATATATATATATATATAAAAATTATGTCTACCTAGAAACCACGGCAGCATTACAGCAACAACGCTTCCAGGGCCGACTCTATGTAGTTTGACACCCTGGACGAAAGTAACTTTGGCGCCCCTTCCTCCACGGTCCCCCCACCACACTCCCAACATTGAATTTTTCTTGTATAATATTATAATAAAGTATAATTTATATATTATAGTGTACTAATTAAGCGTAGTTAATTACTTATCTACAGCGTGTGCTGATGGACTTTGAAATTGAATTTATGACCCTATTCTACTCCATATGACAAGCCAACTTTTTTAACCTTTTTTCGTCCTGAAGACTTCGATTCTCATAGGTTTAACTGCCAAATGCTCTTGTAAGAAATTTTTCTATTAACGGAAGGTTCATGTTCTAGAAGTCTCATATAAAAACTGCAAGCAAAAGCAGCGTAACAGGTCAGTAATGTCTGAGTGACGTAGTCTCGGAAATGAAATAATCTACGGAAACCAAATAAAACAAAAATAGAAACTGTTTGTTATGAGAAGACACCTTCTAATATCAACGAATCACACATTTCGACAGGAAACTAACACAATTTGCTTGTTTCTTTTAACTAGTGTGGTATACTTAAGGAATTACACATACACTATGCTATTACGTATACTAATTTAAAAATGAAAGAATTGCTTCCTGAATTTGGCACCCCCCCCCCCCCAAAAAAAATGGCACCCCAGGCAAGTTTGCCTAGTGGTAGAGCCGGCCCAGTATGCTTCTTCATTTTCACTTGTGCCTCTAGAGAACTCTTAAAGTCAGAACATGACAGGTAAGTGGCTTTGATAATTAATGCAAGCGAATCAGTTTGTAAGAAGTGATAAAATCGATCAATCGGCCGACCGCTATCTCTCTACAGAAACATCATGCACTACTTATTATGCGCACACAGAAAGAAATTAGTATTTTAAATAAAATACTAATGTATTTTGACTAATTCAAGTTAACCAACCAAATGTATACAAAACATCATCTGCACTACAGATGAATTCAACATGTATGTAATATTAAACACTAGCACGTGTATGTATGTATGTTGTGTGTATGTGTTGGCAATTAAAACATTACATTACATTAATGTTCAATAAAAATGTACACAAATAGTCCACTCTCTGTCATAAAATGCTTAATACGAACAATTTCGGAAGGTTAACGCCCTAATGGAACACTAGAGTTGACTTAGGAATTAGAAACCTGAATTCAACCAATCATAAACCACTTAACAGATTGCACTGTAAACAGACAAATAGCAGAAACAATAGAAAAGTGAATAAACCAGATTTGAACAATAAATTGAAAAGCCAAAAAAATCACGCCAACTAGTGGTATTAGTACATTAAAAGATTTCTTTTGGTGTTCACTGTGTTTGTTAACTGATTTACAACTAGGCAAAAATGTATATGATAGGTACATGCAGTTTGGTACGTAGTAATATAATAATAGTGGTGGTGGTGATGATGATGATGATAACCAATGGTTATAGACTCATGACAGCAGCCTTGTACTAAAAACTGGATGCAAAAGAACTCTACCCGCACAGAATTTACTAATAACTGGACATTAAATATCCGATGGAGATGTTACTTTTACCTTTTTACCAATTATAAAGAAGTTAATGCAAATACTGAACTTATAAAAATAGATAATGCATGTACAGTATTTATAAAATGGCTTACTTGCAAATTATGATTAAAACAAAGCTTATAACAAAGATCAAAAACAAGCATACCATTTCACAGAGCAGACCAACGTGTTAAAGTCACTTATTAACACAGAGAACACTGTTTTGATCAGTATAATTTGTTGCAGAATTGCTTAAACATATCTATAGCACTATCAGAAAACACGTAAAACTGTCTGCACACAACAATGACGTACTCGAAACAGTTAACTAAATAGTTCCAACAAGTGCTGGATAACATGCATGCCACTGACAATATACAATAAGCGTTTTTCACAGAACCGAATTTCAACCTGAGCAATGAGCATACTAGGGTACACATGTATGAAAACCACGCCTCAGTAAGCAAGCATGAAAGACTGCAATAGCCAGAGGCTGTCATGGGCTATGTGATTAAACTATAAACATTGGCTAACAGCAAAACTAAACTTAGGCCCACACAGGGCTGACAAGAGAATTTTTGATTCCCAGGGCAAAAGGAAACTTGGCCCTCTCCTCCAATTCTCCAAATAATGATACCCAAACTAAGTCCACCCCGGTGTGTCATAAGCAAGGAAAGGGGAGAAGTAGGTTAGGAGTTATAAAACTAAATTTTCAGTATTTTTTCTAACATTTTAAAGACAATTTTGATGATAGAATATAAAACTCCAATATATTTAGTGCTTGTTTTTATAAAAATAAATATTTGACAGAATTTTTGATGCTTTTCATTTTGAAGCAGAATAACTTAGTTTCAACTACGCTGACTGATGGACAATTTTGGTTTGCCAGAACATTTTATTTTGTTTGCCTTTGTCAAGGTACACCTTCGATTGGCTTGTCGACCGCTAAACTCATGGGCCCCCAGGCGCCACCCCGGTTGATACCCCTCTCAGTGGGCCTGGACCCAACACTATCTATATATAACATAATAGATTATATATAATTAATTTGATGTGCCAATAACCTAACAAAAAAACTATCGTTTAAATGCTTTAGCTAAAAGCAATGAAAATCCCATTGCTGTTAATTTATAGCAACTGCTTTTCAATATCTGCCAAGAATGTTTTCAACATGGTAGGCATTTTGTTGATTTCAAACAGTAGGTTATATATTATATCACTTAACATTGAAAGCATTCGGGCATTGACAGTAATTACACCTGGTTAAAAGTCACACCCTGCCATTTGTAGAAAGCTTATAGATCTGAAAATAGGTCGCCTACTATAATGCGGTGCAGCTTATGCCGTACAGGCACGCATGACGCATGACTGCATGCAGTAGTTTCAGTGAAATACCAAAATACATGTTCAGCACAGGAAATTCAAAATTTAACATAATTCATTACATGTAGTCATGATGAATGGTGCAAACACAGCTGAAATGGATATTGATCAGTTATAAATTAGCCTAGAGATGTAATAAAGTGTCCTACATTATTCAAGCTAGGACCTTCACCATGCACTTAGACTGTTTCATTATCACAGCACTGCCATCTGCATTCTAAATGTGATAACTTTTGCATCTGTGGATAATTGTTAGATGATGGCACAATCACAGCAATAAGCCGAAACAGTTCCAGCGATTGATGATGATGGTGAAACGGTCAAAGGTTACGTGTACCAGACAAGTGTACGCATTTGTGTAGACTTGACAACGCCTCGCAATCCATGCTGATATATTAGTGAAAGTTTTAACAGCTAGCTAAAACCTTACCTAGTTCATGTTTCCCTATTCCCAAGCAAAATCTGGCTAGAAAATCGCTCTATGCACAGACTAATTCAGAATTAAGTAAAGTCCACGTAAAACAACTGAACTGATTGAACTGATGCATCAGACGGCTTTTGCATTACCTACATGTCACATGACAGTTGCAGTTAAGACACGTTGCTGTGGTACACTTAACCTTACACCTACAGTAACTGCACATGAGCACAATGAAATGGTGAAAAGGCTTATTAGATGTAATTAAAATTGTAAATTAAAACCCTTTTAATTCTACATCTGGCAGAACACAAAGGCTATAATTTTTTAAACCATGTTACTATACACAGCTGCTGCAGCACATAGAACATGGAGACCTGTATTAAACGAAAACCGGATGACTGCGTAGACATTAGTTAAAAATAAAGTATGCTCTAAAATATTGAAACTACAAAAGCTTTTTTTAATCAAAACTTAAATTAAACAATAATTACATCGGACGGTTAACTTTAGTTAAACTTTCAAAGCTACGCACGGCTCAGCGAATATTCTCGTGGCCAGAAAATAGGCGCGGTATCGTGGTAAGCATGATCATGAACTGCAGCGTTTGTCTGTGATCTCAGTGTGACATAGACGTTTTTGAGAGGTCACATCAGCATCGTATAGCAATCTTCGCTTATGCAAACGTGCTTGAAGAGCAAGGGAAGATGCCTACCTTTGCAGGAACTGTGGTTAGTTTGTGACGTAAGCGATGGCTGCATTTGGTTGTCGTTAATTAACTTTTCAAATATTAGAAACAATTGCTAACTTTAAATAGGCAAGAAAATGTGTATTTTGGACAGTAAACTAAAATGAGATTGAGTCTAATGAATCGTCCGATTTTCCTTTAACAGATTGAATATGCTGAAACAGCGTGTCTCAACAGTCGCAGTTATATGTTGTTTTTCGTATGTATTTCACTCTCACTTTTAAACTCACTCGAAATTTTATGTTCTCAATTTTCGTCTTAATTCCAGAATTACAGCCTTAAAGGACAAGAAAATGGCCAACCAAAGTAAGTCTCAGAAAATTCGCAATAAAAAATCATATCACCTAAGTATAATCTTAAGCAAATAAGTATTCACGTTTTCGCATTTACTCCAATTTTTGCAAAATATTCCAACCGCTGCAGTAAACGTTGGCGCAGACGTGTTTCATTTAATCAGCCAATTGAAAAGCCAGCAACTGTGGTTAGTTTCTGACGTAAACAATAGCTGTTTTCGGTTGCCATTAATTAACTTTCTAAGCTAATTATTCAAATATAAGGAACAATTGTTAACTTTTATAGGCAAGAAAATGTACACCTTGAACAGTAAATTAAAATGATATTGAGTCTAAACAATCGTCTGGTTTTTCTTTAACATTAACAACTTTCAAAGATGCATTTATTCGTGCAAATGTACAACTGAATACAGTTTTACAGTCTATAACCAAATTGAATTTTGTTCTTATTATTGCGAGTGAATATGTAGAGTTTTACTGTGATTCTCACATTTCATAATGCAGTCTAATGTAGAGTGAACTATAGAGTGAATTCTCCTCCTAATAGCTGCATTAACTATTTTATAATAGTTAAGTTTTTTGTAATTTAGTAGTTTTTTGTAATAGTTTAGTGAAATTTTGTATTATTCAGTTGTTTAAGTCGTCATATTAGCATTAGCTTTACGGATTTTTTCTCTCTCTCTCTCTGCGGTGTTCAAGCACATATTATAAGGATATTAAACTATAGAAAAACAAAATATTTAAAACTCAACAAAAGTTAAAACTGTGATGGATGAAACATCGACGAATCAAACGACAATATTTATAATTAAGTAATTTACACTCTAAAATGAATTTCACTGATGTGATTTTTATAGTTTAAAATGCATGAGAATTGGCCGATCTGATAATTAATATGTATCTTGTGTATGTAGAAAGAGAACAAAACGATCAGACTAAATCACTGCTTAAGCAGGAATGGTAATATCACAATTTCCTTAATACACCTTGTATTTTAGCCAAAAAATAAACTTACGCAGTTGGCATCTATTTGTAGTGATACTATTACTAATTATTAACACAGAATGTTTTGCTGCTTATAATTTCTAGTGACAAATTAAATATTTTAACTCTTTAAACATTCAAATTATTTATGAAGTATTATTTTTATACCAATTAGTATGCTATAGTTCAAGTCAGGCGTCGGCACTTTATTTTATTTTTTTTGTATAACTCAAATATAAGAGTATAAACCCTAGAATTCAGAAAAAATACTGCACCAATTAGAATTTCAAACAATGTCACAGTTAATACATACAACAGAGCGTGGAACCGTCCGTCACAAGGATCTGACACAAACCTTTGTTATTTCAAATCGGTCACCGCATGGGCAAGGATAGTAATAAGTTTCCGCTTCGTCATCATATTCAAAGTCTTCAATTTCTACTTCATCATGAAATACTGACATTATATTCCTGATTTCTGTAGAATGAACACAGCCTCACCCAAAATTATTACAGAAAACTTTACGTTTTCATTAACCCGGAAGTGGCGGTCTCCAGCGGAAGCAGTTTTAAAGCGTCCTCTTGTAGTCATTTGTAAAACGTGCAATCACTGATCGATTTTTGGCACGCAGGAGTAAATTAGAAGAACAGAATTTTATTTTTAATACTATCTGTAGTTCTGTACCGGAAGAGTTTAACGATCATGACACACGAAACTCATGATAGTGAAATGATGATGATGAAAAACTCGCCTCATGGTAAAGTATTCCTTTTGATTATAAAGCTTATGTTCCACCCATTTCGTAATTCTCGTCTGTTGTATGGTCACTCCAGTATGCTCCTCTCTTTAAAGAACTCAAGATAGATGTACTCGTATTTAGTACAATTATTCAACCAAAATTAACACAAACTAGCTACCACAGTAGCCGAATATTTGCGTAGAAATGCTATTGTTCTTGCCATTATTGGTATTTAGTGTGTGCCTCACTGCACACAAATATCTTGACTGGCGTTTCGTCTTTCGTTCTGGACGGTAATCTTTATCAGTTACCAGCTGTATTGCCTTTTGAGGATCTTCTAATTTTTACACAAAACATATTTCTCTGAAAATCAGCTTGTTTTTGGTTCTAGTAAAAAAGGAAAGTTTACAGCTGTCTGCTAGGGCATTTGTTAGGGTCTTTCCAAATGTATTTCACAGCTACAAAGTGTTCCTCTTGTACTTTTTTCGGTTTTTGTATTATTCCACGTACATTCCAATACTTGTAACCGAATGCTAGCTTAAAATGTCCATAATTTGCACGCAACAGCTTAAAATCGTCCGGTTTTTTTTAAACTTTGTAAGCAAAAGTTTTTGCAACTCTGTTCTGCAACTCCCTTTTACCTTTACGAAGCTGTGGAGCCTTACAAAGTTTGGGTCATATACAAGCCCTGAGGTGTGAAAAACTTGTTTCTAATACAAATATACTTGTATGCGTTTAGCTACAAGAAACTGTGCATATGACAGGTAGTGAGTAATCACCTGTCAGTTGTTTAGAAATATAAGTTATATGCAAAAGTACAGTCTAAAGGACTTAAGTTAGTAAAAAGGGCTAGGATCTTATACTCATTACAGTCACTTTCAAAGGCAATAATAATGACAAGTTAGTGAAAGTATCAGGTGGTGAGAGAAATATTTGAAAAAATTTAATACATGAATCTCGCTTGCTTTTTGAACTTAATAAGCCCTTTCACAGTTCTAGTGATTGATGATGATTGTGAAAAGGTCAAAGGTTAAGTGTACCAGACAACGCATTTGTGTACACTTGACAGCGCCTCGTAGCCTATGCTATTGCAATAGTAAACAGTTTTAAAAGGCAACTTTACCTAGTCCATTTTTTTGTTCTCAAGCAAGATCATGCTAGTTAATCACTCTACGCTCATCATAATCCATAGTTAAAGCAAAATCCAAGTCTCTCGGGAAGTTGACCTTATTCTAATATTTGAGAAAAATGATAGAAAGTTTCAGCAATGCAATTGTGATAAGCGCCTTGTGTAACTAATAATTTCAAGTTAAAATTGTGATCACTTCATGCTCGGGCGCACGCTCATCTTAGTGAAAAATGGCGTCATCTGGTTACTGTGCAATATAAACAGTTATTCTGCCAAGTGCTTCAGCATTTTTTGACTGATAAAGCGAACTCTATAAACTAAGTAACCTACCGGTACCTACTGTATGCTAGCAAGTTTACGTATGTATCTGAGTCAACGAAGGTCTGTAAATTAATTACATTTACGCAATTAACGTATACTACTTACACATTTTACGGTATAATCCTGTGGGTTAAAGCTATGTAACCACTTCAATCTTGGTCATAATTGATCCAATGACTAATTTTCACATAAACATAGTTAAATACAACGTTAGAATAACTGAATTTCTCAGTGAACTGTAGAATTTTCTCAATGTGTACCTTCATCACAGCTTGCCTTCACAGCATTCATGCTGCCCAGCGGTCACCATTAATTTTTTTCAAATATGGCAGCAGCGACATTTGTTTGGCAGGAGATAAAAAATATTTAAATTTCTTTTACATTTTTAAGCAAAGCATTCTATGCGCATATCTTGTGTGGTGATTTCAATATTTTTAATTGTATATTAAGATGCAATGAATGTTGCTCGAGGGTTGGCTCTTCCTTTAAGTAAAGTCCACGTAAAACAACTGAAGTTACTGAACTGATGCGACAAACGGCTTTGCTTTACCCACACGTCACATGACGGTTGTAGTTAAAACACGTTGCTGTCATACACTTAACCTTTGACCTACTGCAGCTGCGTGCGCACAAAACAAAACTGTGAAAAGGCTTATTATCTTAATTAGTTACATTGTGGTATTTAAAGTATAAAAATCTCATTGCTGTGTCTTATCTTACAAGACAGTTTGTACTTTTCGTAAATAACTATGGAAGTTTTTGCTGAATCAAAGTGATTCATTTAGGGTGTTGCAGCAATGATCAGGCTGAAATTACAACAACAAAATAATTACATGTAATACTGCATATAGTGTAGGTGCTAATATAAGTGTTTCGAATTAGACTAATTTAAGAAATGTTCCTTTAATCTCAAAAGTAAACCTGCAAATAAAATACCGTTCTCAATGTTAAACATCTGCATGACCACATTAAGTTCTTATTGTTAAATGTATTAAATATGCCCCCCGGCAAACAGCAATACTCTTTGGTACTCTTCACATGCTGAAATCTTCGAGAGCCTCTATTTCACAACCCTTTTGCATACATGAATCGTAAATTTCTTACTGTGGTTTTAAATTTAAATAGTGCTCATTTAACTGATTGTCATTTGCAGTATTTTTGTTTTGTAGATGGCATGGCAGATGATGAAACAAAGTCCATGTCTCATCACCCAACCATTGGTGATTATCAAATGAAAATGTGGTTTCATTTTGGCACAAATGAAATCATCTTATTCGATGCTTGGCATCCGACTTCGGCCGGCAGCATGTTTGGTGCCGTAGTCATTTGTTTCATGCTTTCAGTGCTGTACGAGGGACTAAAATTGCTACGTGAATATTTACTGCTGCGCACACAGAAAGCGCAACCGGCCGAGTACTGCAGTCCAACACCTGTGAATAGAGATGACGAAGGTACGGTGTATATCAGCCAGCCGAAGCATCAAGATAGTAGCAGCTCTTTCCCCATATTTAGTCTAGTACACATAGTGCAGACAACGATACATTTGTTCCAAGTCTGTATCAGTTATTTACTTATGTTAATATTCATGACGTACAATGTTTGGTTGTGTCTGGGTGTCGTGTTCGGTGCAGCGACCGGTTACTTCGTTTTTGGCTGGAAAAAGAAATTGCTGACTGTGGTATCCGATTCCAATGAACACTGCCATTGACAATAGCTGTTATATAGCTTAAATATGATTTAGTGAAATTTGTTGTAATGTATTACTGCGAGTCACATTTTACAGTAGGCACTGCTTAATGGACTCACTTTGGGACCAGATAGTTTTGACCCATTTAAATTATGGGTGTAGTATTACTGGTATAGAAGTACAGTTAACCTCGGGTATAAGGGGCCACCACACTGGTCCCGATTTTTCGTAACGTTTTTCCTATGTAAAAATCGTCATATATAAGGTACTCGGATATAAGGGACTTTCGGTTATAAGGGATGATATCATCAGGTCCTGTGTCCTACATACCATTTGCACTGAATGTGTAGCAATAATCCATAAAAATATGGGCAAAAGTACAGAAGCGTACAGGTCTAGATACACCCTCAATCTGACTCAACTTCAGCTATAAGGGACAGTTTTTTCCGGTCTGGAGGTGGCCCTTAGGCAGGTTGACTGCATGAGTCACAAGCTTAGTATGCACTGCAAAGGTTTTTAATGAATTTTAGAAACGAAGTAATGCCTAAATTCCACATTTTCAAATGCATCACATTCACACCTCTGTCCCATTTTTGGAAGTTTATCATACTGCTCTAAAATTTTCAGTTTCTCCTTAACTGTCAGATGTTTAGTCTCATGCTCCACTTTTCAAACTTTTTAACTCTTTGCTCTTATTTGCTATATGATGTTTACTCTTGTAAGTCACAAGCAACACTGGCTGATTACTGTACCTGCATCTTTGACTGTTAACTGATTAAGCATGAAAGCGTGTTTTGCAACGAAAGCTTCAAAAGGAAACCACTAGGCAAGTGATTAAATGTTTAGCTTCCAGAAATTCTTGGGTAACGAGATTAATTGCAGTGGACAAGCGGGTAACAGATTCAAAGCAAAACCGCTAATGTAGCGCATGATAAACTAAAAATATTGAGTCAATTATGCCGAGTTATTTGAGTCAATTACCGACAGTTTTATGTACATTTGAATAGAAGCGGCCCGTACCAGGTGTTTTTGAGTCAATTAAGCGATTCGAGGCTAGTAAACAGCGCCTACTGTACTATTATGAAATGTTGATTGCACCTGTTTTAAATTTTTGATTGTTACTGCCATAATCTTATCAGAGCAAACCTAAGTCATGAAACATGTCTTGTCAAACTTCCAGTAGGAAAATTGCATTCTATTTTTCGCATCGGTGAAAACCACCTTTTATTGGCAACAATTATTGGCATTGTTAAACGCAATATTATTTTGCTACATTAAATTACTATGCACTTTGCAAAATTTACACTCGATTAAGTTTTTTTACCAATTTTAGTCGAAAGTTTCAGTGCAAGTGCCAAATATGGCCAGAAACCTGCTAAAAGTTGTGTTGGTGATTACGGGGCAGAGACTTTTATCTAAAAAATGTTTATTTGAAATCTTCTGCATATGGACATTTATAATATTCTTACATGTATGGACTGAACGCGAAAGCTGCCTTATTTCACGACAGGCATGCCAATCAAACAAATTGTCATTTCGCAAAATGTAATCGTTTTTAAAGCTTTTGTTAGCAGCCATTCTTCACACTCATACTGCTTAATCTATTGATGATGTATGTCACCTAGAAGTAAGATGTAGTACGTACACTCATATCTCGGTTTGCCGGCCTCGCTTTTACGGATATCGGAAAATTCAGACAAAATCTGGTCCGTTAAAAGTCCCACATAATACGGACACAGTCCATTATTTTGCGAGCTGACTGCTAGTGGGTGAGCTGTCACTTTCTTTACATCATTCCGTCAGTGTAACCACGTGCATATCTCTATGTATGAGAACATAGAATCAATTATGCGGAGTTATTTGACTCAGTTGCCGATGGTTTTTATATACTTTTCCGTAGGAGCGGCAAGTACTAGACGTTTCAGAGACGATTAGACAATTGATTCTGCATTACTGTGAGTCTAATACACGGCGCCTAGTGTATTAGTTTAGTATCGGAAAATACGGACAATCCGCAACTTCTGACCCACGTCTTCCCGCTTTTGTCCGGCAGAGCGAGATATGAGTGTCCATCATACATATAATGGTACTAGAATCTGCTGCTTCACCACTGGCTGTACTAATAGCATTATTATAAATTATTGAAATTATTATGCTATATACACATGATATCGGCAAATTATACATTACGTGCACCAGATACTAGTCCTGCTCAAAAAGCAGCTAAATATTTACTGTGTGTGTGATACAGGAAAAATCGTTTTGCAGTTGCTATGTAATTTGTCCTGAGTGCTATTTCACGTTAATTATAAAAAATTAAAAGGCAGCTCATGTACTGTGGAACTGCAGCACCTCCTAATTTCAGTCGATATATCGATAATATTCAATACAAGTCTTTTTACTTCAGTTCTTTCTTTATACTTCTATAGAACCAGAGCATGTGAGGGTAGTACTGTTTGCTTCACAGTCCAACACAGTGGTGTATTTGGCTGTTGTGCGCATGCAGCTGTGTGCACATGTCTGAGATAACATGATGTACGCTGCACTGCGAGCATCTGCTGATAGGTAGAGAAAGTACTGTTGCTCACACAGTTTGTTGTCAGTTATTAGGTGGTTACTATGGATGGATCAGGCTTGAACTGTGACAATTTAGGCTATTAGTAAGCAAAAAAATTTTTGTTTAGGACTTATCAAGTTTATGTATCGACTTTCGTATGTTTGTTTGTTTAAAATTACAATTGCGAGTTACAAAATTAAAATTACACATTTGTTTTATTTTATACAGTATTAAAACAATAGTTAAAAATTTTCTGAAGTAGCACGCCCACTAATTTTAGTCACCATTGTTGGTGACACACTGTAACTGAAATGCTATGTCATACTGCCTAATTTATGATTTTCCCTGATCTAAGAATGCAAAGAATTTTCAAAGTAAGGCACTCTTCGAAAATGTCGTTGCAGTAATGTTTTCAATGTAAAGTGAAATGATTGCAGTAATGCTTTTAATGTAAAGTGAAATTGTTACAGTAATGCTTTCTAAACTCATACATTTACATGTAGCATAATTTGAATTAGATTTGTATAGATAAGTTGATGGATTATTGTTGAATGTAAAGAAAATATTAATATCTGCAATCTTATTGTCTGTGTTAAAATATCACATATCACCTGTGTAATGATAATGTTGTGATATAAAACGTCTATTTGTTTAAAAAACATGTCAGTTAGGCCTATACGTGTTGTCCTGCATTGAAATCGTGGTATGCAAACTATAGCAAAGTTTGATGTTTTATCAAATAAACGTTTTACCATGATACTTAGGTGTTCATGATTGCTTGTTTCAGAGGTGTATTAACCAATACCTAATTAAGCTATGGCTTAGGAGGCTATTCACATTTTGAGGGCTCGTCACATTTTAGGAAAAACGTATTCTTCTCACAAAATGTGTATACTTTCATATTCATGTAAAGGGCGTATTTTATAACACACCACAGGCAGTTATTGAGTGCAGCTTTTATATAAGTACCACATAACGAACAGGTGCAAAGTATTACATAACAAGCAGTTACACAGTCTGCTTGAATATAAGTGCTATGCAAATACATATAATTAATAATGACAACGTAGAAAGTAGGTTTATAATGTTTCTAATATACCACAAGTAATTGTTTAGCAAGCTCATTACATAAACAACCATAAATTCACAATAGAGGTGGGCAGGGCAGAACTATCAAACTAGAGCATCGTAAAGTCTTGACACACTCCTGCTTATAAAATTCATAGTCATTCGAGTCTCTATTAATAGCACTGAGATACACGTTTAGAAAGATGGCAGCACACACAGATTATAGGGGTGGATAGACTTTACCACTAGCGAAATCCCTACAGAAAGCGAATATGAGACTCAAACTCGAATTAAACCAAATTTCCAGATTTTGAATATGCCGCTATGAAAAATACAAAAATAAACCTTTTAAATACTTAATAATAAAAAATGCTTTACGTCATTGTAAATGTCTACACGGCAACTTAAGTCATCTTGTTGTAACTTAACTGTATACGGTTAGTTGACAAATCATAGACGTATCTTTAACTAATTGAAAATCATTTTTAACTGGCTTCGAAAAATAATGCTCTAAAACACAGAGATCGTGTAGGTAACAACAGAACCGAACATTGCTACCTCATTTGATTCACTAGATTCCTTTTTATTTTTGTGTTGTTTGTGACATGCCCCCTCCCGTTTTCAGTGCTGCCAGAAATATATATATTTCTCAAATTCAACGAATTTTATAAAATTCGAAAGTTTATCATAATAATTTTTTATCGTCCACAAGTCGGCAATTAAGCTTTTCTAGTTATTCACATATCCTGAATCTCCATTTCACGAGGATCATTTTGATACCAAGCTCATCGCTCTACAGTATTTATAAGCTGAGATAATCCACGTTGAAGTTGAGGTGCAGGCTGCACTGAAAAACATAACCTTGAGAAAATCATTGTTAAAGTCAGCCATTGTTTTTGTCGCGTTTCTACTTAGCGACCGTACGAAAGTGTGGTTGCTACGGACTTTGCAAGAGCATACTGAAGTTATGTTTAAGTCCAGTAGATGGCTCTTCAGGACGAAGATCTGGGCTTGACAACAGGAAAAACCGAAACAAAATGACTGCTTCCAGGAGCTACTATCGGAGTTTGAAAATATAAAAGTTTCTCAATTGCAGTACTAGTTTGCAGCTAGCAAAGTGAGTACCAGTTTATAAAATTGGATTTTTAGTATTTTTTAAACATTTTCCTGATAATTTGAAGCTAGGATATTAAAGTCCAATATATTTTACCGTTTGTTTTTATAAAAAGCAAAAAATTGACATTTCACCAAATTTTTTGTGCATTTCACTTTGAAGCATCATATTCATAACGTAGTTTTAAGCATACCGACTAATGGACGATTTTGGTTTGCAAGCATTATTTTTGCAGTTTTTATGCTGTATTAGCTTAATGAAAAAACCTATTGTGCCTTTGTATCACTTTAGTGTGTGTTACAGTTCGTAATTAATTGATTCGGCCTTGAAAGTTATTTTCTTGTCTACTAGCAATATTATTGAACAATAAACGTTTACAATCTCTGAAGCCATAGTGGTGCACATTGGCTTCTTGTTGATCTGCTACCTAACAGGAAATTGTGCACCTAATGACGTTACCTGGAGCACTTAACATGATTTGCCTGTCAATTCTAAGTGGTTTGTCAGGTGTTAAACATTCTTTGGTATCATTGTGATCCAAAAAATTCAAGAATGGAGTCAGTTGCCAGGAATAACTCGTGATGAATGTATGGTATTCCTTAAATCTCTAGAATTTCTATACACCGGTATTGACGTCGAGTAGAATCAGCTGCACTAAATTTGCTACCAGGACGTAGTTGTGACAGTTTTTATAATTTATTTGGTTTAACAGACACCAATTTTCCCAATACCACTGTACATATAGGTGGCTTCTAGTTCTAGTAAATTTAAATTATTCTGTTTAAGAGTATGTGTTAACTATATATTCGCAATAATTATTAAATATCTAACTGTGTATGTTAGTATACATATTATTTGTAACTACAATACAAACAATGAGACTAAGTTGTTATTGTGTACAATAGCGTAAAATAAAGATTTTTTATTGTTGTTGTTGTTGATTATTATTATTATTATTATTTTTAGTAGTTGTAGTAGTAGTAGTAGTAGCAGTAGTAGTAGTAGTAGTAGTAGTAGTAGTAGTAGTAGTAGTAGAAGTAGTAGTAGTAGTAGTAGTAGTAGTAGTAGTAGTAGTAGTAGTAGTAGTAGTAGTAGTAGTAGTAGTAGTAGTAGTAGTAGTAGTAGTAGTAGTAGTAGTAGTAGTAGTAGTAGTAGTAGTAGTAGTAGTAGTAGTAGTAGTAGTAGTAGTAGTAGTAGTAGTAGTAGTAGTAGTAGTAGTAGTAGTAGTAGTAGTAGTAGTAGTAGTAGTAGTAGTAGTAGTAGTAGCTGTAGTGGTAGTAGTAGTAGTACTAGTAGTAATAGTAGTAGTAGTATTGTTATTATTATTATTATCATCATCATCATCACTATTATTATTATTATTATTATTAAGTGATTTATTGGGATCGAATTTCCTCATTTCAATTATTTCACCAAAAACAGTTAATTATTTCTGCATAAATGAAACTTTCAATATAAAATTATAGCGTGTTTATAAACTTGTCTTGCACAAGCTCAGATGCTCTGTAGAAAATAGCTTAATTATACTGTGTAATTGTATAGGCTAATTTAAAGGACCAATCACAATTCTTAATTATAAAACTTTAACTACAACAGATTTTTTAAAAGAAAATGACTCATTATAATGATAACAATATAATGCTGTTTCATTTATATTCATAACATATATTGATATGTTTATTATATATGATTTTATATATACACAGTCATTGTACTACATTGTTTAATATTTAATAGCGTAACAATTTCTAAAAGAAAATAAATCATTATAATGATAACAATATAACACTGTTTCATTTATATTCATAATATATATTTATATGTTTATTATATATAATTTTATATATACACACTCACTGTGCTACATTGTTTAATATTTAATAGCGTAAAAATATACACTTTTACGTGAGCATCTTGCTGAGTGACATCTAATACTTCGGTTTAAAAGCTCCGAAATTTAAGGTTAGCAAAACCGTTGCAACATATAATTATTAACCCAGAAACAGATAAAACGAAAAAAAACAAAATTGCGACTTCGTGTCATTATAAAAACGAATTAATTTGAACTTAATTAATGGAAAGCAAAAGTTAGTTGTTTAATGCTCATCTGATATGATGTCACTCAGACAAGAAGGCTGGCAAATTACGATTTCTTTCCTAATACCTTATTGGTTTACTAATCAGTAAAATGCCCTGTACAATATAGAATCAAATAGTAAATAAAACAAACAAGCTATGCAGATCTTAAAACGAGGCCTGCCACAAAACATTGATAAATTTCTTTCAAAATGACACAATATTATGTGAAATTTAATTTTATAAAAAAGATCTGCAACATCTTCGCGTTCCGTTGAAAATAAACGCGATAAAGAACCATTATTAAGCAAAGCAAAACATGAAAGATTTTAATATAATGAATCTTGAAATTATACTGGAAAGCGCATTTCTAAGAATTTTTTGAATTTTGCACAATAATATAAACGTCTTACATAAACAAAACTATGTGAATTTTCTCACAGTATTACAGCAGTAACGGTTTTAAGCTGTATAAACACGGCAGCATATTTTACTAACAAAGAAGTACGTAAAAATGTTTGTAAGAAAAGACAAAGACAGATTAATTTTTTGAGCCTATTTGTCAGAAAAAAATTATAATAAATAAGAAAGATGATTAGTTATATTAGTGGTAATTAAATGTATAGACGGTAACGTTAATTTATTATAATAGTCGATATTACAGATAAATCCTACTTACATCAGCAGTACAAGAAATTAATCACAATGGCATTATTTGGTTTAGAAAGCATCGCCTGATGTCATTACTTTTGCTCGGCTCATTATAAAACATCGTGTTTTATATCATTGTATGACAAGATATCATTATATGACATCGTGTCATCATTAAATTATAATGACAAAGAGCTGTGCTTAGAAAGGATGATAGATGAACTAATGCAAAGATAGACGTGTAGAGACAAATAAACCCAGGTTTGATATTTCACGAAATTTATGTAAAGAAACTTCTATGTAGTTGAAAAGCACGGAAGTTTTTGGACAAGGACGCGTTTATCAGCCCACAATCTTCGTGTGTGGAGAGACTGGAACGTAGGAACCATGTAAATCGACCAGATAGACTTTGCTAGTGTGGAGAAAGCATATAAACATAGGAACTTGCTCTTTGCGATTGTACAAAATTAGTGAGCATCTTAGAGCATAACTAGAATAATAGAAATCTTGGGAATAGTAACTTAAATAGAGATACTACTACTAATTAAAGTAACATTGCAGTAGAAACTTTGATTTTGCCACTGGTTAAATACATTAATTATTATTATTATTATTAATAAACATCAAGATACTAATTAGTTAATGCGGGTCATGCTACGATGTTTTGCTTTGCTGTTACATAGGCTTCATTTTAAGATCTGACATAGCTCGTAGACAATAACCATAAGCTACGTTCACACTTACGTGGTAACAGAAATGGCAACGGCATTCGCCGTATTTTCTCCCGGTGATTAAAGTACGATGTGATGTTGCGTTGTCAGTTACAGAATATGTAAAAACAATTGAAATGAACACCCCCACGTTTAAGAACAATTAGAAAAGTAGTATCGTTTGATTGCCGTTGCCGTTCATAGTACTAGATAAATGTGAACGTGAAATTAACGATGTTATGACAATTATTATATGCAATCGTGTTGATTCGCATTTTACAATTAGCATTACAAACGTTTTCAGAAAAGGTGAATGTGTTTCCTGCATTACATCTTTCATTAATGACACGTTGCCACCGGGTTTGAGAATGCTAATTTTAAAGGAAAACAGAATGGAAATACAAGGATAGGGTGGTTCGATTTTCCTATGCGGGAGACTTACTTTGCTTCCTGTTACTAAGTTACTGACTGTATTCGCTTTTGATGAACCTATTAATTTATCTTGGCATATTACCTATCAGAAATATAATACATCACAAATATTAAATTATGGTTTACCTCTGTTACCTTACTGCCCTGCCTCCCGTAAAATTTTCAGTCTTTTAAACTTAATTTAAAGCTATTCTAATTAGGGATGGAGGGAATCCTTATAAACAAATTGCCTTTCTACGCTGCTCATCTAAACCTCTCTGACAACTTCCGGTTTCTCTCCAATTTCCAAACTTTCAAAACACACAGAAATTCTTACAAACAAGCTGCCCTTCCACGCTGCTCATATAAAACCTGTCTCTGACAACTGAAGTTTGGTTTCTCACCAATCTGTAAACTTCAAAGACACGCTTACAAACAAGCTGCCCTTCCACGCTGCTCATATAAAACCTGTCTCTGACAACTGAAGTTTGGTTTCTCACCAATCTGTAAACTTCAAAGACACGCTTACAAACAAGCTGCCTTTCCACGCTGCTCACCTAAACCTGTCTCTTGCAACTTCCGGTTTCTCTCCAATCTTCAAACTTTCAAGACACACCGAAGTTCTTACAAACAAGCTGCCTTTCCACGCTGCTCACCTAAACCTGTCTCTGGCAACTTTCGGTTTCTCTCCAATCTTCAAACTTTCAAGACACACAGAAGTTCTTACAAACAAACTGCCCTTCCACGTTGCTCAACTATACCTGTCTCTGACAACTTCCGGTTTCTCTCCAATCTTCAAACCTTCAAGACACACAGAAGTTCTTACAAACAAACTGCCCTTCCACGTTACTCAACTATACCTGTCTCTGACAACTTCTGGTTTCTCTCCAATCTTCAAACTTCCAAGACACACAGAAGTTCTTACAAACAAACTGCCCTTCCACGTTGCTCAACTCTACCTGTCTCTGACAACTTCCGGTTTCTCTCCAATCTTCAAAACTTCCAAGACACACAGAAGTTCTTACAAACAAGCTGTTCTTCTATGCTGCTCAACTATTCCTCTCTCTGACAACTTTAGGTTTCTCTCCAATCTTCAAACTTTCAAGACACACAGAAGTTCTTACAAACAAGCTGCCCTTCCACGCTGCTCACCTAAACCTGTCTCTGACAACTTCCGGTTTCTCTCCAATCTTCAAACTTTCAAGACACACAGAAGTTCTTACAAACAAGCTGTTCTTCCACGCTGCTCAACTATACCTGTCTCTGACAACTTCCGGTTTCTCTCCAATCTTCAAACTTTCAAGACACACAGAAGTTCTTACAAACAAGCTGTTCTTCCACGCTGTTCAACTATTCCTCTCTCTGACAACATCCGGTTTCTCTCTAATGTTCAAACTTTCAAGACACACAGAACACAAACGAAGTACTACAATGGGTCAGTGATGCACAGCCATTTGCACAGCGAGCATTTTAGCGCAAAGGTCAACAATGTACAGCCATTTGCATAAGGAGCATTTTAGCACAAAGGTCAGTGATGTTCAGCCATTTGCATAAGGAGCATTTTAGCAGAAAGGTCAGTGATATTCAGCCATTTGGATAAGGAGCATTTTAGTACAAAGGTCAACAATGTACAGCCATGTGCATAAGGAGCATTTTAGCACAAAGGTCAGCGATGTACAGCCATTTGCACAAGGAGCATTTTAGCACAAAGGTCAACAATGTACAGCCACTTTGTACAACGAGCATTTTAATACAAAAGTCAACGATGTACAGCCACTTTGTACAACAAACATATTAACACGAAGGTCAACAATATCTGCATCTTAATTAAATGTTGCAAAAAATGGTGTCTTCTGCCGTCCCTTTACTAAGAACATAATTCATCGCTGACTTACAAACACATTCAAACCAGGCCTACATATATACATTTCCCCATGACGAATTCGAAGCCATTAAAACAACAAACACTTAGCATACAGATAAATACGGATTAGTAAACAGATTAAAAAATATCGTAAGCTAACATTGAATACAAATCAGCGAAAATGAATAGGCGTTGCATATACCCACAGTAAACTATTACAGATAAAGCTAAACTCGTAATACTCATATACAAAAACCACTAGAAATCAGCCAAAAACTACTACTTTACGACCATATTAAAGTTTTAATTTTTTTAAGAAAACATTTAAACATTAGTCATTTTACGAGCATGAATTGGTAAATCGTTCTTTAATTTTGGTGTTGCTACGCTAAAACTATAAGAACCACATGTGACGATATAAAAACGCGACACAACAAGAATCGACGAACAACTGATCTACATTACGATTCACCAATTGGTAAAATGTCACTGACTCACCCTCCAGGGTGCACCACTCTCTAACCAAAATACGTATTTTTAATCTTATTGACAAGATACACTAATTTAAAAGTTTACTTAGTTAGTGACGTGTGCGCTACGAATGCTTTGATTATTTTTTCAAACTTTACTCAGTGTTATCTAAACTTGTTTCAAATGACCTGTCGTCAAAATAGCTGCGTCTAACGGTCATCCTGGGAGTTTAAATTTACAAGTTTTAAACAGCTTTACTGCCGACGCAAGCCTTGTATGCAAAAAGGCTTTGTGCAAGTAATATAAAATGTCAAGACGAATTTTTTTAACCTTTATGGAAGTTGTGGATTTTGTTGTGCTTTAAGAAGTATATTAGCATCTTGTTCTGCAAAACGTTTTAACGTCTGAAGTCCTGACAGGATATAAGACGACGAATGACTCAACATGAGCAAAGTGGTTTGGCAGATTAAACAACAGGGACCTCGATACGCTAATGGATCTCACAGTCGTTCCATTTATTCACTTCCAAGCGGACATGAATCATTTGAGGATGTCTTAGGGAATTCCATTATTTTATATAGCTCTGCTAATTTGTATTGCTCTGGAAATATGTAGGGTCGCACGACAGATGCGTGAAACGTTATGGCTCGTTCACAAGCGAGGAGTCTTCTGACACCGGTATAGGCCTAAGTTGCTGCAGTAGTGCTGTGACTCCGAAATTTTCTGTTCACCATGGAATTTAGGCTTCGTTCGCACGAGACGCAAGAGTCTTCTGACACTGTCTCGAAAGTGTTTAGATAAGACTTAAAGGAAGCCAGTTGTTATGAAATGTTGTTGGTTAGTAACATCTCCCTGAGACGGTGACCAAGACACACTGTAAGCGGAGGAGCGTTGACCAGCATGTAATGGCTGCTGTCTCAACGAAATGACAGTTTACAAGTCGTGCTTGCTTTCTGACTAGACGAAACCACGAAATTCTTTTTCTCTGTTTGTTTCTGTTTGCAGCGAATCTACGACGACCAAGTGATGCGACAAAAGCTCTAAAAACGTAGCCAAATCTGGCTTAGCAAAACTGTTCATGTCGTCGAAATTTAAACTTATAGCACGGCATCTCAGACTTGGCAACTCACGCGCATTAGGCGTGTGTCACACGCATTTTAAATCTTTCACACGTGCACACGCACCCAATTTTAACTCCCACGCATTCTGCAACGTCACACGAAACTTTGCAAACGATCTGGCTTCTTTTGTCAACAGCACCAATCACGGCACACTTAGTAGTACTTCCAATAATCTCAATAATACAGTCATATTTGTGCGTCTTGCGGCGTATGAAACTGTATTCAAATCGAAATCAATTTTAAATGGTAATTAGATTTTTCTATGACTACAGAAGAACTTAACAGCCACAGTACCAACATAAGAAACCTCAGCTGAAACTAAAAATGCCTTATTTACCGCTTTGATCTCTTGATTTTCACACTTTAAGTGCAAACATTTCTGAGGCATTGCCCCGTGGATCCCACTGCATTAAATGATTGGCAAGTCTGATATCTTGTCTATATAAGCGCCGCTCCAAAGGCATTAATATCAGTATTAATTCTACTCCACACAGATGTCATTCATTTCTAATCTACATTAAACCACGTAACGCCAACATGTCTTCTCACAAACATCCCCACCATGTAAATCATATTGTTACGGGGGCGATATGCTATTTATTTTCGACCCCCCCCCATTACATTGTGATGGTCTCGTCCGTACGAAGCCATTTCATAATGGCGTTCAATACCAGGTATAAAACTGTCGCTATGAAATGACCTCATTGATTCAGCAGATAAACAGACAGGTGTTCTTACCATCACACAGTACAAAGGACAAGTGTACTGACGAGTTTACTTTAACAAATCTCTGTCTGACTTTACAAAGTTTGCATCATACTGGCAGTGAACCCGCTCTACTTGACCTCCGAAATACGAGGGAACGAACCGACTAGGGGAGAGCCACTAATCAGACCTACTGGCGGCGAACACCCAGCAATGTTACAATGTTTATCCTGGCGTACAGTCAGTCAGTCATTCAAGCATTTCCTGACAGTCAGTCAAGCATTTCCTCTCTGCCGTATGTTCATTGGTTTCGAATTAAATAAAATTCTAACGACGTCACCCGTACAGTAGCACGATTATACGTTCACACGAACAATTCACTTTCAGAAAATTGTGCACATTTAGTCCCATGCTTCAACGTAAATCAACAGCCTTTCACAAGCGACCTTGTACAGTACCTCCCAAAATGCCGCCAGGTGTTACTCTTTCGCAAAAACAACAGCCGCTTTCAGCCCCATTTATAATGGCGATCTCGATTCACTCAAACTTTCACGCATACACATACATGCACGCACGCATGCGCACATGCACACGTCATCATAGAAAAAGAAATATTGTTCTCATTCTGAAGTATAAGCAAATCTATACTTATTCCTAGCTACGAAGTTCCATTTTAATTCAGGCTCAAATATGATGCCATTTTGGGAAGAAAGGAGGGCTTCGTTGAGTACAGGCAAATCTATACTTATCCCAAGCCACGAAGTTGTTCCATATTAATTCAGGCTCAAATCTGTTGCCATTTTGGGAGGAAAGGGGGTTTCGTTGAGTACAGGCAAATCTATACTTATCCCAAGCCACGAAGTTCCATGTTCCATATTAATTCAGGCTCAAGTCTGTTGCCATTTTGAGAAGAAATGAGAGCTTCGTTGAGAACAGGCAAATCTATGCTTATCCCAAGCCACGAAGTTGTTCCATATTAATTCAGGCTCAAATCTGTTGCCATTTTGGGAGGAAAGGGGGTTTCGTTGAGTACAGGCAAATCTATACTTATCCCAAGACACGAAGTTCCATATTAATTCAGGTTCAAATCTGATGCCATTTTGGGAAGAAAGGAGGTCTTCGTTGAGTACAGGTAAATCTATACTTATCCCAAAATACGAAGGTTGACCGTGCATGACTCGAGATATATTTGGCATGAGGTAGGACATGACCTTGCCAGAATTTCAAGTACATTTTCGTTTTACGTTACAATCACATTCACACGTTACAGCAAAGGTGGATCTTTTCATGATTAGGAGACTAAGAATTCGGAAGTGCAAAAGTATTTACTCAAGATTTATGTAGCGTAAGAGCCTCTTTAGTCATTGACTATGAGTTCCTCTTTGTAATTTACTGTGTTACTGATACATTTCCGCTATAGTGGCTGTAGAGGCCAATGCGAGCAGAGCAAGATCTTCCACAGTTAGTGCACTGGAATGCTGAAGTGCTTTCCGTAATTGTGGGATTCTTCCTTCATTGATGCCTCTATTCCCACTTTGTCCGGAGACCGTTTTCTTTTTGCTTAACCCCATCAAACAGTAACTTTCTCCGAGTTTCTCTGTCCAAGGCCGCAGTTTCCCAGTTTTGGCATCTAAGCTTGAAAAGCTGCAAATCTTTCTTTAGAACATCCTTAAATCTCAAATCTCAAATCTGTCTTCTTTCAGCACTCCATAAAACTAATCCTTTGGTATCTACCGTCAAGAATCCTAACCATAATGTTCCGCACATCTCGGTCGGCGATGTTTTAGCATGGACTGTAGTTAGTGTAGTGTCAAACGCTTGTGAGTTGGTGACACGACCCTTCGATGATATCCCTACATTCTGCGAAGACAGCTTTAATTGCAGCCAGCAAAAAGAGGCAGGCTTCTACAATATGTAATTTTTGAATATAGAAATTCTAAATTTTGAAATTTTAAGAAAGAGTTATTTGCCCAGAAAATACTTAGCTTTTGCACTGAAAATGTTCAATTCATTTGCCCTGACCCCTCGCTTCCCACGCCCATCAACGTGGCGCAGGAACTGGAGATTTCGAAGCGCACTCAAAATCAATGCAAAGCAATTGCGTCTCTATGGCTATTCCTTTCGAGGAAGGTGATATAGTGTCAACCAATGGTAAAGCCAAACTTATAGACCACACATTTCAATCACACAATTATATCGTATTGCATCATTCCATTGTTCCTTAAATGTCATTCTTGCTGGATCATTCAAACTCCACATCGAGCAATTAGTCAAGAAGACACCGCAACACTCATCCAGTCATTTACTAACTAGTCACTGCGCTGCACAACTTTCATAGTCAAGCGTACAGCATGATCACTCAGTCGGCTTCTCATTACCATTTTCAATGTTTGGCATTATCACAGCAACAGCGAATGGCAGTTGTGGTGGCAGTGGCTGCTGGAGTAGCAACGGCAGTAGCAGCAATGACAAACAATCAGCTAAAATTACAAGAGAGGAAATCTTATACTGCGCTACAGTTGAGCAATGAGCAAAATGTATAAAACGTTAGTTGGTTTTCTCTTACCAACAACAGCGTTATACGCAACTTAAACCTTGCCAACTTATTCATTCTGTAATATCGTTATTAAACACGAGATCTCCAATCTCCAAGCGAGTACTTTATAAGTTTGCATAACGGATAACAAAGCAAAATGAAAAGATGTATTGTACTTGATACACAAAAAGGATAAGAGCGATTTGAAGAGAATTTCGGAATGAAACTCGACATTAAGATCCTCTACCAGACATCAGATATTTCTTCAGTTAGACCCCCAATACACGACGGAGGAACAAACGGAACAGTAACAGATCAAGCATTCAATATGGTAAACGCTTTTCGTAGTCTGCTTGCCTGTTTGCATGTGTATCTTATGGACAAACGCCACGTGTAAAGAGCAGTTTCCTGTGAAAGCTCTGCAGGCGTGAGATTATAATACTTAAGAGTTTGGAATCACTGATCCTGCCACCGGAAGTTTGCTATAAGGTGTTACTCTAGCCAATCAGATGTGTATTGAGATGCATCTTTTATTACTGCGCCTAAAGGCCAATCATCAGCAACTTAGAAGTAGTCCCGTCTCCGTGGTGACACGGCAGCAGACGACATTACAAAAGGTGACAGGTCAGCAGAGGCTCGTTGCTAGGTTTTACTAAGACTAGGTGTTCGACACAAGTTAACTAAGTTTCGCCTTAGAATTGTGGGTTATAAGGATCAGCATTATCAGCTGGAAGGCAGTAAGTTTGTAGACTGAAGTGCTTTGCTATAGACTCAGCACCAGGCGTTTAGACGTTTAGGCGTCTTACCCTCTTAGACTTATTGTGGATGTTCAT
Source organism: Tubiluchus corallicola (assembly GCA_030141605.1). NCBI lineage: Eukaryota > Metazoa > Priapulida > Priapulimorpha > Priapulimorphida > Tubiluchidae > Tubiluchus > Tubiluchus corallicola. The sequence continues at coordinate 674,897 of JAQGDQ010000084.1, forward strand.
CAGTGCACTTAATGTTCAATATACTATACGATCACATATGCTAAACAAGACTTTATGTTGCATACTTCATCACGTGACGATAATTATAGTGCTTATTCAAAGAGAAGTTTACAATTGATAATGAACTAGTCCACTCAAAGAACATGTTCATTATTACCAGACACACATACATTATTGCTTATGTTCCGTCACTAACATCAGCAAGCTTGCAGACATTGGAGAAAAATTTAAAAAGATAATTAGAAATAGTACATAGTGACTTTAGGCATAGTACATAGACACAAGAACGAAGATAATAATTAGAAATAGTACATAGTGACTTTAGGCATAGTACATAGACACAAGAACGAAGATAATAATTAGAAATAGTACATAGTGACTTTGGGCATAGTACATAGACACAAGAACGAAGATAATTAGAAATAGTACATAGTGACTTTAGGCATAGTACATATACACAAGAACGAAGATAATTAGAAATAGTACATAGTGACTTTAGGCATAGTACGTAGACACAAGAACGAAGGTAATAATTAGAAATAGTATATAGTGACTTTAGGCATAGTACGTAGACACAAGAACGAAGGTAATTAGAAATAGTACATAGTGACTTTAGGCGTAGTACATAGACACAAGAACGTCTTATACAGATGGAAAATTACGCTTGTACAATGAAACTTTAAGTGAATGGAAAACAATTAGGGTTTTACCATAAAACGAATACAGAAATAACGAAGCACAAACAGATGGTTTGCTTTATGCAGGTCTTACAACAAAAATGATTTAAACAGCAAAAAACAGACGAGCTAAGGTAACTATTTACATCAAGGTAACATAAACGAACTGTTATTCAAAGTGACTGAAAAAGCAACACAATTTTCAACATTCCTCATACAACAATTTCATTCAGCGCTAAATATCACATAAGCTGCAGCTTTAAAATTTATCGTTCTGTACGTTGTTGTTGTTGTTGTTGTTGCTGTTGTTGCTGTTGTTGTTTTGTTGTTGTTGTTGTTGTTGTCACTGCTGTTACTGTTGCTTTTGTTGTTGTAACTGTTGTTACTGTTGCTTTTGTTGTTGTCATTGACGCTATTGGTGTTGTCGTTGTAATTTTCATCGTCGTCATTGCCATTGCCATTGCCATTGTTGTTGTTGTTGTTGTCACAGCTGCTGTTGTTGTTTGTTGTTGTTGTCACTGCTGCTGCTGTTGTTGTTGTTGTTGTTGTTGTTGTTGTTGTTGTTGTTGTTGTCACAGCTACTGTCGTCGTCGTCGTTGTTGTTGTTGTTGTCACAGTTACTGTCGTTGTTGTTGTTGTTGTTGTTGTCACAGCTACTGTCATCGTCGTTGTTGTTGTCGTCACAGCTACTGTCGTTGTTGTTGTTGTCACTGCTGCTGCTGTTGTTGTCGTCGTCATTGTTGTTGTTGTCACAGCTGCTGTCGTTGTTGCTGTTGTCACAGCTAGTGCCGTCATCGTTGTTGTTGTTGTCACAGCTGCTGTCGTTGTTGTTGTTGACGCAGCTAGTGTCGTTGTTGTTGTTGTCACAGCTGCTGTCGTTGTTGTTGTTGTCACAGCTAATGTCGTCGTCGTTGCTGTTGTTGTCAGAGCTACTGTCGTCGTCGTTGTTGTTGTTGTCACAGCTACTATCGTTGTTGTTGTTGTCATAGCTAGTGTCGTCATCGTTGTTGTTGTTGTCACAGCTAGTGTCGTCGTAGTCGTCGTCATCGTTGTTGTTTGATGTTTTTGTTGCTGTTGTTGTTGTTAAGCAACAAACTGCTGATGTGAAATGTCAAAAGTTGTGTTGAGTCTTTGACGTCATTATCCAGGCACTGCTATTTCTACAACTAACCTCACGTCCGCGTCAATAGTTTTATTTTAAAAACTGTAACCATGTGTTTGGTCTTATATTTATACACTGTATAATCTCAGTGACATTCTTAGCTGCCATACAAGGTCAATGCAACGTTCGGTAACTACCAATATGTTTCAAGTCTGTTACTTGTATAGGATATCCCAGTAATGTAACAACCTGGCGTAAATGAAAGCTTATTCATTCCCTGCACATTATCAATCGTCTGTTGACTTGTGGGTGAACGAGGAATGTCCATAGGGTGTTTGGTTAGTAAAAATGAATAAAATATAATGGAACCTTGTGACAACACATCACTCCTCACACTTGACTATTACTGCGTCACAGTGACACAACACACTCACCATTTCGTCACACGTTTCATTGGTCATTGTTTGCAAAAAAGTCGTTGGTTATTGCCTCAAAGGATTACGTTTTGGTCCACGGGTATTAACGTTGTTCGTCCACATTGTCCTTGGTCTCAGATGCCATCAATACGTCACAGACAGCAGCGGACCAACAATGGTTCGAGTCGGGTAACAATGTCAAGTTCCCGAATGAGCAAGAATAATATCACATACAGACGCCGACATCACACGACTCGTGGCGCCACTCTGCGTACTTTTTTCTGCAATAAACAATTATTTTTACCGACTTCGTAACAACCGACAAAGTTACACATTCAGCAATGCGTGGACATGAAACACACATTTAAATACATTCCTTTCTTCTCGTTTGGCTTCGCTTCCGTTTCCGCACTTTCGTTTCATTCTCGATTTTAATTTTCTAGTTGCCTGACCAGTCCTTTCGTCTAGTTAATTTTGTGCATAATGAATTCACATTCTTATCCCTAGTTTTCCTTTTCATCAGATGCTTAAAACATCATCTAACTTATTTGCTTCACTTGCAACACAGAGTAACTATCGTAAACGGGACAAAGTTGCGAACGCTACAGCAGAATGAGCAGGTGTCACGTTCGTTTAAGCCAATGATTCCTCTAAACCGCATTCCCCTTACAAGTCCATCTCCAATGTGATTCTTACTGCACTCTCTCTCATTCTCTCTCTCCCCCCCTCTCTCTCTCTCACACACACACACACACACACACACACACACACACACACACACACACACACACACACACACACACACACACACACACACACACACACACACACACACACACACACACACACACACACACACACACACACACACACACACACACACACACACACACACACACACACACACACACACACACATTCATTTACTCATTCAGACACCCACCGACCCACTCACTCACTCACTCACTCACCCGCTCACCCACTCACTCACTCGTTTACTAATTCACTCATTCACTCACTCATTCACTCATCCTCTCTCTCCGCTATGTTTTTCTCTCAGCTCAATCGCTCTTCCCCCTCTTCTCTCCATCTCTACTCATCTTTTCTCTATTTTCTCCTCTCTTTTCTTCTTTCCTGTCCTCGCCTCTCCTCTCCTCTCCTTTCCTCTACTCTCACCTCTTCCCTGTTCCTTTGGGGGGACAACTTACTGCACCTCTGCAGAGGAAGCTGCTCTCCTTTTCGTCTGCACACTGGCTTCATAATCATGATTTTGCAGCATCCGAAAACAACGTTCTTCTTCTTCTCACACTGTAATAATCCTCCCTTAAATCTCTCTCTCTCTCTCTCTCTCTCTCTCTCTCTCTCTTCCTCTCTCCCCCTCTCTCTTTCTCTCTCTCTCTCTCCTTCCCTCTGCCCCTACACTTCTTTGCCTCTTCTACTCTTCAACATCTTTCTTACTCTCTTTCTCCATTTCTCTTTTCATCACCTGCCTTGTTCCTGGACTTTGATCTTCTGCTTATGTTCTGAATACTTAGTTACTGCTTATGAACTGAAGTTACTGAATTGATAAAGCAGCCGGGTTTGCTTTACCCGCATGTCAAGTGGCTGTTGTAGTTAAGACGCGTTGCTGTGGTACACTTAACCTTTGACCTACAGCAAGTGCGCGTGCGCAAAACGAAACTGCGAAAAGGCTTATTAGGACAAAGGTGGCAAATATTACAGATTTGTGAGAATTAATTTCACACATCTCTGACGTGCTGCTTTAAACACAAGTAATTTCAAATGCTAATTATGACAGTAAAGACAAAAAACTAAAATTCAATACAACAACCATAATCCAGAAAATGACAAACTACATTTAGGAATGAAATCCATACGTCTACACTCACTGGGGCGCTGGTTGTTAAGTTTCTAATTATTATTTAACTCGAATAAAACCGGACAGAAAAAATACAAAATGCAATATATTGACCACTAGCACGTCATTCAGCTGTACAGTCTGTTAAACTAGACATTTTTTAAACGTTTTTATTTTGATTTTTATTACTAATTTCGTTGCACACCACGCCTCAAACTGTTCACATTGCACTAATTCATGAAATATATAGACGGATTACAGAAACGTTAAAAACATCAAGATTTCGGTTTGATTGTCAAAAACGATACGTCAGACTGCTTATACTGCCTGTTGCATTAACGCCCCAGCAGTTGGAGTTTCAAAATGTCTGTTTCCAAATTTAAGTTACGTCACATTACATTAAAATAAGGAGTAGAAGAGAGAGAGATGATAACGTTTGCACCCAGAGATTCACAATCGATTAAACGCAGGCGCTCTTTCCTCCCCCGCTTCGTCCCTCTTCCCTTATTTTAATCTAATGTGACTTATAGTTGTTATACTTGAGCTTCTGGATCGGTGGAATCTTCCTGAAAGGAATCCCGTATTTGCGTCATGTGATTAGCTATGATGTAACCATAAAATTTGTTATACCATTCCACAGATCTTCCCCTGTAACAGCACAACATGTAACGCGTTACAACACGCATAAACACCAGGAGAACACAAGCAGTGTTAAATTTTTCATGCATTTCTGTTAAAGGAAAAGTTAACACTTCTGAGCAGTTGGTCTTATTTTCAATAATTGCGAAAAATGTTAAAACGACTTTGTGATAAGTATGTGATAAGTGTCTTGTGTAATCACTTTAAAGCGATTCTTCCACCAATGACGTCACTAGACGGTCAAAGAAAAGCAGCACATTGTCTATTTCTGTTAAAAGTATAACAAACTTTTACAAAAATTAGATACGTAGTTTTGTGACATTTTTGCATTAGATGAGCTACAGAAGGTTGAATTAGTATACAGAGATTGCTTACGGAAAGCCACGATACACTTTCCAAAAGTCACTAGTTATGTTATAATTTTCAAGCGAATGGCGGCTACCACCGCGCCCGAAAATTTCTATACAGCCGTAGTACGGATTGACTTTGTGCTTTATAGACAGTTTTGGTGCAAATTTCTTCTTCACATTTTTCTATAACAGTAAAATACACTCAACAGGCTGAGTGACTTGGCTTTCCTTTAAACAGTTTTAGGAAGAGGAATGTTTTTAGATTAGACGATTATAAAAATTACTGGCTTTAAAAGTAATAACTTTTTTTAGAGAAGAAAGAATTTAACACACACACACACACACACGCACGCACGCACGCACGCACGCACGCACGCACACACACACATGTATATACAAATATATACACATATATATGTATGTGTTGTTTATTAGACCCTTTCTTCTCTAAAAAAAAGTTATACATGTGTGCGTGCGTGCATGCATGTGTGTATATAATGACTGTGGCTGGCATACGTGAATAAATGTTTGATTCCACAGTACAGGAGCAGCAAATGGATGAGATTGATCATCCTCCAGGAGTGACTAGTTTTATTTTAGGTTGGACCAGGTTCATTGAATTTGCTCAACTCAAACTACATTGTGAAATTAACTCACGAAGATAACCGGAAATAAAAGTGCAGAGTAAAGGATTTATCAAACTCACTTAGTATCGATCCTACAAATGTGTGTTACTTTGCATTTGTCCTCTCCAATGGGTTCAAATAGGTATCGTGATGCTAGAACAATTCCTCTGACTTGTCCTCGTGATGTAGCTTGAGGATGTTTCACTGATGTTATTATTGCTACGCAAGCACCTTTTGGGACGTCTGTTCTCCACGACCTAGATAAATAGTAGCAAGAATATACTTTTGAGTTTGGGCAATATTCAGTAGGTCGGTCGATCGGTCGGTCGGTCGGTCAGTCAGTCAGTCAGTCAGTTAGTCAGTCGGTCGGTCAGTCAGTCAGGCAGGCGGGCAGTCAAGCAGTCAATCAGTCAGTCAGTCAGTCAGTCAGTCAGTCAGTCAGTCAGTCAGTCAGTCAGTCAGTCAGTCAGTCAGTCAGTCAGTCAGTCAGTCAGTCAGTCGGTCGGTCGGTCAGTCAGTCAGGCAGGCAGGCGGGCAGTCAAGCAGTCAATCAGTCAATCAGTCAGTCAGTCAGTCAGTCAGTCAGTCAGTCAGTCAGTCAGTCAGTCAGTCAGTCAGTCAGTCAGTCAGTCAGTCAGTCAGTCAGTCAGCCAGTCAGTCAGTCAGTCAGTCAGTCAGTCAGCCAGCCAGTCAGTCAGTCAAGCAATTAGGTGGCTGTTTGTCAGTTGGTCTTATTAGCCAATTAGTTTGTTAAAGAACCAGCTAGTTATTTAGTCTGACAAGCCCTAACTCAATATCGTCTGATGGACCATGACACTGGGTGGGTGGCTGGAATAACTTAACCAGGTCTGTCGAGCGATTGATTAATCGGCTAATTATTAAACATACCTAAGTACGCAGTAGTCTCGAGTCAGATGTGGTGCAATACCATTGAGAGTGTATTGAAATACTTCTGTACGCTTATCAAGCTTTTCTAACAACCTTGATTTCGCGAAGTTGTGGTCCCACAGTTCCCTGAAAGCAGAGAAATTGATAAGCAGATGTGTTAAGTTGTGACGTAGTGCACGCACTCGATAGTTCTTGCGTGAACACAGTTTGCAATTTGGTTCTTAAAGTTAAAATATAAGAACATTTGTTCAGTTGTGACGTAGTGCACGCGCTCGACAGCTCTTGCGTAAACACAGTTTAAATTTTAAACTTAAAATTTGCCTTGTTTTTTGTGTGCCACACTGAATATTAAACAGTAACACTGCACTTCAGTTTTCACTTTCTGAACACATGCAACGTGCTCGTGGAATGTTTATGCTGTTGCAAATTATGTTCAGTTGTGATGTCATCACTAGCTTGGATCTCCGGCCGTAAAGAAAGTTGTTAATCTATTATTTTGTCAGCCGAATCACTTTGACACTATTATGAGAGTTAAAACGTATATTTTTTACCGCACTTCAAAATGAGTTAGCATATGAAAAATCGTCCTGTTTTCCTTTAATTATTATGACATGGTATTAATACCTTTCACGCAAAACTCTGTGAAGAACTTCCAGTGGGGGCGCATCGACTTCAACTGAATATTTCCACAGTTTCAATGGATAACCATCTGAGAGTTTCTTATACGATAAGTCAGTGATCTTATTTGCTCCTACAGAAATCCAACCCTTGAACTTCTCACGTGACTCCTGCAAAATAAACACAGATTCCCCTCATTTCATGTTCCCTTCAATGGCAGGTGTGGTTCTTGAAATTATGCTTTTTACGACTTTTGCTGACGTTTCACAAACACCAAGAAATTTTGCTCTAAATTTTAATGTGGTTGATTTCACGACAGCCCCTTGGTAGTCATGGCAACGTCTAAGAGAGGAAGATACTGCGTCTATTTGTAATTTCTGCTAATAAGCATTTTTGTGATTGTCCTGGCGATTGATGATGCTCGTGAAAAGGTCAAAGGTTAAGTGTACCAGACAACGCATTTGTGTACACTTGACAACGCCTCGCAGCCCATGCTATTGCAATAGAAACAGTTTTAACAGCTAGGTAGAACCTTACCTAGTTCATTTTTTCTTGTTCCAAAGCAAGATCCTGCTAGTAAATCACTCTACGTACAAACTAATGCATAATTAAGTAAAATCCATATAAGCCAATTGAAGTAAGTGATGTGGCAGATGGCTTTGCTTTACCCACATGTCACGTGACGGTTGTAGTTAAGACACGTTGCTGTGGTACACTTAACGTTTGACGTACAGCAATTGCGCGTGCGCACAACGAATCTGTGAAAAGGCTTCATTCTCCATTGAAATATTGAAGCCTACTTAATTTTTCATTCACACAGTTGCCATCGTAGACTGATTATGACGTAGATTGTTCATTGTTTCTGAGGCAGATGATTATGACGTAGATTGTTTATTGTTTCTGAGGCAGAATGCTGTATGAAATTGAAAGTACTTTAATACACGAAGAAAATGTCATTCACATAAAATGATAGAAAAAGAGTAACAAAAATTAAAAGCATACCTTTATCGTGCTGTTGATGCAAGCATTAATGTAACTGTTGTAACCTCCACTTAAACCAAATTCATCTGTTCCGGCAATATTCAGTTGCTCTAGACTGGGCAGTCGGTAGACTGACGCAGGTGCTTCCGGCAACTGCCAAAATAAAAGCAAAATATTTCATAACAGACGGCAACAATGGCAAATACCGCACATCGCGTACGTTGGGTTAACATTGTGAAAGCAAAGTCTATTGAGAGGAAGTGACGAAACGCGCCTATATCCACCATAGTTTCACTTCTGCGATATACCTATAACGGGTACGGCAAATTGGGAATATGGCGATAAATTACATAATAATAATAATAATAATAATAATAATAATAATAATAATAATAATAATAATAATAATAATAATAATAATAATAATAATAATAATAATAATAATAATAATAATAATAATGACAATAATAATAATAATAATAATAATAATAATAATAATAATAATAATAATAATAATAATAATAATAATAATAATAATAATAATAATAATAATAATAATAATAATAATAATCTTTATTTAAAGTCAGCTTTTGGATGAACAAATAACATAAGCTCAAAGAGCTATTATCGATGACCGTAAATAGCAATCTACAACTACATAGCAGAGACTAATGTTACCCCACTTTTACCCTAAATACCACGCGCCGGGCAGGACAACAATAGGCACCATTTTTAAAATATTTGTATCGGCCGCTGTATCGAACCCATTGCCTCCCAGACGGAAAGCGGGCGTGTTACCACTAGAACACTCCAGGAAGAATTCCCGGCCGTCAAAAAAGCACTTTAATCTGGAATCTGGATCAATCGATATGGACTAATCACGTATTTACACAAAAATTGTCAAAAGATTGATTACCATGAACAGGTTATGGTAGCGTTCGATCATAGTGGCCAGGCATTCGCAGGCTGCTTCATTCTCGTTCAGTTCACTTATGAAAGACAGATCCCTTCTTGGTCCACCTTTGGCACGCTTGATGTTGAGAGAACCGCTCTTGGCGTTCAGGTGAAAAAGGGAAGGTGCTAAACAGACTGCTAGATTGTGCGACGTCATCTATATAATTAGAGTAACGACCAAATATAGATAAGCCGTGGCACAAAAACCGAATGAATTCTTGCCTGTAAAACTAGCAATGTATAATATAATAGGTGTGTTTTCTATCGCTCACTTTTAATGAAAATCATTTTCACCCATTTTGGTAAAACTCACGGAAATTGAAAATCACATTTTCGATTAACCACAAATGAAGCCGGCGAAGCCAGTTCTTGTCATTTTCGCTTTCACACTCAACGTTGTGGTGATTCAATCCCCTTCCGGACTCAAACTATTCCGAAAATGCCGAAAATCTATCCAGATTAAAACTATTTATTGCTTTTTGCAAAATGTCGGAAGGGGCGGAAAACAAAATGGCGAAATTTGTATTTCGAACTGAAATTTAGTTTTCTTAGTTTAGAATGCAAATTCGAGAATTGCAAGAGAAATTGGTCCAAGATTGTTTGTAAATGTAAATGTATTTGTTTGTAAACAGATGTGAAGCATACAAAAAAGCATCGTTACTTTTTAGTTTTTGCTTTATTTACTTTTTCACGATAAAATGTTATTTGTCTTGATAAATCGCTAACAACAACAACAACAACAATAACATCAACAACAACAACAAAGACAACAACAAAGACAACAACAACAACAACAACAACAACAACAACAACAACAACAACAACAACAACAACAACAACAACAACAACAACAACAACAATAACAACAACAACAACAACATCAACAAGATTTTGCCTGTACAATTTATTATTGTTGACTTACTTAAATTAGGGGTGGCTCGACTTGGCAACCGTTTGGTTTTTCGCCACCCCGTCTTTGTGTGTATATTATATTACATAATCGTATGTACTGTAATGTAATATGACCAATGAGACAAATAAAAGTATCAATAGATAGATTTCTTAATTGATTTATTGATTTATTGATTGAATGAATGGTTGTTTGATTGATTTATTCATTGACTGTTTGATTGATTGATTGATTCATTCATTCATTCATTGTTTGATTGGTTGACTGTTTCATTGATTGATTGATTGTTTGACTGATTGTTTCATTGATTGATTGATTGATTGACTGATTTATTGATTGATTCATTCATTCATTCACTCATTAATTGACAGATTCATTCACTCATTGATTGATTGATTGATTGACTGACTGATTGATTAGTCAAACTATCACAATTGGTGGAAAGTGATTTTTTATATTGATTAGAAAACAACAAAACACAAAGATACTAATTAAGCTCACACACTTTTTCATCAGTTACACAGAGCAATTATATGCAAAAACAGTTAACAATACGAAGGACACGGACGGTGAAAGGGATCCGCATCTTACCTGGAACTAAAACAATCACGTTACCATGGTAACGGCACAATAAAACGAACAATGACGCAAATATCCGACATCATTTTTCTCAGAAATCATTCTGCCTCAACGAACAATTAGGAATCAGCAGCTACTCACCCACTGGTTACTCACCACCTACCAGTGGAACCTCTAACCTCTTGAAGTCTGTCTGGCATTCGAGGAACCTCTAATCATCACTCCTTTTCTGTCCGTTAGGGCGCGCTGCCAAAACTATTACGCTGCATCCTCTATCAAAACAACTTTTGCTGGCCAGAAAAATTATTAGGAGAGAAAAATTAATCAGCAAGATAATTTATACCCAAATATGGAAAAATTTGTTGCGTTACCACTCGTCCTCTCCTCAAACCGTCTCTCACAAACAAATTTAGCGATCCTACAAAATGTTTTCAAGAAAAATTGATCGTGAATTTAAAGGCTATCCGTACAATAAAATATCAAAGCAAACTCTACAATTAAACTCGAAATAATCGAATAACTACTGACGCTCTTTTAATGTTATGTACGACGATGATCGTGCTCTATTATTTACGAGTGCTAACGCTTAATGCCAGAAATGGGTGTGGCTTGGCCAGCAAGAGCGTATTCACAACACAGCAACTGATTTACACCGCCTCATCTGTAGATATCCCACTCATCTTACAAAAAGTTCTTAATGTGATTTCTACAAATGAAAAGAAATAAATCAGATGCAGTTTTGTCAACACCATGTCAACCACATCAGCCTTCTTTCTGGTATTTAGCCGAACACTCAATCAAAGACGAACCGATTGACACAGGAACCTTTTCATTAGGTGCTTAAAACATCATCTTACTCATTTGCTTCACTTGCAACACAGAGTAACTATCGTAAACGGGACAAAGTTGCGAACGCTACAGCAGAATGAGCAGGTGTCACGTTCGTTTAAGCCAATGATTCCTCTAAACCGCATTCCCCTTACAAGTCGATTCTTACCGTACACTCTCTCATTCTCTCTCTCTCTCTCTGTCTCTGTCGCTCTCTCTTTCTCTCTCTCTCTCTCTCCCTCTCTCTCTCACACACACACACACACACTCATGCATTCACTTACTCATTCAAGAATTCACTCACTCACTCACTCACTCACTCACTCAACCACCCAAACACCCACCCACCCACTCACTCACTCACTCACTCACTCACTCTCTCATTCACTCACCCACTCGTTCACTCGTTTCTCATTCACTCTCGCACTCTCTCATTCATTCACTCACTCACTCACTCACTTATTCACTCACTCACTCATTCACTCGTTCACCCACTCACTCACTCACTGACTCACTCATTTACTCGTTCACTCACTCACTGACACACTCACACACTCATCCTCTCTCTCTTCTCTGTTTTTCTCTCAGCTCAATCCCTCTTCCTCCCTCTTCTCTCCAGCTCTACTCCTCTTTTCGCTATTTTCTCCTCTCCTTTCTTCTTTCCTGTCCTCGCCCTCCTTGCCTCTCCTCTCCTCTCCTTTCCTCTCCTCTCACCTCTTCCCTGTCCTTTGCCTTTTCTCTCTTTTCTCATTTCTCCTCTCCCGTTTTCCTCTCTCTCTCTCTCTCTCTCTCTCTCTCTCTCCCTCCCTTTCTCCCTCCCTCTCACTCTTATTTGCTACTGAAATTAACTCCCACTTTGCTTTTTCAAAGCATCTAGCTCTTTCCACTGCACTCACCCATGCTGTACCACTTCTCTCTTTATGAACACCCGCTGTCTGACGCTCTCTCTCTCCCTTCTTTCTTTCTAACTTTTCCTTTTCCATTTTGTCCGTCATTCACACGTTCCCTCCTTCTTCTTCGCCGTCGTTTCTGTTTTTTTTCATTTTCGCCTCGTTTGACTTAATTTACAGTCCCTGGGCGATCTACCAGGAACCTGGTGCCTGGTAAAGATCACGTGACTTTGAAGGGTACGCCAATTTATGAACCACTGGTTTAAGCATTTGTCCCGTTCCTGTTATGCGGGATGGACGTGCTTATGGCGACGAATGAATTTTTTCATTGAAAAGTTTCTGAAATTTGCGGACAACTTACTGCATCTCTGCAGAGGGAGCTGCGCTCCTTTTCGTCTGCACACTGGCTTCATAATCATGATTTTGCAGCATCCGAAAACAATGTTCTTCTTCTTCTCACACTGTAATAATCCTCCCTTAAATCTCTCTCTCTCTCGCTCTCTCTCTCTCTCTCTCTCTCTCTCTCTCTCTCTCTCTCTCTCTCTCTCTCTCTCTCTCTTCTCTCTCTCTCTCTCTCTCTTTCTCTGTCTTCTCTCTCTCTCTCTCTCTCTCTCTCTCTCTCTCTCGTCTCTCTCTCTCTCTCTCTCTCTCTCTCTCTCTCTCTCTCTCTCTCTCTCTCTCTCTCTCTCTCTCTCTCTCTCTCTCTCTCTCTCTCTCTCTCTCTCTCTCTCTCTCTCTCTCTCTCTCTCTCTCTCTCTGTCTTCTCTCTCTGTTCTCTCTCCTCACTCACACATCCCCTTCCTCTCTCTTTCTCCTCTCTCCACCCTCTCTCTCTTATTCTCCCCTCTCTCTTGTGCTCTCTCCTCTACTCACACGCCGCCTTTCTCTCTTTCTTTCACTTTTGCTCTCTTTCTCCTCTCTCCCCCTCTCCTTTCTCCTCTCTTCCTCTCTCTCTCTCTCTCTCTCTCTCTCTCTCTCTCTCTCTCTCTCTCTCTCTCTCTCTCTCTCCCTCATGCTTTGTTAATTTTTCAACAAGGCAGAAATGATTTCCTCGTCGTCCATTTCAATTAACATCACTTTAAAGGATCACGGAGAATCAGAAAAAGTTCAATCAGAACAAACTGGAACAATCTGGCCCCTGTCCTGATAAACCGACCATCCCATTAAGTGTGCAAGTGAAAGAAATGAATGAGATGTAATGTTTTAAGTGCCACCTAACCGAATAATAATACATATGATTACAAACTAAACTACATTAGCAAACAGATACCGATTGTAAAAACGGCATTTGTTATATACATCCCACTACCTGATTTTTCTCGCAGTTCTGAGCTACATCACTAAACAGATTCAGCAGTGTTTGAAGGACTTCTCTATTTTCGTCCGGTAGTAAAATGACAGCTAGTTGTATGGCTTCATTACGGTGTTGTCTGGGCAAGCCTATAAAGTTAAAGGAAAAGATATTGGGTTTATTTTACATTTACTACTTAAACTTAGAAAAATATAACAAAGATATAAAAAAATTGTTTACAGAGCGTATACTGTTAATTTTATAGAAATTTTTAGGTATAGTGGTAGCCGCCATTTTCTTGAAAACTGTGACGTAACTGCTGGACTTATTGGCTTTTCGTAAGTGTGCGCTGCTTTAACCAATTCAAACATCTGTAGCTTGTCTAACGTTCATGCAAAAATATCACAAATTTGCTTTCTAATTGTTTTGTTAAAACAATTTCTACTTGTTTTGCAAATTATTACAAAAGTGTTACAGAATTAACTATGCAGTTTTTTTTTTATAAAAACGTAATGTACTTTTCATGAAGCTTGACAGTGCGCTACTTTTCTTCAAAACGAGTGACGTCATCGGAAGAAGAATGGACATTGAAAATGGGAGCGTCCAAGCATGAAGTGATTGCGACTTTAAAGTGATTTTACTAATAACACCAGGCGCTTATCACACTTCTGTTACTGAATTTTTCGTGAACATTGAAACAAGGCTAACTTCCCAGAAAGCTTAATCTTTTTATTAACATAGTCATGAGTATACTTGTACAGAAACGAGAGCCTATGGGTGGAAAGCTTGTTAGTGAAGGCGTAGTAGACATTCTTACTGTGTGACTCATTTGCTGTTTCCTTGGATAAAATAATGCCTTGCACCCAAAGATGTTTGTTGTTTGAGTTTCTAACCCGTGATTTAAAGTACTGTACATAAGAGCGGAGTCAAGCAGGGTTGTGTTCTTGCGCCAACCTTATTTTCCTTCTTACTCAGACATGCCTTCAATAATATTCCACAAGGCATTTTTTACATACTAGATTGCGCTTATTGCAGATTAATTACTAAATCCTTCTAACAGTTTTCGTGAACATTAAATAAACCTAACTTCCCATAAGGCTTGACCTTTACTTTAAAAAACGTTACTTTTGACACTTCTTTTACGACGTTAAAAAGCAGGGGACAAAATTAAGTGCTT